>OY759222.1:39543561-39858561 GCA_963662175.1 Aradus depressus
TACTTTGCCGGTGATTTACCGACGACTTTTGTTATCATGTTTTTCTTTAGTTTATTCCCTAAACTCTACCTAACTGAGATATTCCAAGTTTCTACGACCATTATTAGAATCCTTAGGATTTTCATTGTGTCGAAAGGCAAAAAAATATATAATTTTTTAAGTGGGGGGGGGGGGGGGGAGGATTACTTCGGTTATTTGTTATTTATTAAATGAACCATCTTTGTCACCCAACACCCAGAGAAAGTTGTGTATTTCTCTGTGAATAAATGATACAGGCTAAAACCATTCCATTGTTGAATGAATATTTTAGTGGGGGCGAACTTCTGTTATAGATTTGAAATGAAACAATATAAATGAATTATTATAGAATAGAAACTGTGTGAAGGGAATCTGTTTAGAGTTGAGATGGGGAAGTTCATTTGGGGTGACCTTCCCACAAGGTAGTGTCTTACTGTAGTACGTAATATGCCATCCTTCCAGAAGACCGTCAGTGCATCAACTGTAATATACTTGCCAGCGCGAATTAATCAATTAAGTTTTCGCTCTCCCGCTTGTCGACTGTTTGGACTATGCAGTTCACTTACATATAGGGCTTCTGAATCCTCATACATAATTGTTTTGTCGATACTTTCATTACTTCGGCAGTTATTGTGAGTTTTGATTCGAGCCCCCCTCACCCCCCCCCCCCCCCTCCTTTTCGGCCAAATCTGAAAATGAAAATCTGTCGTCCTTATGTGGTTTTGAATTTATATATGAAATGTTGTGTCAATAAATTCTTTAGAACAGCAGTTATTAGAGTTTTTGTGTTAACCCCCACCAATCCCTTGTTCTCTTTGATCTATAATTATCGATATTCATATTATAATCGATAGGTATCGACCTTAGGGATCCTGGATGCACATATATACAATTTCGTGTTCTTATATTCATTCTGTCGGCAGTTATCTTGTTCACAAATACACAGACAGACTTTTTTTTTATTTTTGGGATCAAGAGATCAAAAACATAAAATTCCATTGAAAAGTCAGCATCGAATTTTTGGCCTATTACATAATGGCTGGGAAAGTAAAAAGTCCAGTTAGTACACTGCAAATGTGAAGTGTGTTATACCAACACACTTTAACGTGTTTTTTTTTCATGTAGTTGTTTCTGACACACTTCAAATGTGTTATATTGAAACACGCTAAAGTTTGTTCATTTAACTCGTGTGTAGTTTATAATAACACACCACGAAGTTTAATAAGAATAAATCTTTTGTACAGTTATAAAGTAAGTACATTTTAATAATTATTTTGTCGATATAGAATAAATAAAGTTATAAAATTCCATGTATATAATAAATTTTGACAAAATTAAACTGAAGGAATACAACAAATATTGTATTAATTTTTTAATAATAAGTTTTCACGAAAATATATTGAAATAAAAATTTTAGAATTGTGAATATAAAAAAAAAAAACAGTAAAATTATAAGCGATATGAACCGCATAAATACAAACAAATATTAAACGTTAAAAAACAACTTTTTTATAAACGTATAAAAAAAATAAATAAAGTAGAAATTGAACGATGTTACAGTTTCTTCAAAGAATTGTTAAGTTTTTGTATTAACTTTAATACGGTGGCGTGTTCGTTAACATTTCTTGCACTTTTTTCTTTTTAAAACAAAACTCAATAGGCACGCACGCAGACAGAACTTGTCTAAAAACCGAAATATAAAATAGGAGGTTACGTTTAGGTTACACTTTGTACTCTATGTTACTGTTTCGTTTCACGTGCTATATATTCAGAGAGTTATTTTATTATAAAATAAATCATAGATGAATTGAAATGTTCAATGTGTTTTTTTTTTTCGTGTGCAACCAATAGTCATATGATAAGGCACAATATTCGCCACCATCTTAATGATCCCCAATTTAAAGTGCGTCTCCTAAGGTGTGTTAGCCTACGGTTACTATGGATGCGAGTTCTGACGAATTCGGCCGAGCAAACAAACGCTTGTTTTCCAATGAGAGTGTTTACACTGGCAGCGACAAACACGTCAGAACATGCACGACGTCGTCAGAACCAGTTGAGCGTTCAAACAAGTTTGATTTTTTCAACAAATTTTGAGTGATTGTGTACGGGAACAGGTGTTTTGTGGGATATGATAGACAACAATTATCATAACAGAAATATTTCTCCCACAATTCTTGAAATAACATTTTAAACTCTCCTTTGTCGTCTCTACTAAAAAATAACTGGTTGACATGCTCTGTTTTTCCAACAATTAACAACAATAACTTCATTAACGGACTTTCAAGAAAATAAAATTCATCAAGTTCGTCCATCTTTGCTGGGCGGCAGAAACGTACTGACTGTCAGAATATCAGAAAACGCGCACAGTGTAACCTCCTTGTTCTGACGAGGATTTCGGACGTACTCGTCCGAACACATTTTCGTCCGAATTCGCATACACAGTAACCGTAGTAATGGACTAGAACGTGTAATTTCGCTAAGTGTGTTAAATGATTTAACCTGTGTTGGTTCAACACGTTTTGCTGCATACTGAATGACATGTTTCTCTCTGAGACAAAATTGAGGTTATTGGTACTTAACATTATTTGCATGGATATTGTGAAACAATAAAAAGTAATGAAAAAACTTACATTTTTTAAAAAATATTGCCTAATTCACAACTATATATAATATGGGAGTACTTTCGGTATTGCTATCATCTTCAGCCACGAAGGTAAGTGGAGTATTTGTTAAGTCATCGCTGAAAATGGTAGCAATACCGAAAGTACTCCCATATTATATATATATATAGTTGTGACATAGACAATATTTTTTTTTTAAATGTAAGTTTTTTCTTTATTTTTTATTATTGGCTTATGATAACTATGATACATATAAACCCTGAATTTTCTATATCTATAATCTTATATCATATTGTATAATTTTGTATTCAGTTAATATGAATATGTCCCCATATCGAGGATTTATTATTAATTTATAATTATTTTTTTACAATTAATTTTTGGTAATACAATAATAATAATATGGTAATGCAATAGTCGTGTAATTACAATATTATCACAATTAGAAAATCCGGAATAATTTTGGGAATATTAAATTAATGTGTTTCTTAAACTTCTCTGGGATGTTCCAATGTTGGTTGTTTCTGGCATTTTTTTCTCCAGAGGTGTCTTCTTATTTTTTGGACGATATTTCGGGACACTTACACGTCCCTTCTTCCGGTGGAAAACTTATGTTTTTTAAAAAATATACGTTTTCATTATTTTTTATTGTTTCACAATGTCTCTGCAGAAAATGTTAACTTTCTGACCATGGTGGGAGTAGACAAGGAGTTTAAACCAAACTTTAACAATGAAATAAATAATTCCTCCCACAAGAGAGTTTAGCGAGTAAATTGTCACAAAGCTTGCCAATAAACAACGAGATTATAAAGGTGCTCATAGCAACGGAGAAGGGGACTGCATCTTAATTACATTATTTAAATATTTTTTGAAAAAATCTTGATAATGAATTTTTCAAGATTAGATAAGGACATTTTATGTGCACGTAGTGGGCCGCTGGTTAGGTTGCATTTGAATGCAGCGGTAGCATCCAGCTCTCTTGGGCCAAGAGAACTTTTATACCAAGTATGTATAGGATCAGTTATGTAATCACTCAGACATTTCTAGTTCAGTTGTCACCGGAATTCATATTTTCAGACACCTGATTTCAAAAATGAAAAATTAAACATTTCTGCCGATCTGTATGATTGTGTGTGTCTATGAACACAATAACTCCCGAGAATGTATCGACATAGAAATTTTATATGTGGGTAAGAAATACCATAAGGACTAGTATTGAATGTCAGCCACATCGGCTAAAGAAGGGGGGGGGGGATGTATTCACACTAAATTTTATGTAGATGTTGATTAGCGACTGTAGATTCTAATTGTAGGAAAATTGAGGGTCAGTCAAAGATGGAAGAAAACACTATTCAAACGCCAACGTTTCGATATATTTTATATCATCATCAGGGCCTACAAACATGGGGGGGGGGGGGGGGGGGGGGTGGGGGGTATAGATTAGAATCACACTTAAACCTCATTAATGTGTTGATAAACATTACTGAACGTTAAAATAGACATTGTGAAACAATTTTTAACTCGTTACAATGTCTATTTTACCGTTCAGTAATGTTTATAAACACACTCATATTGTTTAAGTGTGATTCTAATCTAGATCCCCCCCCCCCCCCCCCATGTTTGTAGGCCCTGATGATGATATAAAATATATCGAAACGTTGGCGTTTGAATAGTTTTGCCTGTTCTCTTCCATCTTTGGCTGACCCTGAATATTCCTACAACTAAATTTTATACTTAAATTCAAAACCCCATCAAGACGGCATCTAATAATTTACCGTGAAATCGGCCTAAGGGAAAGGGGGTCTAACTCAAAACCCCTTATAACTGGCAATGTAATGGAAGTATCGACATAAATTTTAGTATGACGATTCATAAACCCTCTCGTCGACTATTGATTTGGTGTCCCCCCGATTCCGTACACTCAGATTCTGTACAGCTAAAAAATCTCCCAGATTCCGTACAAATTAAAAAAAAAAAAAAAAAAATCATCCCAGATTCCGTACAACTTTTTTTATTACCAATGTATCTGGCGAAAAGTTCAAGAATACGGTTTGACAACTTTTTACAAAAACGACGAAGAAGTCAGGCTGACTATCCGAACATGCATCACTCTCGCTTTCCTCAAACAGAAGATGTACTGGAAGGATGGTTGAATATCATGGCTGAAACAATCACGCTTAATCCAGAGAACATGCATCACTCTCGCTTTCCTCAAACCAGAAGATGTACTGGAAGGATGGTTGAATATCATGGCTGAAACAATCACGCTTAATCCAGATGTGGAACCTGGTCAACAAATTCCAGTTCGAAGTCAGCGGTTGGAAGAATTTTTGGACTATTTTGTTCGAAATTGGTTGAAGAATGACTTTTATCCAATAGAATTATGGAATTGTTGTGGAAGGCGACATAGAACAAATAATGCAGCAGAAGGTAAAAATAACAGCATCAGTGGCTCAATCACGAGATACTATCCAAAATTCAAAGTTTTGCAGCCTGAAGCTGAAAAAGCAGAGACAAAGCTGACAAGAATGGAACTTAATTTAGAAGGAGTGAAAAGAAAGAAGAAATATATCCAATTAGACGAAAGAGTTAAAAATAATACTCTAAAATATGAGCAAGATGGTGATATTGGAAAGTTTCTGAAAAAATTTCCTATATGATAAAGTTAGCAGGATGTCAAATATAAGGTAGTCTGACCTCTCACAGATTTTTATTTAAGTAATAGCTAGCCGGCTTTCGAGGTTTTCCTCATCATCAGGCAGTCTGATAAAAAATTGAATAAAACTAAATAATAAAAATAAATAAATAACAATTTACAACAACAAACATTAACAATTTAAAATATCATGGATGGGGACAGACGAGTTATTCCTGTCCACCATCTGAGTCACAACTGCTTGCAAAAAAAGCTTGCAGCAGTTGTGACTCAGATGGTGGACAGGAATAACTCGTCTGTCCCCATCCATGATATTTTAAATTGTTAATGTTTGTTGTTGTAAATTGTTATTTATTTATTTTTATTATTTAGTTTTATTCAATTTTTTATCAGACTGCCTGATGATGAGGGAAACCTCGAAAGCCGGCTACCTATTACTTGAATAAAAATCTGTGAGAGGTCAGACTACCTTATATTTGACATCCTGCGAAATAATCACTTCTCACTACATGAGCCGTCTTCATATTGATAAAGTTACATTAATAATCAAAACAAAAAAATTCACATTTTTAAACAAACTTATGCTATTGTATATTTATGCAATAGTATAGAGTCCAAAATCTCTACAAATTGTGATGGAAAATGTCTACAGTAATAAAAAAAAGTTGTACGGAATCTGGGATGATTTTTTTTTTTTTTTAAATTTGTACGGAATCTGGGAGATTTTTTAGCTGTACGGAATCTAGAGACAATAATTGATTTTCAGGCCAAACGGTCGATCGGTTTTAGAGAGAGAGAGAGAGAAAATATAATTGATTAATACACGCTGGGGAAGTACATGACAGCTGATTCATCGACGACTTTTTTGAGTTCTTTTAGCAATAGTAGATAAGTACACATAGTCGTCGCGGCACACCAGGGCTATCAACCTGATTACGTTCATGTCAAGTAGTTCAAAATTGACCGGACTTGAGTACAACGGAATCATGTTATAAATTTACAGAAATGATTCATATTTGCAAGTGAGAGCTAACATTTTCAGTTTTTTTTTTGTTTTTTTTTTAGGCACATGTAGACCCATATACTGTGTATGACAGATGAAACATCAACTTGGTATACAAACATGTTAGTTGTCAGGTAACTGACAGACAGACAGACTGCACTTAAACATTTATACATCAGATTGCCTCTTCACCTAATGTATACCTCTTGTTTTAAAATTTAATTATTAATTCGCTAAAATTGTATTTCGAGTTTCCGAACCCCCCCCCCCCCCCCCCCCCCCCCCTTCCCTGGCTTTCTCTAATTGAATTAATTCTAATGGGGTTTAATTCCCTAACTGACTTAGTTAATGTACCAAATCGATTCAGCTCTAATTATCAAAGTTCACACATTAATATATAATGAAGAAATATTTAGATTGGAATGAAAATTTAAATAATACTTAAATAAAATTTAATATTGTTATTCTCGTATTTGAAATGTTCAGTTTAATGAGCTGTGTTTGGCAACACTGGACGTAGCAATATTAGTTACAATTATATATGTATATTATTTACCCAACAATTCGATGTTGAAATTTCATCGGAATATTATGTGTTGACTTCTAAAAATGAAAAAAATAATAAGATAATAATAAGGGAGACGTGGGGTGGTATAATAATAATATTATTTATTACCATTAGACTATAATATGGTAATTGGATACATCACACAATTTTGTACATAAAAATAACTTATAAATTAAATAAATCAGCCGATATTAAATATTAAAATACAAACACATATCATATGAATAATAATATATTTTTTTAAATAAATAAACAATATAAGGTGTATTAGTTAGTTACTCATGCCTGGAGGTCATATCACATACTACCAGAGCGCTCCTTGGTTGTTCTGGTGGTTCTGAGCAGAAATCTACTTTGGGAGTCTCAAATATTCACTCAATCTTCAATCATTTACGTTTTTACGAGAGGAAGACCGAAAAATTAGTTGATTATTTAAAACTCTAAAACTTACTTCCACAACAGGAACTTACGTTTACTCTCTGCAATATTGGTTGTATATCAAAATTAATCCCCCCCAAAGATAGTAAAGTTTGTTAGGGAAATAAAATAGGATGAAAGATCGTCTAATAGGAGGAGGAGAGAAGGGATAAACGATATCAATATTGATGGCCAGTTTATTGGTCACGATTTTCAATAAAATCATCCTCCACCAAAAAGGTAATAAAAACAATAAACATAAAAATAACCCATCAACTTATATTAAATTTTATATGATAGCTACATATATAATATGGTTAGTTATTGTGACTCATGCCCGGGCTTTAACTACGAGGTCATATCGCCTACTACCAGAGCGCTCTTTCGTCGCAAACATTTTGCATACATGTTCATTCAGGTAGGGTAGAATAAGTATTGTATGCATATGCTTCCTGTGATGGCTTTATTATATCATCCCTAACCCGAAAAGGCTTAACTGTTTTTATTATAAACAAAACAAAAATAATAATATGTTGCTGTGGGTTGACTGGTACAACCGCCGGCTATCAATTCCGCCGAACCGCGGTCGTCTTCAGCCCACCGTAATTTCTTTTTCGGCGCTCATTACCGCTCCGAGAGAGCTCTCGGGATGGCCGTTTTGTCCCCCTCCCCCCTACAACTTACTGAACTCCAGATCGCGGATTCGAAACCCGGCCAGGATGGGACGTTAAGCGATGGTCCCGAGCGTAAGCTATGTCAGGTACTCGTTAAAGACCCTTACCCTAGGTGAATAAAAATTTATCGTAGGCAAAATTTAGGACGTCCATAGTAGAGTCGGGTTCTTCATATCGTAGTTGAAGCCCGGGCATGAGTCACAACTAACGTAACTTAATGTTTCATCTAATTGAACTAATTTATTTACGCATTGATACTGATTATTATTCCATGCTCCTATAGAACTACTTAGCGCCAAAAACAATAAATAGTATTAATACATTGAAAGAAGTAGTAGGTGAATCAACAGGAGTGTACTTCCCCACACGAATTAATCAAATATGAATTCGCACTCTCGAATTTACCGATTCGGTAGATAATCTATTGGTGTCTTACTCAGGGCTTCTGACTTGATTTTTAACTTCCCCTGTAGGTACTTCATTGAACTGAGGAAGTAACACAAATTAAGTAGCTCGACAGAGAAATATAAAAGGAAAAAGGACTTTGTATTTTTATTAAGAAATGAAGGAGGTTCTTGAGACAGAGATCCTGATGTCCGCTTTATTAGACCCATTCCACTCTCTTCCTTAATTCTTGTAAAGAAGAGATACCAGAACAACTTCAAAATACCTGTTTTCCTGTTTTTTTTGGAGGGGGGGGGGGGGGGGGGGGAGTTATGTGATTGGTTAGAAATTCAATGTTTGTTTTTTCCCGAAAACATAAAATTCCGGTGAAAACTCAACATCGAATTTCTGAGCAGTTCCATACAATTTACAGGTAAGAGGAGGATTGGTTGAAGATCGATAGATCTCAGGTACTTCTCAATCCTCATACTAAATGGTATGTCGATACATTCATTACATCGATTAGAGGGGCTCGACTCAAAAACTATAATAACAACCGATGTAGTGAATATATCGACACAAAATTTAGTATTAAGATCCAGAAGCGCCTATAATAAGTCAACTATATTGGTTCTCAACCCAAATATTCGATTGGTTTTGCCTGGGAGAACGAAAATTTGATTTGATGAAATTTCGTCTTGGGGAAGTACATTGCCGGAGATTTTCTTTCCCATTCTTGGAATGGAGTCGTGGGTCGGAAAACTTGAATTTCCGGTGAAAACATAACTTCGAATATCTGGCCGATTACGTACCTCCCCCCGTACTTTTCCATCATTCTATTATTCATCTATAAAGTGGAAAAATCATATACACTCTCACTAACCTAATAGCGAGGCACTTTCATTAACCCTTAAATCTGAGAATTTGCATGTTCGTTCCTTTCATATTGTAGATTCAGAGGAAAATATTTTTAAAAAATGAAATTTTTTATGTTTCTGTTAAGTGCCTTAAAAAAAACTTGTTTTTCCTCCCTCGTTATTCCCAGATAACCTCCCATGAACCTGTTAGGAGGATGACAATTCTGAGAGTAATGGAGTTTTCCGTATCTGTTTTCGCTCAAGAATACGAGAGAAAAGTTTGCATACTCTTTTATAGTTCCAAATATATGTTAATTAAAAGTTTAAACAAGTGAATCTGAAGTTAAACAAAAACAAAATTCCGCCTTAAAACTTCCTATTTTTACTAAATGTTTCAAGTTGAAATGTTTCTTCAAACAATGTTGCCTCACTTATTCTTTCACCAAATAGAAAAAACAAAAACAAAAAAACAATCTTTTATCTTCTACCGTTGGAGAAATTTTGATTTATATCAAAAAATATTTTGATAAAATATCTACAAACCATACAACAACCTTCCGCTCCAGCCAACAAGCCGGTAGCGGGAGGAAGGAAAAGGATGTGGCGCATCTATCGGTCATAAATGGAAGCTGTAAGTAAGTAAGTTCATAAATGCACGTTGGGTATTTCTTAAAAAAAATTGTAGTCAAGCTGTTATAACCAATGATATAATAGTCTTAAAGTACAACCATTGTTAAAGAATAACCATTGTTATATTACAGGTATAAGAATTTTCTGTGGGGGCGGAGGGGGGGGGGGGGGGGGGGGTCCTCAGGGAGGAAGCCCTAATTTCCGTTTCCGAAATGTGTACCCCTGCCTGACCTTTTACATAAAATTGAAAAGGTATGGGCAGGTAGGAAATGCATGCATCTTTCCCATAGGGGTGTGGGAAGGGTCCGTGCATGCTCTCATTTTTATTAAATAAATCCTTGTTCAGTAAAATACTAGTTGTTTATAGAAAAGAAATTTTTATGAATTAATGAAAATCTCCAGTTGGTGAAGTTTATTATATTTGAAGTCAACAGATCTAACCCTTATAAGTTGGGTTTTTGTCATACAGCGACCATTGGGTAGAGCTACACACAAAACCCTAGTAACTGTCGATATAACTAATGTGTAAACACAAAATCGAGTAAAATTTATTTTCAGCCAAATTAATTGGTTAATTCACGCTGGGGATGTGCATTGTTCGTGATGCACCGATATCTTTTTTACATTCAACATTGAAACTTCCCTTATGTAGAATAAGTAGCTCTGAAGTAGAATAAAGCGGAGGGTAGCTGAGACCTTGTCGTTTTGTTTGTTGAAGAAGAAAACCGAGGGAGGAAAGTGGTTCTAGGGCTTAAATAGTTGCCGACTCTCACCGCCCCCCCCCCCCCCCCCCTTCTTAAATTCAACCTCAAAGGAAATATTTTCATGGAATTTACAGCCTCTATCGTGGGGTGAAGACGGGACGGGGCAAATACCAAGGTGAATATCCGTTGTCTGTAGATGAGATGCCGAGAGTTAAAGAAGAGATATATAGAGAAGTGTCTAGGACCATCTCATAGAGCTAGGAAGGAAGGAGCCTAGGTATCTCCTTGGAGGACATGAGCACGAGAGATGAAAGTGGGGGAAGGAAGCTAGAGCTTGGGGAGTGGCGGGTGGAGCTCCTCCCACAAGTATCCTGCTTTATCCATTGTCATTGACGGTTAACGAGTATCTGAGTATCCTTCAGGTTCGAAATCCCATTCGAAAGACGGCGTGCTTTCGAACCCACGATCTTGAGCTCGGTAAGCAAGCACGCATACCACTAAGCTACCGGCGCTCCTTAATACAGATAAATAAATGCAATTTAAGTATTGGTGCAACTAAAATGAGGCATATGTGAGATGCACATTTACTGGTGCTCCCCTAGCGGATGATTTGTAACCTCCAGTGTGACCTGCCACCCGGTGACAGCTGTCAATCGTCAATGATAAAACCAGTGATATTTTAATTAAAAAATTTTCTATAAATAAATGGCTATGACAGGAGGAAAAAGCAACAGAAATTGTTGTGATATCTATGAAAATTCCGATAAAAGTGTATTATTTTTTTTCATCCCTGGGAGAGAAAATTGAAAAGAAAATGGAATTTAGCTGTCAACAGGAAAATGTAATTTGTACAAATATTTATTAATAATAATATTTATATATGATAGTAAGATGTGTGTGTTCCTTTAGACACCATACAGTGATATGCCACTGATGATGACGAATTTTTATTTAAATCTCTTAAATCTTAATATGGTAGTAGGATATGATAGTAGTTAGAGTAATTTCGATAGAGCTCATAGAAGGATATCTGTGAAGGAACTTTGATAAGAAAATAAAAATGAAAGGCAATTATGAAATAATGCTATTGTATATGAAACAGGAATTTTATTTCTTAATTATGTATATTTTTGAACTATGGGAAAAGAATCCCTGAATAGAAAGTGTCCTTGAACATAAACATTTTTAGTTGAATTTATAATTTTTTTATGGCATCTACTATTTCTTTCAAGAAGTGGGAAAGGGAATTTAAAAAAAAATCCTTTATGAGGTTACTTTTTTTTCAAAAGAGAGGAGCAATAAAAAAATTACATATTAAAATTTAATGGGCGCGTTATATTTCATTCTAATTCAAATTCATGCTCATTTTTTTGTTTTTTTAAAGTGTTCTTTTGGGAGGATGATGTGCTGTAAAATTGTTCAGATACTGAAAAAATAAATGAAATTCGAAGGAAACAATAAAACAGTTTTCTGCCCGATTTTTATCCGGACCCGAGGTTTTCAGGTCACTGAATACAATTTTCTTTATTTACCATGCAGTTTCAAAAGAAAATATCAAATAACATAACAAATTCTTGTTACTAAAAGCAATTCTATTGCTTCCAATGTATTATAAAAGCCTGAAAGGCTTTTTTCTCCAATTTTTCCAAAACAAATGAGAAAAACGAACTTTTTTTTTTCGATTAAAATTTCTGGAAATTACCTTTTAACGATAGGTTAAGATGAGGATGGTTGATAATTAATAAATGTAAATAAACAAATAATACAATCAATAAAAACAATAAATAAATTACAAAAATAATGTGATATAAAAGAGCTTGAAAAATTAGTATACCTGATAAAACATTCAAAAAATCAATATTAAAAGAACTGATTTTTTTTTTTTTTTAAATTTTTTCTGTCAATTTAATTTTTTTTTTGTTGCTCGTTTATCTCTTTTATCCATTCAATGTATTTATTATATTTATGTACTGCATATATACAATATTTTATGTACGTATTTTAGTAACGAGAATGTTTTGCCTGTTTTAGTATATTTTTTATTTAATTATGGTTTTTTTGTAGACTATCTGATGATGGGGAACCTCGAAAGCCAACTATCATAAAATAATCAAGATCAGATTACATTTTTATTTTTCAAGCTGTGAAAGTTTAAAATGATAGAATGGAGAAGAGAGGAAGACGTCTGACAGAGGCTGTGATTGTTGAACACAATGATCCCTGAGTCGCTGGATAATTCATCCCAGTCCCAGTCCCGGTCCCGGTCACATTAGCTCGATTAGAGCCCTTCTATTATGTAGAGAGCCCGTTGAATAAACAAAGGGACGATCAGAGTCGGCGTTCTCTAGAGACTCCCTAAATATCTCAGGAGCGGCAACTTGCCCATTGTCTTGTTTTATTATAGCCTTCAATATTTGACATATGCTAACCTGTCACACACATTAAACTCCTATACTCTTAGGCACCTATTAACCTTGTTTTTCAAGAATATTTCGGGCGATAAGATAATTTATTTTCTCTTCTACTACGTACTTACCTTCTCAGTTCATACTTATTTCAGAAAACCTGCGTAATTTCCCCGATTTCTCGGTGTGTCCCCATCCATGAAATTTTAATTTTGAGGATTTGGAGTTCTATTTTTTTTTATTCTTTTTTTTTTTCAATTGTTATGTTCCTTTGATTGTTTCACCAGGTATGTTAATTTTTAAAGCTTTTTTTATATCTCTTTATCTTATATAATTTTTTTATTGATTGAATTATTTGTATTTATTCATTTTAGCAATAATAAATAATTTAATATAAATAAATGACCTTTTTTTTTTGTAGACTGCCTGATGATGAGAGCAACCTCGAAAGCCGCCTTTAATATAAACTGTTAAATATAGACCGATCCAACTTTCATATATTACTCCTGGCCCATAATAAGAATGATATCTCTTAACATTTTCTATTATCTAATCAGCGCTCTGAAACTTAGAGCATTCATTGTTAATGAATAATGTACTTCAACTTACAATTATATTGATATTCAATATCTACATCCCCACTCCATATTTACTGTCTACGTTACATTATAATTTGTAATTTCTTATTATATTTATACTTTTTTTATTTATTTAGTTTGTTAAAGATTCCTTTATATGTGTCATTATTGTTTTATATGTGTATTCTTTATATAACATTATACAAACATGCAAAATTTCAAGCAATAACATATTAATACATTTTTCGCATATATTAAATACTTATAGATTGCACTGTATTTGTTATTTTAGTTTTTCTTAGTGGCGTGTTTAAAAAAATATCCTTCATCTTTTAAAAATAGCCTTTAATTAAAACCTGATTTTCAATTATTTTATGAATGGGTCATACTCTATGAATATATTGTCATCGTTTCTCATTTTTTTCAAGTTATTTTGATTATTTTCAACTGCTTTTTTAAATAAATTGATTTTAAAATGTAAAAATTAATATTTCTCAAATACACCATCTCCAATTTTTTCAATCATGGCTCAAATTATAGCTTGTTTCATATATTCTGACCCTCAAAAGGATTTTTAATAATAGGAATTTTTTCGTGGGAGCTGCAGCGGAATTAATTACATACAAAACCATGAAGTTAAAGCATTAATTTGTCAAATTACTGCACTTTTTTTGAATAATATCAAAGTGATCATTCCTATAGTTTTTTAAAAGTATAGTTGTATTTTATTTCCAATCTAAAGCTGATGAACACTTTCTCCACTCTGAAATTAAATAAAATATTTTTATGATTTAGCCTTATTCAATATTTGTACAAAAGTGAGACGACTTACCTCCAACCCAAATGGTACAGTTGGCTTAGTCGATTTATTTGTACCGGGGAAGTACATAGTCATTCATTGATACACCGATGACTTGTCCCTCTTGGATTTCCAGATATGACGTGTATTGTGGATTATTTAGTCACAGGTAGAATATCACTCGCGGTAAATCTGTGACGATATTAACGTGTCACTCGTCCTTTTTATCTCCCCCACCCAGATTCAACTCTCATTCATTTTTCTGTCATTCATCCTTTCTCTACGTTGAAGGGAGGAGATATGCCAGAATGGAAAATATCTATTTTTTTAATCATTCATCTTTCATTCTTCTCATAACATTTTACTTCCCCAGATATACGAAGTATAGGGAGAGTTATGTAATCGGTCAGAAATTCGATGTTAAGTTTTCAACGGAATTTCATGTTTTCCGACTCCTTGATTCCAAAAATTAAAAAAAAAAAATGTTTTTGTGTGTTTCTGAGAACATGATAACTCTCCATAGAATTATTTTATGAACACAATATTTTATATGTGTATTCAGAAGCTTTTGATGACACGTAATGATGTTCAGTCAAATTGGCCAAAGGGAAGGGGGGGGGGGGGGGGGGGGGGGGGGGGGGGGAGGCTACTAGACTCGACGCTATCTCTGGAGAGTGTCCGTCACTTCTCACCTTACCTTTCCATCGTTACCGCTAATCCTATTCTGGAAACGCTAATGGCCACAGCAGCCGATGCGTAAAAAAAAAAAAAAAAAAAACTCATGTAATGAATGTACTGACATGAAATTTTATGTTTAAATTCAAAGCCCTATAAGTCGACTACATATATTATTCGCATCTAATATTCTTTTGCGAAATTGGCTGGAAGGAGGGGGAGATCAGAGGAGCGGGACTCGACTCAAAACACCTAATTACTAATAACGTAATTTTACATGTAAATCCAAAATACCATAAGGACTATATAAATATTCAGCCAAATGGGCCAAAGGGAAGGGGGGAGGGGGGGGGGGGGGTTCAACTCAAAAACTCCAATAACTGTCGATGTAATGAATGTATCAACCCAAATTTTATTATGTAGATTCTGAAGTCCCTAAGAAATCACTTATTGATATTCAACCAAATTGATTTGAAAAGGAGAGTGAAACCTTAGTTCATATATTCCTTCCAATTCAGTGGGGTTCCAATGAAATTCCGGTTTTACTTCATCTTTACTTCCAAAAAGGTGGGTGTAAAATTTTAAAACGGGGGGAGGTGACAAATTTTTAATTTGCCGTCTGTACATGACTGGGAGTGATCCTTCACCCAATGGTGATGCTTGGGAGCTCGTAGCTGCTAGGGCTGCATTGATATACCAGATTATCCCCGGGCCCGTTCTCTGAGCACGTTCTCTTCTTCAGCCAACCTCCCCGGATGTCGCAAGAAATGAACCGGAGGGGGAGTTTACATAGACATGGTCCGAAAGATGTTAGTTTTTGAATAATTTGACCCGACAAAAATTTCTAATTATCAAAATGTTAGATGTGAGATAGAACTAATACGGTGACACCCAACATACCGCTCTAAGGAAACCATCTTAAGTTGCTTTAGAAAATGTTTCAAAGTATTGTTTACATTTTATGGCATGGCAGCGATTTTTGGGGGCCATGGTGGCCGAGCGGGCTAAAGCGTAGGGCTTTGGTCGCATGGTCACGCCATGGTTTGCGGGTTCGAGTCCCACCCGGGGTTGAGTTTTATTTCGTAGATAGAACTCCCTCCCGGGGCCATGGATGTCATAAATAACTATATATCACACTGACATGGCTAATATGCACCGTACACAAAGAAAAAAATAAAAATATTTTAAAACATATTTTAATATTTGATAGTTTTATAAAATATAGTTTTGTACAAAATATTTTTTTGTGGGATCCAGTTAACTATTATTGAAAACGATTTAAACAATACCCTCCTCAATACACATGTAAACAATATCGGTTTTTGTCAGCTCGGAATTTTTTTATGAATTTGTGAAAAAGGAGGGAGAGTAGATGGCCTGGGGGGAGGGGGGGAGGAGGGGGGGGGGGGTGATATGAAAAAACGTGGTGGGTTCAGTGTTGGCTACAATTGATATTTTCGCGTTTTTTTCCAACTTAAACTTGAAGTTCCTGTTGAAAAAAATACTTTATTATGTAATCCGTCAGAAACTCGATGTTTAGCTTTCACCGAAATTTCATGATTTCCAATCCCTAAATTCAAAAATGGAAAGAAAATGTCATGTCTGTATGGGTGTATTTCTATGTATGTCACGATTACTCTCGATAGAATGAACAAATCGACATGAACTTTTTGTGTGTAACCAGTACCCCACGAGTACGACATTTTCAGCCAAATCGACGAAAAGGAAGAGCCCATTGGGGCGGGAGGAGGTTAACTAAAGGTCCCTAGTAACTGTTGAATATATCGACATAAACTTATGTATGTTTGATGGAAAACCCCGTAAGGATGACACTCACAAATTTTCATCAGAATCGACCAATGAGAATGAAGGGTGGGAGGATGAGAGGAGGGGGGTTCAGCTCAAAACTCATAATGCATCGACACGAAATTTTATATAATTGTGAAATGAGAGAAACATCTGGGTCGAGGAGGGAGAGTGGAAACTTAGTTGGGAGCTGGGGAAGTACATAGCTGATGATCCACAGAGATGAGTGAACCTACTCTCCTTTCTGGCTCATTATCATATTTATTCTGCCCTTGTTATACTTACCCCCCCCCTTTTTTTTGAATGAACCCTTTTATTTTGTAATATGTGTAAAAGTGTGTCGACACACATAATATATTTTGTATTTATTTTTTTCTCATCTTTCATATGACGTGAAAAGTGAGGGCTCATGAATTTAAATAAAAATTCATACAGACTAGAACGCTTAGGGCATACTTATCTGGTCTCTTTCTTTGTCTCCCTCAACTTACATTTCGCATTGATTCTCTCAAAAGATTAAGCACAGATTGCATATGCAACGGACATAGGAAGATATTAAATGCAACTTTCTGCATAATAAAACACATTGAAGGTATTTATATCGTAGTTCCATTATTATATATTACTTTTTAGTATAAACTGACTTTAGTATTCACTAAAGTTTTACATTTTTCTTTTCAAAATCTTCGCTATATTATTTCTTCAGTTACTATATTTTCTTTTCCTTTATTTGTTCTTCAATATGTACTTAAACAATAAACAGAAGGGTTGGCAATAACAATAATAAATACAATAGTAAGTAATACAAAATATTTAAAACGAATAATAATAATTAAGCAACATTCGCTCTTTTATCGCTTCTCACTTATTATTTGATTTAAATTTTTTTGTATTACTCATTATATTATCAATTATTCTTATTTTCAACCCTTTTGTTTATTGTTTTTGTACAAATTGAAGTACAACTAAAGAAAAAAAAATTGTAATTAAAAAAGAATGTAACTGAAAAAATAATGTAGCCTAAATTTTTAATGGAAATAGATAAAAATGTTGTTAATATCTTCGGTTTATACCTAATATTTTTGAATGAAGCTACATTATGAATAAAAACACTCTAATTCTTTTTTTTTTTTTAAACAACGCATATTTATTCCTTCATTATGTACAAAATAATAGTAAATATTACTATAACTGTAAACATAAATAAACTATGTACAAAATAAATTGTGGTAAATAATTGAAAATAAATGAGATATTTGAATTAATAATAAATAAAATAAAAATATATAACAATCTCGACGAGGACAGCACCAGTAGGACTCCCGCACACTGATATCAGCCACTTTGCCCAACCAACCACTGTCCAGCAGTGGAGGAAGACCAGAGATGGGGTATCGAGTGGTACCTTTACTAACAGTATATTTTGGTTGGGAGACAAGGGAGGAGATGGTACTTACACCCCCGTTCTTCTTGGTTGGCAACCTCCCGATCATGACCCTCGTCCGTTCTTCACCTGTAGATAGGTAGGAAGGTAACACCTGGGGACCAAACATCCAATGTTCATACCCCTTTCCCTGGAAACTCTACTGGAGTTCTAAAATGTTACCATCGTACAGGATCGACGCCGAAGGACGGCGCATAGTGTGAAATTTATGAATTTTTATTTTCAAAATTCGAGCCCCCGCTGAATTTTTGATCAATTTGGATGAAACTAGGTGCAAAATATTTGTGAAAGCTGGCTTTTTTCAGGTAACTGCGGGTTTCACAATCAAGATATTATATGCCAGTGGCAAAAATAGCCAATATATTGAATTTGGACCACTTTAGGCCAAAATGACAACATTAGGACCACTTTTGGCTAAAATCAATATTGAATTCGTAATCAGCGACCCATAAAACATTCATTTAAGTTGTAAAAATCCGTTAACAAAAACTTAGAAAAAAAAATTAAAAATGTTTAAAATTTTCGCGGGTTTTTGGCTGTCAATTGGCATGTAATACCTTGATTGTGAAACCCGCAGTTATCTGATAGCCAGCTTTCACTAATAGTTTTCACCTAGTTTCATCCAAATTGACCAAAAATTGAGCGGGGGCTCGAATTTTGAAAATCGAAACTCATAAACTTCACACTGTGCGGCGTGCCCAAATTGGATACTTTACAGATGAAAAAAAAACCTGAGCCCATGATGTTGAGCAAAGTAGGCAAGCACGCTACCCTGAGCTTTCTAACGGTGCTCTCTAAAAAAGAAGTTGTAATTAGAGTGAGGCTGCATACTTGTGGACCTCTCTGATGGGATCATTACAAACATCCCCCCCCCCCCTCCCTCACCCCCCACCACCTCTAACTCTAACAAACACTCCTTTCTTTGTCTGAAAGTCCTGTTGGTTTTATGTTTGTCCACACTACCATTAACACTTTAATTAAAGTTAAACAGTTGTATTTTCATGAGTATAAAATGCTTCGTTTTTTATTTTATTTATTTTTTATTGTATTTATTATTTTTTTTTTTAATTTATTTTTTAAAATTGTTATTTTTATTTTATTTAATTTTTTTTTTTTTCTATATTTCGCTCATTTTGACCTGAGTAAGGGACGTAAGAACATCCCGAAATGTCGTGAAAAAAAGCACTTCCGGAAAAATTATAAAAATAATTATCTTAGTATTAATTAAATTAAAAATCTATCTACTGTATTTATACATTATATAGAGAAATAAAAATCCCTAATAACTGCCGACCTGTAACTTTATAAGGTTAGGCAGTTATTGGGGCTTTATTGTTAATTCCCTTCCCTTCAGTAAATTAGGCTGACAATCAATAGTTACCATTGTTATGGGGTTCTTGTCAAACATATAAAATTCTGATAGGGCGCCGGTAGCTCAGTGGTATGCATGCTTGCCTTCTGAGCTCAAGATCGTGGGTTCGAAACCCGACCGGGCCCTTAGTTTATTTTATCTGGGAGGTAAAATAAACTTAAGCACGTCGTCTTTCGGATGGGATGTTATGCGATGGTCCCGAGCCTGTACGATGTCAGGTACTCGTTAAAGACCCCTGCCCTGGGTGAATAAAAATTTAGGGTAGGCAAAATTTAGAACTCCCACTGTAGAGTCGGGCTCATGTCCACCAGAGTGACGACAGAGCTCTCTGGTAGTGGGCGATATGACCTCGTAGTTAAAGTCCAGGCATAAGTCATAATAACTAGCTACAAAATTCTGATGAAAACTTAACATCGAGTTTCGACCGATTACATAACTTCCCCTGTACTTCGTAAAAGGACCATTTTTGCGTTTATGTTCTGCATCTTAAAAGTATAAGTCGCTTCATTCGGCTGTAAATACATTACTGACTTGAAAGTAGAAACCTCACTGCTTCACACGAAGCATATGAGAACATTAAGTCATTCCATTATTTGAAAACTTCATTGAGTTGAGAGAGAATTTTTGTAAATAATGGTAGGGACATTTAACGGATCCATTTTGGCAACAAGTTCATCTCTGGTTTGATTTGATTTAAATCCACTGACTGTTTTGTTAGGTTGAGAGGGAGAGGTGAAAAGTTGAAAATCCAATTTTAATGAAGTCCATTTTCAAGTCCCCCGAACTTCGTGACAGCCTCATAGAGAGACTGCCGGCAAATGGACAATGTTGGCCAATTTTATAAAATGCATATGTAATAAATATTTGAAGGTTGTGACGTGTGCGGTGGAGAATATTTGTACTGTCATGTGGATTATGCAGGCGCGGGGTGGGACCAGTGACAGCCCTAATCGAATTAGAGTGGCCCTTACACAAAAAGCCCATTTAGGGAGGTATGACCCTGTGCCCTGTGCCCCAGGTCATAGGGTCATAAGGCTAGTCTCCTTAATAATGCCACCATGACCCTTTTCAGGGTGATACTACCCTTCAGTTACTTGGATGACAGCCCTTCTTAACTGACAACTAGAGCTGCCAAGTAAGATTTTTCAATAATCGGGACAATATATTTAATAATGTTGAAGAAATATGGGTCTCTTAGAAAAACAAAAATAACTAGTTTAAATATGAATTTACTAAAAAAAGTCGTCGGTGGATCACCAGCAATGAACTTCCCCAAAACGAATTAATCTATTAACTTTTCGCTCCCCCTCCAAAACGAGTCTACCGTTTGCGCGGTAAATAGGGGCTCCTAATTCCTCATACTGCATTTTGTGTCGATAAAATCATTACATCGGCAGTTATCGAGGTTTTTGAGTTGAGCGCTCTTTGGTCGATTTTGAAAAACAATAGGTATCGTTAGAGGAGTCTGGAGTCACATGTGTTCACAGACATACAGCATTTTTTTTTTTCATATTTGGAATCTAGAGGTCAGAAAACATGAAATTCCTTTGAAAACTCCCAATTTTTGATCTATTAATTTACTTCCCTTATACTCCCCTAAAATTAAATTTCTTACAATAAAGAAAATCAAGTTAATGATATAAAAATAATTTGTAAAAAATTCATTCAAAATCACAGGCTTTTTATATATTTAAAAACGATTTGCATACTAAGAAACAAACTCTAACGTGGCAACACTGGTCAGTTGACTTTGTTCAGTACATCTCAGTTAGAAGTGTAATTACCAACCATGTTTCTATTTTATTAAAAGCCAGTTTCATTATAATATGGCCTTGAAATTGAGTACAGTTAGCATTTTTTTTTTTTTTTTATTACTACTTAACTGAATAAAATACAAAATGAGACTCTGTAGTCTTCATGAAAGTAGGGTTAACATTAATATTTTATTCATTCATTAGTTGTTTTCTTATAATAGTTACATTTCGTATTTATTTATTTTTATTTATTACATAGTTCTATTATCTGCTATATTTCACTATCTAATAATTGTCTATTAATATCTTAGTCCATGACTAGCTGTAAATCTTTCTATGTATTAGCAGTAGTCATTAATCAGGCTTATTTTCAGAATCGACGTTTTAGATTTTTCTATTTTTAAATTAGCATTTGGTTTTCTATAATTTTGTTTTCAACTTGATTGTAAGTAAATTTCTAGTATTATCTACTTTTTTTTTTTTTAATGTGTGTGTATGGTACGAATAAAATGTGAGTAGAGGAAATGTTAAAATAAGGCTAATAAAGGACTGGCCCCTCTGAGATGGGGGATCTATTCCTATTTAGAGTCGACAAAACAATTGATTATATCCAAGGAAAGGTAAAATTATGAATGCACTCACTATTTTGATTCATGAATTATTAACAAATTTAAGTTAAATGAAGTGTAAACATAAAAATCTCTGCAAACCAAATTAAAACTAATTTTAGTTTGAATCTCGATTTTACATTCTCAGTTGCTTGGCCATTCTGATTCTCAGTCCAATCGGAATAACTTAAAGATAATAATATTATGTAATGTGGCCACTACAGGACTTCCTTATACCAGCCCCTTTGTATAGATCAATCTCCCCCCTCTAAGATTCATTTCATATCGGCTTTACTGTATATATGAAAGTAATATGTTGGCATCAGGGCTTTTCTCCAATTTTCAGCTGAATTGGCTTATGATGAGTGGGAAATCAGGGGAGGCCTTAATAACGAATGTCTCAACTCGAAATTTAGTATGATGATTCTGAAATCCTTATGTATTAGATATATTGGAAGGGCTGGTCTCTGCACCTAGGGACCTAACAGTCCAATGCTCCATTCTCTAAGATAGGGTTTTTAACGAGTACCTGACATCCCACAGGCTTGGGGCATTGCTTAAGTCCCATCCGAAGGACGACGTGCTCAATGTTTTTTCACCTCTCAGATAAAGAACCTAAGGGCCTCGGCCAGGTTTCGAACCCGCCATCTTGAACTCAGTAGGCTACCTCTAGTCCCAATGCAAGTCATCTTTGAATTGATTAAAAACGGTCGATTGGTCTTAGAGGGAGAGCGAACACTTATTAGATTAACATAATTTTCCCCTATACGAGTACATACTTTCTATAGCAAAAAGTTGATTTGATTTCGACTACTAATGTATATTTTACAAGAAAATTCCTCAAAGTAAAAGTAGATAGTAATAGAAATAGATAAGTGAAATCGGTACTGGCTTTATCTATTTATTTTGACCATCCAGGTGGACAACTAACTGAATTCAAGCGTAAATTGCAATGGGTCCGAAGTAAATGGTGTACGGATAACAGAGATTGTCGGATAATCAATGTTGCGGTAAAGTTGGCAAGAGTACTGTGACCTGAACTCATATTAATTTGATAGTGTCCTTTTGACCTGTACAGGTTCACAAGTTCACTAAGTTCAGCCTGTCAATTTGAACGAAATTCAGAGAGCGAAGATATTCCTAATTTATATTTAGCCATCTCCGCAGCACTCCCCCCCTTCATTTAAATAATGCCATGCTCATTAGGCAGTTTGTTAATGTTTGAAAATCCTCCTCTTTCTAGATATCAGTGACACGTTTTATTGAATAATGGGTTTTTGTTGTTTGTGACTGTTGCCCGGGCTTCAACCCGAGTTATATCGCCTACTACCAGAGTGATCGTTCGTCGCTCTGCTGAACTTGAGCTTTACTCACCTGTCAGAGTACTGAATTTTGCCTAACCAGGTCTAATTAAATATATTTATAAAATGGTATTGTTAAGTTAGTTATTATGACTCAAGCCCGGGCTTTAACTACAAGGTCATAACACCTACTACCAGAGCGCTCTTTTGTCTCAGCCCAACTCTACTGTGAAAGTTCTAAATTTTTCTTACACTAAATCTTTATTCACTTAGGGTAGGGGGTGTTTAACGAGTAGCTGACATCATACAAGCTCCGGACCATCGCTTAGCGTCCCATCTGGAGGACGGCTTGCTTAAGTTTATTTTACCTCCCAGACCAAATAAACAAAGGGCCTCATATGAGTTCCGAACCCTCGATCTTAAGATCAGGAAGTAAGCATGCATCCACTGAGCTACCGGTGCCCCTAAAAATGAAACTCTATTAATGTGTGTTTAGCGTATGTCCGTCTGTCCCCCCGTTAACTGAGAAACTTTATATTTTATTTTTATTTATTTACTATAAATTTTCCCACCAACAGACTATTCGCCAAATTACAGATGTTCATATTACAGATCAAAGATTACATTTATCTAAAAATAAATAGTATTTGGCTCCTTAAAGCGTTGCTTATATTATTTTCGCTGTTTACATTTAAAATGGAATTGGGAGCGAATTTGTTGAGCGGATGTGCAATGTTGTGGTCTAGAGTATTGTTTATGTTGAGTTATGAGTTGCAGTGCATATGTGAAGAGGTGTGTAAGAGAAGAAATGTCAATATTTATGTCTTCGCCAGTTTTTTTTTTTTGTCTTGTATTATGCCTGGAAGACGTCTTGTATTATCAGAAAGGAATTTACAAGTATTTACATTTTACAGTTGTTTAAAAAAAAACTCCTAACATTTGTATTTTTCATACTTTTCATGGTGCAGCTTATAATAATAATAATAATAATTTTATTTCCATTAAACCAATACATGGTAATAGGATAAGTATAACTATAATTTTAAATACATGTGTGGGGCCATGATGGCCATGCGGGCTTTGGTCGCATGGTCTCCCATGGTTTGCGGGTTCGAATCCCGCCCGAGTTTTATTTCGTAGATAGAACTCCCTCCCGGGGCCATGGATGTCATAAATATAGCTTTATAACACATTGACATGGCTAATATGCACCATAGGTACATAAAGCCAACAAAAAAAAAAACTACACGAATGATTAGTAATAACAAAACTATTAAAAAAATTAAATGAATAAAAACTGAATAAATAAATACTTAAAAATCTACGAGTAAAAAAATAATACTATAATTTAATAAGTAGATACATTTTTCAATTTAATAAAAATTAAGATAATATTTTAACTATATTCTTAATACTTCCAGAAGAGTCTTTATCACAACCATGTTTCGGGACGTTGTTACGTCCCTTCATCAGGTCCCAATGTGCGAGAAAAGACAAAGCAAAACAATGTAACTATAACAAATATATAAAAAAATAAAATAAAATAAATATATGCATATGTATATATTAATCAAATATAAATGAATAAATAAAAAATTATAAATAAATAAATAGATCCATAAAATAATAATAAGAAAAAGAAATAAACAAAAAAATTATAATAATTTTTTCAATAATAATATATTTTTTCTGAGTATGTACAATAATAAAAAATATAATAAAAAGGAAAAATACATTAAATAATATACCAAGAGAAATAAAATAAATGAGTACACAAGTGGTGGTGTATTCAATGAAAATATCACATATATTACAATGTGAGACATTGTAGTTGAAAATATCATTACAATGTGAGACATTGTAGTTGAAAATATCATTACAATGTGAGACATTGTAGTTGAAAATATCATTACAATGTGAGACATTGTAGTTGAAAATATCATTACAATGTGAGACATTGTAGTTGAAAATATCATTACAATGTGAGACATTGTAGTTGAAAATATCATTACAATGTGAGACATTGTAGTTGAAAATATCATTACAATGTGAGACATTGTAGTTGAAAATATCATTACAATGTGAGACATTGTAGTTGAAAATATCATTACAATGTGAGACATTGTAGTTGAAAATATCATTACAATGTGAGACATTGTAGTTGAAAATATCATTACAATGTGAGACATTGTAGTTGAAAATATCATTACAATGTGAGACATTGTAGTTGAAAATATCATTACAATGTGAGACATTGTAGTTGAAAATATCATTACAATGTGAGACATTGTAGTTGAAAATATCATTACAATGTGAGACATTGTAGTTGAAAATATCATTACAATGTGAGACATTGTAGTTGAAAATATCATTACAATGTGAGACATTGTAGTTGAAAATATCATTACAATGTGAGACATTGTAGTTGAAAATATCATTACAATGTGAGACATTGTAGTTGAAAATATCATTACAATGTGAGACATTGTAGTTGAAAATATCATTACAATGTGAGACATTGTAGTTGAAAATATCATTACAATGTGAGACATTGTAGTTGAAAATATCATTACAATGTGAGACATTGTAGTTGAAAATATCATTACAATGTGAGACATTGTAGTTGAAAATATCATTACAATGTGAGACATTGTAGTTGAAAATATCATTACAATGTGAGACATTGTAGTTGAAAATATCATTACAATGTGAGACATTGTAGTTGAAAATATCATTACAATGTGAGACATTGTAGTTGAAAATATCATTACAATGTGAGACATTGTAGTTGAAAATATCATTACAATGTGAGACATTGTAGTTGAAAATATCATTACAATGTGAGACATTGTAGTTGAAAATATCATTACAATGTGAGACATTGTAGTTGAAAATATCATTACAATGTGAGACATTGTAGTTGAAAATATCATTACAATGTGAGACATTGTAGTTGAAAATATCATTACAATGTGAGACATTGTAGTTGAAAATATCATTACAATGTGAGACATTGTAGTTCAAAATATCATTACAATGTGAGACATTGTAGTTGAAAATATCATTACAATGTGAGACATTGTAGTTCAAAATATCATTACAATGTGAGACATTGTAGTTCAAAATATCATTACAATGTGAGACATTGTAGTTGAAAATATCATTACAATGTGAGACATTGTAGTTCAAAATATCATTACAATGTGAGACATTGTAGTTGAAAATATCATTACAATGTGAGACATTGTAGTTGAAAATATCATTACAATGTGAGACATTGTAGTTGAAAATATCATTACAATGTGAGACATTGTAGTTGAAAATATCATTACAATGTGAGACATTGTAGTTCAAAATATCATTACAATGTGAGACATTGTAGTTGAAAATATCATTACAATGTGAGACATTGTAGTTCAAAATATCATTACAATGTGAGACATTGTAGTTGAAAATACTTGACTTTGTTTGCTAGGCTGGTAAAGACAAATAACAGAAAATGAGGGACGGATAATGGATGCTCCTGGGTAATGGTGAGGTTAGCAACACACTGTGACCTGAACTATGTTAATTGTAAGTGACCCTTTGACCTGAATAGGTTCAGAGGGTCATGAAGTTCAACCTGTCAATTTGGACAAAATTCAGAAAGCCAAGATTTACCATATCCACTCTATATACATATAATTCATGTTTTATCTCTACATTGTCGGAAGAAATTTTTTTATTTTTAACAGTACCTAATGAATTTATTTACACAAAATTTAGTATGAGAATTTAGGAGCCTCTGATTCACCGACGACTTTTTTTACTAGCATAAATACGGACGTGGTGAGCTAGCATTTAACATTAGGCTTTAACATATTGAAACCTGCGGAACCCTTTCATGTGTCTTGCTATGCAAGGATTTGCTTGTAATATTTCAGGTGAATTCGGTCTTTACTGTTAACTTTTCAAAGACAAATTAATGAAAGAGTAATTGTAAGTGGTTCATTAAAAAAGCAGCTTATGTAGACAAGTTCTGACATTTGTGTGTATCCAAGCACGTCTTGTAAGGTGGCCCAAGTTCAAAAGTTCAGTGTTGTGCGAACTTATGACCTCCCCGAGGTCGCAATAGGTACGTCAGTGTGTGCGACCTTATGACCCCCAGAGGTCGCGCAAGTCCATTCATTATCAGCTAATGGATGTATGCCCACTTTGCACTGTTTGCAAACATGGCTGCCTGTCTGTCTGTCTGTCAGATCCACGTTAATGTTTGAACATGTTACTCCACATCTCTTCCTCGACTGATCCGTGTCCAACCTGTTTTTTTTTTTTTTTCCATTTTCCATATTTCAAGAAAAACCATTTGAATAATTCACCCCCTCCAACTGTCCAACTGTATTCCACATCCGAAATAATGGATTAGTCTGCTTTTTATGGAAAATATAAAATACATTCTTCCAAGAACTACCCTTCTCTTCTGTGGTCTTGAGAACTGTCTCTTGTCTGTCAACAGAAGTTACATTTTTAACCCTTTGTAAATGAATGATATTGTATTTGAACCATAGCTTATTCCAGGTGAGTTCGTCATGAGAAACTATAAACATATATGGTAAAAAATTTAAGTTAATAAAAATATAAAATAAAAATAATGGAATTAATAATAATGAAATAATAATAATATAAACAATAAATTACCACATTTCCTGTAGAAATTTTATCTCTGGTCTTTTCATTTGGATTTCTAAAGAGATGCCATATGTTTTTTTTTTTTTAATTTTTCAATAATATTAAATCTAATCCAAAGGTTTTTAAATTATCTTACTGGGCCAACAGGGAAAATGAATAGAATAGAATTTACGAAAACAAATAATTGGGTTTATTTTCTTACATCTACATTATAAAATTAAAAACTAAACATTGAAACAAAAATCAAAAGAAAAATCGTAAAAACTAAATTCTTAAAACTATTTCAATCCTTTTTTTTTGTTTTATATTTTGGCCATTCTACAAAACAAAGTTATCTATTTTTGGGCATATATATTTTTTAATTATAAATAAATAACAGTAGGTACCTTCATTGCGCATTAATTTTACTTTTCAGACCTACTTAGTTCATCACACCTTAAGCCTGAACAACAACTCTCTGTCCACCTTCACATCTCAACCCGGACCACACACCATTGACTCCTCTACACTAATACAAAAACAGCTGATGGCCGTGTATTTTCTACTCATTTGTTTTAAAAGAAAATGCATTCATATTATTTATTTACTAATTCAGTTGCTTCTTGGATTTTATAGAAAAATAAATATAATTAATTTTTTAATATTAATAATTTAAATTTGTGTATTTTTTCTACATGACAATAAGCATCACAATATATAATCAATCATATCATATTACCTCTAATCATTTTTTAAAAAAATAAACAAATACCAAGGAATGTACAAACACAAATAAGTTGTCTGTGAATCACTTCAATTTTTCTTTTTTGTGAGACCAGCACTCTCATGGCACATCATAGCAGGTCTCTCGGCCAGGATCTCCTCAGTCTTCGGGTGGGAACGTGATGGACAGAGTCTTGAAGCTGGAGGGCCCCCTTGTCTTCCTAACTGCTCACTGTACAGTCGCTGCTCTGAAAGCCACGACAGAATCCTTCCTTTTCTTGCAATTTTAGTTCAATCTTATACAATATTTGCCAGTGGTATAGGCAGACACTTTTTTCATAGGAGTCATCACTAGTTCTTTTGTCCGGATCAGGAATTCACTTTAGTCATCCTTCGTTTGTTTTTTCGTTTTGTTTATTTTAGAGAAACAAAAAAGGTATATAATCCTCATTTATCCGGATAAGGATATCTTAAACAAATATTCCAATAAATATCCAGAATATAAAATATTAAAATAATACATAGAAAAAAAAATGCAATTTAGTTAGTTATTATGACTTATGCCCGGGCTTTAACTACATGGTACGCATACCACTGAGCTTCCCGCACCCTCAAATGCTATTTATATAATTTTGAATATTACCACCCCTTTTTCAATCTCATAGGAGGGCCATTTAATGGATACAGTAATACCTTTACAAAAGAAATTAATAATTTCAAGGATTTTATTAATAACCACCTCTTATAAAGTAAAGATATAAATTTAATTATGGTTTTAATAACGTTGTGAGTCCTCTCTCGCTAAAGATGGCGGCCGTTACATACGGCTTCCCTCTTTGTCACCGCGCTCGCTCCTTTCTGCCTTAGTATATCACGAAATATTAATTTTTACTTTAGAACTTGATTCATAACCAGATTCTATGGCATTTCCAAAAATGAATGTCGTTGGGCAAATGGCGGGGGAGGGGGGTTGGTCTTCTGGAAGCCGGGAAAGCAAGGAAAACTTTGAATAAATTACACTTCCTCTGAGGGTTTTCCTTTAAGTCGTCGTAACAATGTTGAGGGAAATTAATAACGAAAGGGAAATTAATTCATTAGCCGAAAATAATGAGTTTTGTGTTCTGTTTATGTCGCGAGTTGATTACATTTCTTGAGTTGATCTCTGGTCTTCCTTCCTCACTTGATAACATGAAAAAAAATATGTTTGTAACATATGCGCAGGTCACGCATTGAAGGATTCCGTTGGAGAATATTAACTTGATGTATTATTATAAAGGTCGTCGGTAAATCACCGGCATGTAGGTACTTCCTCAGAACGAATTAATTAACGTTTTGCCCCCTTCCTGCCGTTTGCGCTAATGTTCAACATTTGCCTCATATAGGGGCTCCTGAATCCTCATAATAAATTTTGTGTCGATGAATTCATTACATTAGGTTTTTTGAATTGAGCCCCTCCCCTGAACTCCCCCTTCCCTTCGGTCGATATAGCTGAAATTTGACAGGTTATGTCCTCATTGGGTTCTAACTTCAAATATGAAATTTCATGTCGATAAATTTATTAAATCGGCAGTTTTGTGGGTTTTTGCGATGAGCCCCTCTGATTCCCACCTTTCCTCCTGCCGATTACAAGGAAAATTGAAAACTGTCGCCTTTATGGGGTTTTGAATTAACATATGAAATTTTGTGTCGATACAATTGCAGTTATTAGAGTTTTTGAGTTAAGTCTCTCCTAGTCCCCCCCCCCCCTCCTACCTTTGACCGATTTGACTGAAACACAATAGTTGTCGTCGTTCGAGGGTTCTGGATTCACATATATTTGGAATCTAGAGGTCGGAAAACAAGAAATTCCGTTGAGACGAGTTTCCCTTCTCTGACCCACTCCCCCTCCGTTCAATTTGATGAAAATTAGTAGGTGTCGTTTTTATGAGGTTTTGAATTTACTCTCGAAATTTCTTGCCTACACATTAACTACTATTGCAGTTATTAGAGTTTTTGTGTTATGCCACCTCTCTAATCAATAAGTAATTTTGTGATTTATCGATTTACAAACGTACAGAAACTTTTTTTTTTTTCATTTTTGGAATCAGGAAAATTTGAAATTCCGTTAAAAACTCAACATCGAATTTCTGACTGATTGGAGAACTTCCCCTTATAGCTGGGGAAGTAATAAATAGTGAGAATGAGAAGGTGTTCTTTCATTGGAATTATGTAGTTAACTTCAGGAAGTTGTGATTCTAACTGCCATACTTGTGAATAACGTTTTGTCATCCTCATGTTACCGCATATATCATACTATGATATTATCCTGTCCCCCCTGTTACACAGTTTGTGCTCCCCCCCACAGCAATTATACAAATATAATTAACATATAAATCATTTTAAATATATATTTCATGAAAATACCCGCCATTTTGCATAATTTCTGTCTTGTATGAATACATTTAATAAGATACCACTTATATTTTTGACCTAATCAAAAATTTTTTTACATAGAAGTTGAAAAAAAAAAATCTGTAAGGCCCATTTTATATTAAATACGATTTTTTTCGAAGGCCGCTCGTTTATGAGATACTTTCCGAAAACTTATTTTTTTATACGTTTACTTTATTACGCGAAAACGGTTTATCCTATCGAAAAAATGGACGTTGCAAAACATATTACTTATTAAATGTCCAACCGTCGGTACGCCCTCAGATTTGTGAATTTGTGATAGAATACGACCAAAGTCTCTGGGAATTAATTAATGGTATCTGAGATTCCAGAAGCTATTTTCCCGGTGCCCCCCCCCCCCTCCCCCTCGGTATTTACGAAGTATAGGAGAAGTTATGTAATCTTTCAGGAATTTCATGTTAAATTTTTATTGGAAATTCATGTTTTCCGAACCCTTGATTCCAAAAATGAAAAGTCGGCGTATCACCGGCAATATACTTGGTGAAGGGGGGATGATTTGGAGGGTTTTTGAATTGAAAATCCCTCCTCTGATCCTCCAGTCAATTTTTCTGAAAATTATTAACTGTTGACCCTGGGTTTCGAGTTCACATATAATATTTCGTATCGATATATTCATTATATATCGATAGTTATCGTGTCCTCAGGCGTGAATCAGGGAATCGGAAAACAGAAATTCCTGTGAAAACTCAACATCAAAGATCTGATCGATTAATTACATAACTTCCTCTATACCTCGTATAGCATATAAAAAATAAAATTCCTATCTTTGTGTGTGTCTGTCAGTTTGTGTTTTGTGTGTATTTGTGGACTCATAGAGTGAATGTATCAACACGAAATTTTATATGAATATCCAGAAATTTTTATGGACGACACCTATTAATTTTCAGTCAAATAGATTTAAGGAAAGCGTTAGGGGATTAGGAGATTAGGATTCACAAATGGTTGAATAAGACACCTGTCGATTATTTCGCGTACGGAAGTACACTGACGGGCGATGCACTGAAGACCCCCCTTTGTTCATCGTCACATTTTCCACTAACGCCATAAATATTTTTAAATAAATCCTGTCAGGTTATTTATTTAATACAGTGTGATAAATAAATAAATATTATTTCTTTAAACAACAATGTCTCCTCGTGAGAATATTGCTTTGCTATAAGTGCTCTTTCACAGATGACTATCGATCTATCGTTTAGCTATCCATTACCATTATCATCGGAGTCTGACATTTCATTTACTCTACCCATGTATTATTTAGAAATCGATTTCGATATTGAGTGGGCAAACGTTCATTATGTACTCCATGACCATGTATTTTATATAAGTGGATCTAATTGGACTATTAATGAGATATAGTGATATATATTGTACTAGGTATGTTATCTGCCGTTGACGAGAAGGATTGCTTGAAATCATGATCACATTTATATTGGGAATTAATTTAATAATACCAGTAAATATAGCGGTAGAAAGTGAGTGTTGATCAGATGAGCGAACGCGTCCCTTCCCACCGCCCCTTCCACCTTACTACCCCCTCTCCCTGCCTTGCTACCTCCAAAGCCACGTTAGACTACATTTTACTTCTTCAGCTATACGAAGTACGAATCGATCAAAACTTCGATGAGTTTTCAACGGAATTTCATCTTTTGCGATCTCTAGATTTCAAATATGAAAAAAAAATGTCTGTCTATGAACACAATAACTCCCGATAAAATGAATGTATAAACACGAAATTTTGTACATGTGACCAAACCACCATAAGGACAACATCTATCGATTTTTCAGCCAAATCTGCCCAAGGGGAGGGGGGGTTAGGGGAGAGACTTGACTCAATAACTAATAACTGCTAATGAAATGAATGTATTGACGTGAAATTTCATATTTAAACTCAAAACCAAATGAGAATATAACCTGTCAAATTTCAGCGATATCGGCTAAAGGTAAGAAGGGGGTTCTGGGGAGGGGGCTCAGTTAACCGCCTTTTGAGGATTTAGGAGCCCCTGTGTAAGTCAACTGTTGAATATTTCCTTCCACTTTCCCTCCTCATCTCTCCCCCCACTTCCTCTCCTCATATTTCCCCCCACTCCCTCTCCTTATACCTCCCCCCACTCCCTCTCCTCATCACTCCCCCCACTCCCTCTCCTCATCACTCTCCCCCACTCCCTCTCCTCATCACTCTCCCCCACTCCCTCTCCTAATCACTCCCCCCCACTCCATCTCCTCATCTCTCCCACCCCCTCACACCCTCCACATCACTCCCCCCCACTCCCTCTCCTCATCATTCCTCCCACTCCCTCTCCTCATTACTCTCCCCCACTCCCTCTCCTCATCACTCCCCCCCACTCCCTCTCCTCAACACTTCCCCCACTCCCTCTCCTCATCTCTCCCCCCCCCCCCTCGCTCCCTTTCCACATCACTCCCCCCACCCCCTCTCCTCAGCTCTCCCTTTGTTTTTCCCTCTCTATTAATCCTTCCTCGTCTTCTTCTCTTTTCTTCATTACTCTCATTTCTTCTGAGATTCTTGTAACGAGCTACAACAACCTCGGTACTCCCTGTCGGTCCAATTAGACACTACACTAGAAATGTTTCTTCCTGAAATAAAAACATAAAAGTAGATGTTTGTTGCTGCGTTACCTGGAAGTAACTTTCCGTTGGCTAGTAGTGCGACTCTACTCTCGGAGTCCTACATTTTGCGCATCCTAAATTTTTTTTACCGAAAGTAAGGGTCTTTAACGAGTACCTGCACCGTACAGGCTCGGGACCATCGCTTAACGTCCCATCCAAGGACGGCGTGCTTAAGTTAATTTTACCTCCCAGATAAAATAAACTAAGGGCCTCGGTCGGGCTACGAACCCACAACCTTGAGCTCAGAAGTCAAGCACGCATACCACTGAGCTACCGGCGCCCTCTTGTTAATTAAAATGTTGCGATCTTTCTGACGAAATAAAAAGGAGAAGTGAGACTTACGGTTTACGAGATATTCAAAACAAAATGGCTGAGCTAATCTCCTCATAAAGAGCCAATGTCCAATTTGAAGTCAACATATTAAAAGATATTTTTTGGTTCTCATTTACAAAATAATTATTAAATTATAATAAATCTCTTTTTATGTACAAATGACGTACAATTGTTTATTCCATTTCCACACGAAATGGGGGGGGGGGGGGGGGGGGGGCAAACAGACAATTTGAATAAAAAAGAAAATAAACCTTTTGATTAGGTCATAAATATAAGCGCTATTTTGTAAAATAAACATGACATTTTTTTTTTACGCATTATCATATTTTCATAAATTTCCTCTCGTACCATCCTTTTAAGCCCGGTTAGATAACATTACTAACCGTTTATAAAATACATATATGTTTAAAAAGCCTGGCATAAATATGTATATATTATAGGGCGTCCATAGCTCAAAGGTAGCGCGAGCTAGCCTACTCAGTTCAAGATCGTGGGTTCGAAGCCGAGCTCGCCGTCCGTCGGATGTCACCCTACTATGTCAGGTACTGGTTTAAGTCCTACCCTAGGTGAATAAACTTGGGTAGGGAAAATTTCGGACTCCCAGAGTTGAGTCGGGCTCATGTCCATTAGATCTACGAAAGGGAGCTCTGGTAGTAGGCGATAAAATATAAGTCTATAATAACTGTGGAACTATGGATAGTTGTCCAGGGCTAGTGTGGTAGGTACCTCTACTTCAGAATGGAGGGGGAATCTGCAGACTTGTCTGTAGAGTGACAGTTGGTATTGTTCCGCGAATGGTTCGCTAATGGACAAACGCCCTATAGGGCTCGCGGTCCGCACCACGATTGGTCCGCTCATTGCGCAGGGCCCGCTACCCCCCACCCCTTCGTCTCCTGTTATATTGTCAGTCCTGTTACTTGGGTTCAGACCTTCTACCCGTTCAGGTGAGTTCTCTACCCCTCTACCCGTTCCTACGTCTCCCTTCCGCTCTCTACATATACAGTAACCCTCAACCCTTAACATTCTCGAATTCCTTATTTGCGATTATATACTGACTTAGGGCCCTTACTGAACTATCCTCGAACATAGTACATTACCTTGGAAACAGCTGATTAGACAATGAACATTACTCACTTTTTACAATAACGGAATAACTAATATTTCATTTGGGCACAAACGTGTGATATAATTCAATAACATGTGATAAATAGCCTTTTTTCAACTCCAGCTATCTGAAATTGACAAGAACCGGTTTTCATCGCAACGGCATCATCATCAGTGGCACATCTTTAATTGAATAAATATAATATACAAATAATTAAAAGTATAAAATCTTAGAGCATCAGGGTACAGAGTCCATTTGAGGTACGCCAGTTGTCCTTTAACCTCTACGCTATGTGGGTGGGGTAAGTTTTTATTTTGTTACTCTGTACTCTGATGCTATAAGATTTTATACTTTTCATTATTTGTATATTATATTGATTCAATCATAGATGTGCCACTGATGATGACGCTGTTGCGTTGAAAATCAGTTCAAGTTTGTTCAAAAATAATAAAACAATGGGTAGAGACTACATTTTTTATTTCTATGAGTATTCCCGTCCCATATCTTACTAGAAACCCGACCGAGGCCCTTAGTTTATTTTATCTGGGAGGTAAAATAAACTTAAGCACGCCGTCCTTCGGATGGGACGTTAAGCGATGGTCCCGAGCCTGTACGATGTCAGATACTCGTTAAAGACCCCTACCCTAGGTGAATAAAAATTTAGGGTAGGCAAAATTTAGGACTCCCACAGTAGAGTCGGGCTCATGTCCACCAGAGTGACGAAAGAGCGCTCTGGTAGTAGGCGATATGACCTCTTAGTTAAAGCCCGGGCATGAGTCATAAAACATAACCTCTTACTATCACATATGAAGTATAAGTGAGGTTATGTAATCGACCAGATATTCTGTTTTTTGCCGGAATTTCACGTTTTCCGACAGTTCAGTAGTTTTTGCGCCAATTTGTTACAAACATACGGACATAAAAAACTACAAATTTATATATAGAGATAAAAACTCTCGTTGATATCTCTTATAGATAGGTTTATGCTGTCGAGGACTTTTTTATGGAACATTTTATTGCCAACAATTCCTCCCATGTGATCACTAGAGAAAAATTTTTTCAAACGGAAAAAGTAAAATAACATTTCTACTTCCCCAGCTCAATCAATCGGTCAGATATTCGATATTGAATTTTCACCGGAATTTCAAGTTTTGTGATCCTTTGTTTCAAAATTTTAGGTTAGGTTTTAAGACTCATGCCCGGGCCTTAACTACGAGGTCATATCGGCTACTACCAGAGCGCTGGTGGAAAAGGGCCCAACTCTATTGTGGGAGTCCTAAATTTTGCCTACCCTAAATTTTTATTCACCTAGGGCAGGGGTTTTTAACGAGTACCTGACATCGTACAGGCTCGGGACCATCGCTTAACGTCCCATCCGAAGGACAGCATGCTTAAGTTTATTTTACCTCCCAGATAAAATAAACTAAGTGCTTCGGTCGGGTTTCGAACCCACGATCTTGAGCTCAGAAGGCAAGGACGCATACCACTGAGCTACCGGCGCCCTCTTTCGAAATTTTATATGTGTATCCAGAATTTCGTAGAAGGATGACACCTATTCACACATTTCAGACACATCGCCCAAGGAAGGGGGAGGGTTAGGTGGGGGGAGGAAGGGACAACATAAAAATGAAGGGGCGGGGGGGGAGGGGAATCAAAGAGGGGAGGCTCAACAACCCTAATAACTGTCGACGTAACGAATGTTATCAACAAGAAGTTTCATAAGAAGACTCAGACAGAAGTCGCTGAGATTAACTTCAACCAAAGCAGTGAATTCCTTTCAGAAGTAGTCAAATTTTTTTTAATTTGCGCTGGAGAAGTTCATTGACGGTGAATCGCCGATTTTTTTTATATTTGAACAAAAATAATTATAAAATTATACTTTATAAATCTTGTACTAACCTTATAATAACGGGCCCCACATCTATCTTGTACTAACCTTATAATAACGGGCCCCACATCTATCTTGTACTAACCTTATAATAACGGGCCCCACATCTATCTTGTACTAACCTTATAATAACGGGCCCCACATCTATCTTGTACTAACCTTATAATAACGGGCCCCACATCTATCTTGTACTAACCTTATAATAACGGGCCCCACATCTATCTTGTACTAACCTTATAATAACGGGCCCCACATCTATCTTGTACTAACCTTATAATAACGGGCCCCACATCTATCTTGTACTAACCTTATAATAACGGGCCCCACATCTATCTTGTACTAACCTTATAATAACGGGCCCCACATCTATCTTGTACTAACCTTATAATAACGGGCCCCACATCTATCGTTGGTTTTGTTTATTTTTCAACGCCAAAATCGGATATGTTCAAATAACATAAAAAAATACCAATTAGGGATACATGTTTGTATATACATGACTGAGACTGTTTGACCTAAGTATGTTTGACCCATGTGTGTTTGAAGTATGTATGTTTGATCTATGTGTGTATGACTTCGTGTATAGTTTGATGAATGTTTGACGTATATATGTTTTTGAAAAATAAAATAAAACTGGTTTATTTAATATATTGTCTAATTTCACTAACTATATATACATGGGAGTACTTTCGGTATTTCTACCATCCTCAGCCAAAAGCATAAGAGATAAGACTAAGTCAACTAAGTCTTATCTCTTATGCTTTTGGCTGAGGATGGTAGAAATACCGAAAGTACTCCCATGTATATATAGTTAGTGAAATTAGACAATATATTAAATAAACCAGTTTTATTTTATTTTTCAAGTCCATTTGAATTATTTCACAATATCTCTGCAATTATGTCAGTTTTCACGTATATATGTTTTTTTTTTTTTTTTTTTTTGGCCTTATGTACGATGCATATTAGCCATGACTCTTATAATGGTGTCACTTAATTATTTACGACATCCATGGCCCTATTTATCTACGAAATAAAACTCACTCCCGGACGGGATTCGAACCCGAAAACCAAGGTAAGACCATGCGATCAAAGCCCTACGCTCTAGCCCACGCGGCCACCTTGTATATATGTTTGAGCTGTGTGTATGACTTCGTGTGTATTTTGATGTACAAGAAGTCGTCGAAATATCTACTTCCCCAGCGCGCATCAATCTCCCCCTAAAATCAATCGATCGATTTGGCTAATACTCAATAGATGTCTTACTCATCAGAATTTCTGAATATCTTCCTCTTATTACAGTTTTGATCATTGAGTTGTTGGCATATTCGGCTGAAAATTGATAGGTGATCGTATTGGGGTTCTAGATACAAATATTAGATTTCGTGTCGATATATTCATTCTATCGAGAGTTGTGTCCCCCAGACACCCAGAAATGCAATTATATTTACTTGCCCAGAGATATACGAAGTATAGGGGACGTTATGTAATCTGTCAGGAATTCGATGTCGAGTTTTCACCGGAATTTCTTATTTTCCGACCCCTGAATCCAAAAATGGAAAAAACAAAAAACATTCTGTCTGTCGGTGTGTGTATGTATACGAATACGATTACTCCTATTGAATGAATGTATCAACAAGACATTTCTTATGTGTTACCAAACCATAAAGACGACATCTATTAATATTACGCGAAATGAGGCTAAGGAAAGGGAGGGGGGTTCAGAGGAGGGGGTCTCGACTCAAAATTTAATATGAGGGTTAGCCCCTAACTAAGTCAACTATTGATTTTTAGGTCAAATGGTCGATTGGTTTTGGAGGGAGAGCGAAAACTTAAATGATTAGTTGGTGCTGCGAAAATATATCGTCCGACGATTGTTTTCATATTTGGTTGCAATTCACAATTCACAATCCTATACACCATGTGAAGCTGGATAAGTTATAGTTACTCCGATTTTTCCAAATACATATGGGTTGTATATCAATTCTTTAACTTTATGAACCCCCTAAATCAATAGTATGCCTACGCCACTGTACTACCTTAAAACACTTTTAGGTACACTGTTTGAATTTAATTTTACATTCTAACCATGTTGGGGTATTTGATTACAGGAGCTGTTGGTGGTGACAATGAAGACTCAGACGACAAAGAGAAAGAAGAGGAGGCAGAGCGGGAACGACAGGAAGCCATCCGGGAAGCGGAAGAGAGGAGAAAGGAGAAACACAGGAAGATGGAAGAGGAACGGGAGAAGATGCGCCAAGAAATCAGGGACAAGGTATACTTATCAAGAGGGGAATGTTGAGCTAGACGTAAAATACCCCTACTAATGCCGCCTGCCCCTCCCCACCACCCATAGGTCTTGTTATTAAAGCACTCCAGTTTTCAGCACCTCATCCCGGGGCCAAGTTTTATATGTGTAAATACTACTGAATAAAACACTTGGAAAGAGTCAAAAATTCCACTATATTTATATAAAATACACAATATATCTCGCTGGTTAGAGCATTGTCAAGTATACAGTGTACAGACTTAGCCTGTACACTTGACAATGCTCTAACCAGCGAAATATATTGTGTATTTTATATAAATGTAGTGGAATTTTTGACTCTTTCCAAGTGTTTTATTCAGTAGTATTTACAATGAACTTCCATAAGATCTCTGGCGAAAACAAAGAAGCCCATAAGGTCGATTTCAGACAAATCAGGCAAAGGGGGGGGGGGGAGGGGGGGGGGGGGTCAGAGGGCTCAATTCAGAAGCCTGATAATCACGATATTTAGTATCAGCGTTCAACAGTTCCTGAGTAAGACACACCTATCGATTTTTATCCAAATCAGTAAATTTATTCCAGAGGGAGAGTGAAAACTTGTTTTGATTATAACGAGCTGGGGAAGTACATTGCTGTTTTTTTTTTGTTTTTTTTTTTGGGGGGGGGGGGGGGATCACGCATTTAAAGGACTGAAACGGCCCTGAGAAAGGTTTGCTACCTGCGACCTTTACCAATCTCCTTTTATGTATACATTTCTTGTAATATTGACAATACTTCATAGAGGGGGCGTTAAGGTTGCCTTTAATAATAATAATAAATTTATTTCCGTTAAACCAATACATGGTAATAGGATACTTCAAAAGAATTTATATATTAAGATAGTTATAGAATAGATTTATTACTACTTGAGTCTAAATACACCTATAATTAGTAGTAATAACAAAACTATTAAAAAAAGTAAAATGAAATTAATAAAAACTGAACAAATACATACTTAAAAATATATGAGTACATAAACAAAATTAATACATGATACGTTTATAGTAAGTAGACACATTTTTCAATTTAATAAAAATTAAGATATATTTTTTTTTTTAAAAACTCTTCGGAAGTGTTTTTATCCCAACGATGTTTCGGGACGTTCTTACGTCCCATCATCAGGTCCCAATGTGCAAGATATAGAAAAGAAAGAAAAAAACAATGTAACTATAACAATATATGAAAAATAATATATATATTTATATTATATATTAATCAATTAAAAATAAAAAATAAAACAATAACGTACATTGGACTGACCTTTAAGGTGTGGAGGAACTCTGCCCAAAAAATAAAAATGAAAGCTTTATATCAAATTATGTTTTTGGATATGAAACACGATTCTTTATTGTGATTATATTATTCTTTTTGAACAGTGAGAATAAAATTCCGTTTCCGTGTAAAGGGTTTCCTCTAACATGAACATTTTTAGTTGAAATTAAAATGTTTTAATAGTATTTTAGTTTAAGTCACGTCTCGTCACTGAACATGATGTATGTGAAAGTAAAAATAACATTTAGGTTGAGTGGAGGGGGGGGGGGGGGGGGGGGGGGGGGGGGAAACTCATCATTCATGTTTCATAAGACGGACCCAAGTCAATCAACAGGACTTTCATGGTAGGATTAGCCAGTTTGAGAGGGCGTGTGTAGGCTTGGGTTATCTGCCCTGAACAAAGTTTCAAGTCCCGGGCACTTAATTAGGAAGGGGTCAATTACAAGGAGTCTAACCGGCCCAGTAATGGATGATGGGGAGGTCTCGTGGCCACATGAATATTTCATAGGCCAAGATGGAAGAGTTGCCCCCGCTCTATCTCCTCTTCTCTCATGTAATTTTACTCACTTTGCACCTTTTACCATTCAAGTATGTATAAAACAAAATGTTCTTAAGCTGCGCATGTTGGCTAAATACAAAAACCAGAGGGACATGCAAAAAAAGCTAATCGTTCAGAGCTAAAGCGTTACTATTCTGAAAGGTATCTCCCTATTTGCGTATACCCAGAATGTGTACACCTATGAAATATACCCACTATGCATACACTCTTTTTATCGCTTGAATTAAAGAGGATCAGAAATGTTTCTTACCTGACCGTATTAGACCTCGATTCCCACTTGCGTACAGAAAAAAAAAACTTCTCCTGTAAGCGTATACATACGAAAAATATCTACACCTTTCTTTTTTTTAAATTGATACGTCCATAAATATTTATTAGTGGTTTAAAAAATACAATTTTTCTTATAAATTGATAATTTTATTAGATTACTGATTTGAAAAATATAATTTTTTATATTAATTTAATTTATGTTATTTTTTTGGCTATAATTTTTTTTATACAGTTAATTTCTATTTTTTGATCTATTTTTTTACAATAGTGATTTTTTTTTGTTCTACTCGTAATCCAATTTAACTATATAAGACATTTTTTTCAAAAAAATTTTAATGTCCTTTTTTCCTTTTTTTTTTTTAAACAATCTAAATAAACATTGTAAAGATATCGCGCGTAAGGGACACAATTATTCTTTATGGAATATCCCTGCTGCTAATGAACGTAGAGGGACGTTTTATGGCTCAATTTAAAGAAAACACTTTATATAATCGGTTTCTGGTCAATTAATTTGAGAAGGAGCAAAAATGTCGCCTCCTCCTCATTTCCGCTGGCCCCATTTTTCCGACTATGGTCTTTTTTGATGATCCGTTCATTCTTTAAGAGGGTGTTACTTGAACTATGAGACTGTGCGGATGTGCATTTAAAAAATATTAGAAGCAATTATCCCCATCTCCCGTCGTGTGTGTTTCTGGAACAAGATAACTGCCAATGGAATGTATCGGCACGAAATGATGTTTGTGTAACGAGAACCTTCTAAAGAAGACACCTATTGATTTTCAGTCAAATCGACCAAAGGGAAGGGGGGATTGGGGGAGAGGCTTAACTCTAAACAAAAACTAATAACTGCCGATATGTATCAACGCGAAATTTTATAGACGTAACCAGAACCCCCCATAAGGACAACACCTATCGCCCGAAAGGGGGGGGGGGGGGGGGGGGGGGGGGGTTGAGGTTTAATTCAAAAACCCTAATAACTGCCGATGTAATGCATTTATCGACACATTTAGTATGAGGATCTAGGGGCCACTATGTAAGTCAACTGTCAAATATTTACGCAAACGGTCGACTGTTTTTTTTTTTATTTTTATTTTTGAAATCAAGGGTCGGAAAACTTGTAATTATCCTTAGGGAAGATTCCCGGGATATTAGGATAAATATTAAATATTTGGAGAGTCCAGGAGTAGCTTGAAGACACATTTTGGTTTGAGGTTACCAAAGCGTATTTGTTGGACAGCCGGACACGCCCCTCCTGTCAACAGACAGCGTTGTTCCATCGCTTGCTGGAGACAGAGAGCATTAGAAAGTAAAATGAACAACCTCCAAGGAGAGATCAAAGGAGATCGGGCCTGGAGAGGGGGGGGGGGGGAATCAAAGTGGCCAGAGAGGACAATCAGAGTGGCCAATGGCCAGTGGCCAGGGATCTAACTCCCGGATTCAAACCTTTAGACAACCCTTCACTTTGCAAATGAAAGGCCTCATTTCACCCCCTCCGCTAAATTCAAGGTCCCTCCAATCCAAGAGAAACCATTTTAATAATTTTTTTTTTTTTATCCATACAATCCCTCCCTTTCGGTTTTACAATAAACAATTATTTTCTTAATTGGATTCCAAAGAACAAAAGGATGCCATGTATCCACCTATATCCATATGGATATGGCATTTTCATATTGGCAGAATTGATCAACTGGCAATAGGACACTCCCTCCCGCCACTCCAGTGCCCCGTTTTTCTTGTTATTAATAATTTAAAATTTAACATGGAATCTAGCTCAGTGCTGATGCCGAGCATAAATAAAACTATGAATAATTTGGTCAGCTTCCCCGTTATATGAAGTATTTAAGGGGAAGTTTTGTAGCGGTCAGGAATTTCATGTTTTCCTACCCTTAATTCCAAAAATTAAAAAAGAAAACTCTGTCTGTGTGTATGTGTGGCTAAATGAGGCAAGGTAATGGGGGTGGGGTTGGGGGTGGGGGAGAATTAGGGGAGGTAACACTCTCTAATAACTGCCATTATAATTAATATATCGATACATAACTAATTATATGTAAATTTATAACCTCATAAGGACGACTCCTAATTTTTAGGGGTATTTTATTTATTTTTTAAAGAGGGGACCTTTTCACTTGCTTATACGTATACACTACCAGTCAAAAGTATTTGCCCAACTTTATTTTCTTAAAAAATACATATTTTAAGAGTTAGAACAACATTTTTTTGAAGCAAAAAATAAATATTTATAATAATAAGATGTTGGTATAATATAATTTAAACAGAAATATAAAAAGGAGGGACTAACTCATGGCAAGAGAATAGCAAAATTGGAGTCGAGCTGACTGAGAAAAAGTCTTACGGACTGAAGAGTCAACATTTTAGATTTTTTGTTCTCGAAAGCGAATATCAGGTGAGCGACACAAAAATGATAGAATCATGCTTACATTTAAGTTTGGTGGTGGCTCTATAATGGTTTTGGGGGTGTTTTGATGGGAACAGGATTGGCGACTTAGTCAAAATTGAAGGAATCATGAAAAAAAATCGGAAAATATGGAGAGGAAAATGCAGTTCCTTCTGGTGAAAGAATAATTGGAGAAATGTTTGTGTTCATAGAGGACAATGATCCAAAACATCCTTCTAAGCTATACAAGAGCTTTCTTGAGCATCCGGTTCAACAGGAAAAAAAAAACATAATGATTTGGCCACCACAGTCTCCCGTCCTTAACCCAATCGAGCTTTTATGGGATGAGTTGGATAGGAATGTGAGAAGGTTAGCTCCAACTAACAAACAGGATCTCTGGAGAATTTTACAGGATGAATGGAAGGAAATTTCTTTAGAAAAATTGGAGAAACGTATTAAAAGAATGCCTAGAATATGTAGAGCTGTAATAGCTGCCATATCAACAAATAAGCGGTTTAAGTTTTAAATTGTTTTTTATTTTTATTTATATTTACATTACCTATAGGTTAGGTTAGGTTTTATGACTCATGCCCGGGCTTTAACTACGAGGTCATATCGTAGGATAGGGGTCTTTAATGAGTATCTGACATCGTAGATAGAGTCTTGGGACCATCGCTTAACGTCCCATCCGAAGGACGGCTTGCTTAAGTTTATTTTACCTCCCAGATAAAATAAACTAAGGGCCTCGGTCGGGTTTCGAACCCACGACCTTGAGCTCAGAAGACAAACATGCATACCACTGAGCTACCGGCGCCGTCTGTTTACATTTATTACATCAATCAACATCTCATTATTATAAATATTTATTTTTTGGTTCAAAAAATGTTGTACTTGTAAAATATGTATTTTTTAAGAAAATAAAGTTGGGCAAATACTGGTAGAGTACCTTTGTATAAGGAAAAGTATTGTAATCGTGCAAAAAAAACGAGGTTGCGGTTTCAACGGAATTTCACGATTCAAGATCCCCCGAACACTTTTTGACTATTTTCGCGATGATTGTCTTGTCTGTGTGTATGTAATTGGGACTTCGCTAGCGCTCTAACAATAAATATGATTCAAAATCTCAAATCTTAATGAAGTGCAAACGAAAAAAAATTAACTATTTCTGATTACGGTTTCTCGAAACCTTGCTTTTCCGCACATTTACTATTTTAAGTTCACTTCTAGTCCACTTTAATGGGGTGTCACTGACGAGGAGTGTATTTTTACACTATTTCCTCTCAGTCAACAAAGTGTTTTAGTTCCTCAGATATACAAAGTATAGGGGAAGTTATGTAATCGGTCAAAAATTCGATGCGAAGTTTTCAACGGAATTTCATTTTTTCCAACCTCTAGATTCCAAATATGAAAAAAAAATGTCTGTCTGTCTGTGAACACGATAACTCCCGATAGAATGAATGTATCTACAGGAAATTTTATATGTGAATCCAGAACCCTCTAATGACGACACCTATTTTCAGCCAGATCGACCGAAGGGAAGGGGGAATTAGGAGGAGTCTTAACATAAAAACTTTAAAAACTGCTGATAGAATGAATTTATCGAAATAAAATTTCAAATGTGTGTTCAAAATCCCATAAGGACGACCCTTATTAATTTTCAGTATCCACTGAAGAGAAATCAGAGAGCGGTGTCAACTTAAAACCTCAATAACTGACGATGTAATGAATGTATCGGCATGAAATTTAGTATGAGGATTTAGGAGCGAGCTCCATGTGCAAGTCAACTGTTGAATATTAGCACAAACGGTCGAATGGTTTTGGCGGGGGAGCGAAAATTTAATTGATTAATTCCTTCTGGGAAAGTAGATTACCGATTTTTCACTGTCATAATAATTTAATCATGTTAATGTACGCGTGAAATCAGTGCGCATGCGTCCATAAATACAAGTATTACCGACTTCGCAGGTCTACTTACTGTTTAAAATAGGGAGAGGGGGGGGGGGGGGGGGGGGGCGCTGTGTTGCGCTTATAATGGTCTGTGGCGTTGTGATATGATCCATTGATATTCGGGAATCAATGAATCACAGAGAGAAAGGGGGGGGGGGGGGGGGGGGGGGGTGAAGTGGAGTGCATTAGGTAAAGTGGGGGGAAGGGGGCGTGTCATCATGTGAGGGGGGGATTTACATATACATCGCAATTCCATCAGGACGGGGGGGCTCCAGACACACATAGACACACCATTCTCTCTACACTCTCTAGATTGCAACCGTTGCATTTCAACAATTGAACCCATTTGCATATAATATTGTTGCTACAACGGACATTACTCTTATATCACTCATTTAGGGGGGGCATTCATACATCACCCATTTGAGGGCGCTGGTAGCGAGCTTGCATACTGAGTTTAAGATCGCAGGTTCGAAACCCGGCCGTGGCTCTTAAGTTAATTTCCTCTTCTGGGAGGTGAAAAAACCTTGAGCATGCCGTCCTTCGGATGGGACGTTAAGCGATGGTCCCGAACCTGTACAATGTCAAGTACTCGTTAAAGACCCCCTACCTTTGGACTCCCATAATAGAGTCGGGCTCATGTCCACTAGTCTCTGGTAGTAGGCGATATGACCTCGTAGTTAAAGACCGAGCATCAGTCTCAATAACCAACTTACATTATTTAACCCCTTGACATTGCAAATATTTGACATGATCATGTTTTAGAATCTCCATCCTTGATCTCCACAATGCATGTCCAGTTGAGTTGGTGGGTGCAGCCACTCACGACACTCCCAGTAGGGACCTCACATGGACCCTTCTTGTACTTGTGTATCATCGATCCCCTCCATCTTAGTTGCGTTCTGTCATTTACAGACGACACCTGAAAACTGATCTAGATAATAAAGAAATAAAGAAACTTGATTTCTTCAGTGTAAGGGACATGCGCAGAAGCCAGCTCAGACTGTCAGAAATAATGGCAGGTCTGTCTTGATAGTAGTTTTATGTATTACATAAAATAATCACTTCATTCCTGCTGATTATTATATAACTGTATCAAAACTAAAAATCAAGTAAGTTTTCACTCTCCCTCTGAATCCAGTCTACTGACTTTGGGAACTTCTGAGTCCTCATACTATTACATTTCGTTATTAAGGTTTCCGTGTTAAGCCCCCCTTACCTTTTTGCGCTAATGAATATATATGAATGGCCACATTTATTTAAACTGCTTCTCTTTGTTAGCACCTTAGATCCAGTCCTGTTTCCACATATTTATGTATTTAGAGGCTAATTATGTTCTATATATAGTCAATATTTATTCCATGTATCCATATGTGATAGTAAGATGTTGTGGGACGAGATTTTTTGTAGAAATAATATATGTTGTCTTCCCACTGTTTTATTTTAGACCAGAACCGGTTTTCAACGCAACAGCGTCATCATCAGTGGTTCATCTATCATAGAATAACAAAATAAAGTATAAATAACTCTTGAAACATCAGAAGATAAAAATTATAAAATTAACTTACCCCACCCACACAGCACAGCGGTTAGAAGACAACTGGCATAGCTCTAAGGAGTGGGGATAGCCAGGTTCACTCACTCTCTCAACATGCAAAACCATTCATTCTAATGTATACAATAACTAAAACAAGTCTCTACATAATAGTAACATTGAAAAAAAAAAAAAAAAATCCGACTTTCGTTATATGAGGATACGAACAATCTTAACAAAAAAGTATATTCAAGTCTGTGATAATATTTTTAATATTGTATTTATTTATTTATTTTAATTTTTTTATTTATTATATTTTATGACAACAAAAAATTCTTTGGCTGTATGGTGGATTTTTTTTTTTTTTAATGTTACTATTATGTAGAGACTTGTTTTAGTTATTGTATACATTAGAATGAATGGTTTTGCATGTTGAGAGAGTGAATGAACCTGGCTACCCCCACCCCTTAGAGCTATGCCAGTTGTCCTTTTTCCGCTGTGCTGTGTGGGTGGGGTAAGTTAATTTTATAATTTTTATCTTCTGATATTTTAAGAGTTATTTATACTTTTTATTATTTGTATATTTTGTTATTCTGTGATAGATAAACCACTGATGATGACGCTATTGCTTCGATAACCGGTTCTGTTCTAAAATAAAACAGTGAGAAGGCAACATCTTTTATTTCTAGTCCATATATAGTCAATATTTATTATCATTATTTGATATTTTGTTATAATTTCAATTTATATCTTCATTGTTATTCATTTAATTATTTTATAGATAGAATAACCTTCTGATTTTAATTTTATTGTTATTTTTATGTCATCAGTGATCATTTTGTTAAATACACAAACATATTTTGTAAAAAATTATTACTTATGTATGACTGATCACAAAAACTTTAACTACGTGTGCAATACATTCTGATGTTTGCAAAAACTGAGCTGAGTCAGGCATGTCTGTATAAAAAACTCAGTTAATGTTTTAATAATTATCAGTAACTTCTCACCTTGTATGTTCTTTATGAATATATTAATACTTTAAATAGATTTCAATTGAATTAAATGGTTTTTTTCTAGCCTTTTTGTAGACAACAGCTGTGAATATTTTTATCGAAAAAAAGTCGAAGTTTGTACGTTAGAACACTGAAAAAAACGGCTCAAAAAAAGTGGTGTCCGTGGTAAACCGAAAAGGGCTTCGCCCGGATTTTTACATTTGTAATAGAAAAATTATATTTTGCGCTCTCAATTGATTTCAATGGGGATTTCGTTTTTCGGTGATTATTCCTTCGTGGTATGTTCGATTTCAGATTTTTTTAGTAGTAAACCATCGTCACCGTGTCCACTACCATCGTGGCAAATTTTAATTATATAATGTATGTATCATTTCATTTGGTATTTACAGGTTTCTCAGTAAGTAACATATTTATTGATTTCCAATCAAATCGGTAAATTGAATTTACATATAAAATTTCGTGTCGATTGATTATGTTCACTATTGTCAATATAATTATTCTATGGGTAGTTATCATTTTCACAATTCATTGACCTATTCGAACTGGGGAAGTACATTGCTCGTGATTTATTGACGATTTTTTTTTCTCAAATTTTTTTGTAATCGTTTTTGGAAAATATGAAATTCCAGTGAAAAACAGTGGCTAAATGTGGAGCTGTGGAGCGGGAGGGAGGGTCAATGCATGACCGGTGAGTACAAACATTGCACGGGGGGTCCTTCACACTGAGTGCCACAGTTGCTGGTAAATTTCATTAGGGAATATTCCAAAAATTAGTTAATTAAAAGTAAACAGAGAAAAAAAAATGCGACTTTGGAATTAAATAAATCAAATATTAGCCAAAAAGCACCCCCAATGTATAAAGTCACCGGTGCATCACCGCCTGTGTACTTCACCAGCTCCAATTAAACTAATAAGTTTTCTCTCTCACTCTCTCTAAAACTAATCTACCATTTGGGTTGAAAATGTCAAAAAATCTAGGTACTATTCTAAATTTTGTTTCGATATGTTCATTCTATCGAGAATTATCAAAATCACAGACATACAGACAGCATTTTTTTTTTTTGCCTTCTACCAGAGACTAGTGGACATGAGCCCGACTCTACTATGGGAGTCCTAAATTTCGCCTACCCTAAATTTTTATTCACCTAGGGTAGGGGTCTTTAACGAGTATCTGACATCGTACAGGCCCGGGACCATCGCTTAACGTCCCATCCGAAGGACGGCATGCTTAAGTTTATTTTACCGCCCAGATAAAATAAACTAAGGGCTTCGGTCGAGTTTCGAACCCACGATCTTGAGCTCAGAAGACAAGCACGCATACAACTGAGCTACGGCAGGGGTTTCTAAATTAAGATGTCAGATTGGTTATTAGTAGGTTCGTGTCCTGTGTTTATGTTCGGTGCCAGGTGTGTGGTGTGTCTGAGACAACAGTTACCAACAAATCTCAGGTGGGCTGGCTGACATCGGGGTGACATACACCCCCCCCCCTCCCCCCCCCCGCCCCCCTCCACTCCACCTAATTTAAATTATTCTATGTTATAGAGGATGAAAGGGGAATAAAAATATCAATTGAATAAGTAATAATTACTTATTCGATTGATATTTTTATTAAACAATTACTATTGTTCTTTCGAATCGAAATTTTATTTTATGGAAATAACATTTTCTGTCGAAAATAATGGCATTATGTATAACACTTGGCAAGAATATTAACACATTAAGTTCAAAAACACTTATTGTAGATAATCAAAACACAATCAAGTTTGTACAATGGCATTAGAGTCAACCATTTTTATTTCAATCAACAACTTTTATAAAACAATATAAAAAAATTAATTACCAATTGACGAAAAATGCTTCTGTAAAACTTTATGGAACAGTAGGCAGTGATCCAGGTTCTGCAGTGGGTTGTTTGGCCTTGGGTGCCGGTTTATAAGTCTCTTGGTGGCGTCTCAAGAGGTGATCCCTCAAATTGGATGTGTCTAGTCCTCTATACTAGGAGTTGCATTGGTTTTGTGTTGACAAGTGGCAAACGTTCATTCAAAATATTCAAATATTTCTAGGAAAACAATCTGTTCCCGATCTAAGTTGAGTAACATGGGTTGAAAAGTTTTTGAGTTAAGCCTCTCGCCTAAATCTCCCTTCCCTTTGGCCGATTGGCTTAAAATCAATAGGTGTCCATGTTCAAAGACAGACACACCCACACAGATATAATTTTCTTTACATATTTGGAATTTGGAGGTCGGAAAATATGAAATTCCGTTGAAAACTCCGCATGGGTTTTTTGACCGATTGCATAACTTCCCCTATACTTCGTATAGTTGGGGAAGTTGAAAACTTTAACCAGTTTTTTTTTTGGGGGGGGGGAAACATAAAAATAGTGCTAACTCTTTAACGATTAATCGGATTAATATTATGTCCCGTTCGGAAACATAATCAGCGAAATAACAAAATATTATACAGGATGTAACAAGTTGAAACGTCCATACTTGGGGATCTTATAGGAGATTGGATTCTGTGAACAGAAAGTTTCTTATAAGTATGGATCCGAAAATGCTTCCATAAAACATTAGATACCATAAACCTGTAAGCCATTTTGAGTCATTGCTTTTACTGAAGATATTTTTGAGAATCACTGTTCCTTTTTTTATCAAAGTGCGATTTTTTTAAATTAAAATTTCTTCATTACATGAAATAAAAAATTATTTTTATTATTTTTTATTGTATTTTTTCTTATTTTTTTCAAAAAAATACACAAAGTTTTCCATTTTCTTTTATTCTTTCTATGTTAAGATCTGTTTAAACAATGCAGAAAAGTAAAACGTTTTAGAGCAAAAATCAACAGGCAAGGTAAACATGAATTAAGACAGTTTTTCAGAAGCTCTGTCTTCAATAGCCGAAAAAACACTTAATTTTTTTAAGGCTGGTTAACTCAGAACCTTTTTAATGTAAGAAAATATATTATGTATCCATCTGAAAGGTAATTTAATTTTCTATAACTTTTATTTCTATACATTTTTGTTAAAAACACGTACTTTCTGAGATATTTTCAAAAATGTTGTAAAAAACGAGATTATGAAGAGTTTTTGGGCTCTAATTGCTTATAGATACATTTTTGGAGCCATGTTAATAGCAAATTTTTTGTTCAGAATTATATTCTCCATATGATATCCAATAATCCATTTTCAACTTGTTACTACCCTGTATACTTGTTATATTATTGATAAGTTAAGTACCAAGACAAAGTATCGAACTTGAGAAGGGCGGGTAATCTGCTAGTATACATTTTTTTTATTTTTTTTTTATTCAACCTTTAAATCTTAACAAAATAAGACAAAAGATAAATAGGCTACCTGCTGCCAGAAGACGGAGTCTGAGTGTGGGAGAGGGAGCAGTCAGCTGGCACTGTACATCGCTGTTAATAATTAGACATATATGTTACATATTATTATATCTTTGAATATATCAATAGTAATAATATATCAATAGAGAAGCAAATATATATATATACTTAGGTATAATTAACAATAATAATGAGAATGGACATGACAATGACTCGATAAATTAATAAAGTAGGTACATATTAAGATAGAAGAATCCTTAAGAATAAAGTAAACTAACGTAGAGAAACAACACAAAAAAAAAGATAAAATATAAATAAATAAAAATAGAATATTTAGTAAAAAGAAAAAATTAGAAAAGAAAAAATGATTAAAATAAGAAATATTCTCGTAATATAGAAGAGAAATAAAATAAAAATAAATGAATGATGAAGTGCTGATGGAATGAACCTGACCACCTAAACAATAGCTCCAAATAATTAATTCCCCGTAATTAAATAATTAATTATAATAATTAGGCTGGATAGGTTGCAGTTACCAGTTACTAGCTTCTCGTTTTTGGAACCTAAAGCTTGTGCCACTGAGGAAGAGACACCACGAGCTCTCTGCTCTCCTCAACAGCTCAAAGCTCACCTCACCCCACCTGGTAGGCAAGTGGAAACCTTTTTGTTAATTTGCCCAGAAGTGCCCCCCCCCCCACCACCTCTCTCTACACCCATTAACAAATTAAAGATTCTGGATCTGCACTGCCCCATTCAGAACAGAGGCAAAATTTTATCTAACTAGAAAATATATATTTTTTCTCTCTCTCTTTCACTCTCCCATCCTAAAAAAGGGTTGGTAAATCACAAGTAATATACTTCCCCATTCACTCTCCCTCCAAACTAAACTAAGTTTTCTCTCTCCCTCTAAAACTAAACTAAGTTTTCTCTCTCCCTCTAAAACTAAACTAAGTTTTCTCTCTCCCTCTAAAACTAAACAAAGTTTTCACTCTCCCTCTAAACTAAACTAAGTTTTATCTCTCCCTCTAAAACTAAACTAAGTTTTCTCTCTCCCTCTAAAACTAAACTAAGTTTTCTCTCTTTCTCTAAAACTAAACTAAGTTTTCTCTCTCCCTCTAAAACTAAACTAAGTTTTCTCTCTTTCTCTAAAACTAAACTAAGTTTTCTCTCTCCCTCTAAAACTAAACTAAGTTATTCTCTCCCTCTAAAACCAAACAAAGTTTTCACTCTCCCTCTAAACTAAACAAAGTTTTCTCACTCCCTCTAAAACTAATCTAAGTTTTCTCTCTCCCTCTAAAACTTCTACTCATGGGATGTTTTGATTGAAAATCATAGGGACTTCTCATTTCGTAATAAGTTATATAAAATTACGTGTCGATAAATTCATTCCATTGGCTGTTATCAAGATTTTTTAGAGATAAGCCCCTCTAAACCCCCGCTGTCCTTTGACCGTTTTTTAGAGTTAACCCCCTCTAAACCCCCGCTGTCCTTTGATCGTCTTTTAGAGTTAAGCCCCTCTAAACCCCCGCTGTCCTTTGACCGATTTGACTGAATGTCAACAGGTGTCTTACTCTGGGAGTTCTGAGTCCATATATAAAATTTTATGTCGATAAGTTCATTGAACTCATTACATAACTTCTCCTATTCTTCCCTCGCTGTGGGACCAAAAAATAATAATGTAAATAATAATAATAATATAAATTAAATAATAAATAATTTTTCACATGTTTAAACTTCGCTGTTACTGGTACTTTACTATGTTGGTTCTGATGAAGTCCTGTATGTTGATACTGATGATTGTTAAATTGTTCGACCAATTAGTTATATTGAACTTGATGTGTTTATAACATGTTTTACCATATACATAGCATATTATAATATTTATAACAATACAAGCTGTTATGTAACATATTGTTTAACATGTTTATATAATTGAAGTAAATATATATATAACTTGTTTTAAATGTATTAGAATAATATTGTTATTGTATTAAGTTATAAAGCATAACCATATTTTGCAACATCAACCTATGTCAGATTTTAGAGAAATTTTGATTTTTATTGATTTGGAGAAGTTGTAACCTATGTGAATTGAACTTCAGAATGCAAGGTGCAATTCGTTTAACTTATGTCAAGAAGTATTGTACTGAAAACAGTTCAAACAACTTAACTCGATATAGGTTGACCAATAGGTTGTTATTGTATCATATTGTTTAAAATATTATATATAAAAGTAATTTTATGAAATAATACTTACATATTATATAAATATTGAAGATGGGAAAGACGTTTGGCGCCGAAGAAGGAGGTTTGGAGCCTGAAGCCTGGAGCCTGGCAGGTCAGAGAAGACCAGACCAGTTGGGTTTCAAATTGACTCTAGTAGGGAGTCTTCAGAAGACGACTCCCTAATGGAGTCAGATTGAGGCACTCTGTGTCGACGCAACTCGAGTCGACGTTACTCTAATCGACCCAACTTGTGTCTACACGACCATCTTCCGTCGTCCCAACAACAATATACAACACTTCATTCACTCTTCTAAGGGAGTCTTCAGATTGACTCTATTAAAACCATTTCTTATTGTACGATGAAAGAATGGGGGGTCGAGGCCCTTTATCTGGGAGATATAGAAGCACGTCGACCTTCGGATAGTTAAACCCCGGGCATGAGTCATAAAAACAAATAACTCGAGAAGGGAGATTATAGTCAGGTGGAGGTTATTGTCAGATGGTGGTTATTGTCGGATAGAGGTTATATCCAAGGACAATTAGAGTTGAGCAAGGTCAGGTTTCTTTTTTTTTTTTTTTTGGCCTTATGTTCGATGCATATTAGCCATGTCACTGTGTTGTTATCTAATTATTTACGACATCCATGGCCCCGGGAGGGAGTTCTATCTACGAAATAAAAATCACATCCGGACGGGATTCGAACCCGCAAACCATGGTGAGACCATGCGCTCTAGCCCGCACGGCCACCATGGCCCCCAAAGGTCAGGTTATTCAAACCAGTATCAAATTCTACAAATTAATCGCTGCTCGAGGACTCGCTTCTCGAAAAATGTTAATCTAATTTCAATTATTCAGACATTATCAATTATCTATACATTTTTTAGATATTTTCTTTCATTCATTAGAATTAGTATGGAATTGATATCCAAATCTAGTTACTTAGTTGTTCTAGAATTGTAATTCTAGAAGTGTGTTCCATAAAATAATCCTTTAGTTTTGTCCTCGTTTTTCACAGTTCATAACTAGACCTGACGATGGTGTGAGGCCGAAACCGGTAGTTTTATTTTATAAATATCTTTAGTGGAATAGACAATATTTCAAAAAATAAGTTTGTTTTATTTATTACAAATTCCACAATATGTCCGCGTTCCTCAACTTAGAAGTCTAATAAAACACAGATGAGGGAGACAGGGTGATGGTGGGGGTAGCCTCGGCTATGGTCTCCAATTCCTCTCCTTAGTTCTTCTTTATCTTAGAACCCTTTCGTTATGCCTACACAAGGTCGTAGGTGATCTCAAACTCAACTAATTTGTGCTGTAACTAAAAAAATATCTTTAAATTTGTGGCTTAATGAATGAAGGTTTTATGTAAAAAAACAACAAAATAACCTTCAAATTGTCTGTTTGTTTCCCCCCATTTCCTGTGGAAATGGAATAAACAATTGTACGTCATTTGTACATAAAAAGAGGTTTATTATAATTTAATAATTATTTTGTAAATGAGAACCAAAAAATATATTTTAATATGTTGACTTCAAATTGGACATTGGCTCTTTATGAGGAGATTAGCTCAGCCATTTTGTTTTGAATATCTCGTAAACCGTAAGTCTCACTTCTCCTTTTTATTTCGTCAGAAAGATCGCAACATTTTAATTAACAAAATGTTTTTAACCTAAAATTAAAATGTCAAATTTTGCACATTAATCCTTCGTTTTAGTCAGCCACAAACATAACAAACCTCCTGAAACTTTGCACATTTTCCTATAATATTATGCCCTATTTTCTATATATTTTTTTAGCAACTTAAATTCTTTAAATAATTGTTGTAATCCGACATTGTGTCTTGTGTTAGCGATTATATTATATTTTATATTTTCTGTTATGGAAAAGAGAAAAATCCATATCAGGCTTTTCCCTCGCTCTTCCCCTTCAAGAAATTACCATCAACTATTGCCATCTAAAGAGATAACTATAATTATTTTTATAATTACATTTTATCGTTGCTTTCATTACACTTCTTATTATTTTAATGGCAGAATAAAATAAAGAAAAACCAAAACAATAGAGTTTATTGGTTTATTTAAGAAGAAATTAGTGAATATAGTAATATAATTATAAACATTAATAAATACAGATTAACACAGAATAATTATACTTAAAATGTTTTTTGAGGGCGCCGGTAGCTCAGTGGTATGCGTGCTTGACTTCTGAGCTCAAGGTCGTGGGTTCGTAGCCCGACCGAGGCCCTTAGTTTATTTTATCTGGGAGGTAAAATAAACTTAAGCACGCCGTCCTTCGGATGGGACGTTAAGCGATGGTCCCGAGCCTGTACAATGTCAGGTACTCGTTAAAGACCCCTACCCTAGATGAATAAAAATTTAGGGTAGGCAAAATTTAGGACTCCCACAGTAGAGTCGGGCTCATGTCCACCAGAGTGACGAAAGAGCGCTCTGGTAGTAGGCGATATGACCTCGTAGTTAAAGCCCGGGCATGAGTCATAAAACCTAACCTAACCCCTTAAAATGTTATATGTTTAATTATTATACTTTATATATTATTATTTATATTTATATTATTATTACTTTATTATATTTTAAATATAACCTATCTATGGAAATATATTCATGTATAATATATAATATATTTCAAGTTTTAGAATTTAAAGAATTCATACGTTGTATATTACTATTATATTATTTTATGATATATTTATTACAACCCTCGTCATTTTCATGTTAGCTCTATATATTCCAATTCTATTTTTTGGATTTAGGGTGTTGGAACACATTAAATTCGGATGAAAACAACATAGAATTTTTGTCCGATTACATAACTTCTCCTATACTTCGTATAACTGGCGAAGTAATATAACAAAATGTCATACATTGTATCAGATACAGCCGGTAGCTCTAGCCGGTAGGTTAGCCTACTGAGCTCTCAAGATCGCGGGTTCGAAACCCGGCCAACGTCTTTAGGTTTTTATCTGGAAGGTGAAAAAAAAAAAAAAAATTGAGCACGCCTTTCTTCAGGTGGTCCCAAGCCTGTGCAATGTCAGGTACTCGTTAAAGAGGTGAATAAACCTAGGTAGGCAAAATGTAGGAGTCCCACAGTAGAGCGCTCTGGTAGTAGGCGATATGACCTCATCGTTAAAGCCCGGGCATTAGTTACAATAACTAACTCCAGCCTCTTGCTCATCCATTTTTTATATTTCTATTTTTGTTTTCCTATAAATATGATTTTTTGCTTTAAAACATTCATAAAAATGTTTTATTGCTATGATAAAATAGCTTATGCGCTCAAACTATAGATACTATCACTATATTTTCATGAAAATTGCTTCTCTGAAGACGATCTGAGGTGTCAGTTCATGTTATATAGAACCCAATCGTTGTAATATTTTCTTTATTATTTCTTCTTTCTTATTCTAAGTTTTGTTTAGGGGATAGGGAGTTCAAAGCCTGGTAATCTGAGGATTGTAAATATACTATAACCAGCAAACTTTTGGACTTTGTGCTAACTTTGTATATATTTTTGTGAAATAAGACTATACAAAAGTTATACAAGTTCTTGGTTTTTATTTATATTAAATCTGGAAACCTTCAATTATTTATTTTATTTTGTTACATAGAAATAATCGTATTATGTGTTTTAATTATTATTTATCTTTTCTTGTATTGAGAACTATTAACTAATATAGGCATGTTCTTGTTTTAGTATAACATAAAGAAAAAAGAGGAGATCCAGGAACCGCAGCTTGAAGAGCCAGCCAATCCTCTGATGAGGAAGAAGAAAACTCCGGAGGAACTAGCGCGGGAGGCGGAGGAAATGGAAGCGGACGATTTCACAAGTAAGTTGCGACCATTGCGCATTCTGGCTGCACAACCCTCTATAGATCACAAGGAAACTTACCCAATATCCGTACCTTCGTGTCAATAGTTTTCAAGTATCCATCATTTTCAATGTTTTGCCGTTGATATTCAGGACTAGAATTTTTAAAACCTAGAAAAAAATAAATAAACAGAAAAATTGGAATTGAATAATTTTATTCATGAGTTCCAATGGTTTTATGCGGAAATACTTCGAATTGCGAAATAGCATATCTAATAGAGATACAGAACGCGGGAGTGTTTCGCCGACAAGTTTATAAAGGCGAGCGTCGCGTTTCTGTTACGTGACAGTCCCTGTCGTTCTCAGCTTGAGGGCCCCCACAGAAAGATCTTATTTTCCTGGCCTTCTTGCCATTCTATACGCTCAATATTGTTGTCATATTAATGAAAATTTCGAACCATCATAAAACCTTCCAGGTGGTTTTCCATGTCAGGTTATGTTTACTTCCTTTGGTTGTATATGATCTGTATATGACAACTAAGGAATGAGATGTGTTTTTTATTGTGTTACCTTCCAAGTGTTATCCATGTCAGGTTGTGTTACTTTACTTTTGCCTTATATGCCCAATATTGGTGTCATATGAATAATTAAGAAATATTATGAGGGTTTTATAATTTAACGTTTCGGGTGGTTATTCATGTCGTTATTTTACCGTTATTTTTCTCCTGTATGGTCGATATTGGAGTCATCTTGTACTGAAAGGAGAGATCTGTGTCTGTCTGTCTGCTCCCAATGCTGTTTTAGTCTGGGTAGACCCAACTTTTTGTCTTCTAGTCATTTACCCAAAAGAGTCTTTTATGATGTTTTAAATAACCATATCTACATGTTTTAGAGATTTTTAATTTTTTCAGCCATCATTGTCCAGAAAAATCCATTTGAAAATCCGAAAACTGATCTAACATTGTTTTTTGTAATGAATCACTTGTCTATTTTATCCTTAGTTCCTCTACCGAGTTGACAAAGATAAACCGAGGCGGTGTTAGTACGGTGGCGCGTCTGGTGGAGGGCTCAATGATTGATCGTTAAAATAATAATTTTAAACTTAAATATTGAACCTATCCAATTTTAACTATTAATTACTTAGCTCTTTTCAAATATGCTTTACATCCTGGGTGTGCCACAACTCTCTCAACATGCCAAGGCGGTAAGTGCAGTGCCGGATTAAGACTATTCGATGCCCTAAGCATTCTGAGCTTATGGTGCCCCGCTTCACTATTGATATGACTTATGTTGGCAAGTTCAATACTAACCATTGAACAAAACAAAGACAAAATTAATTTAACGAGAAAATAAAAAATCAATTTTTTAAAAATGTATTTATTAAAACACTAAATTTCTCTTTTGTCCAAATACGCCATTCGTTCATCTTATATGTGCAATTCTTCGTCACATTCTTCTTCTTTCTCACAATCAGGATTTGATATTTGGTCTTCCGTCAGAAGTTTACGGCAGGGTATGAAAAAAATTATACCGATTGTTTTTATATTCAACTCCATTTTTAAATAAAAATAAAAATAGAGAAATAATTAACTATTTACATATATAACTATTTCAAAAATAGCACTGCGGACTTAGTGCCCCGAGACATGATGCCCTAAACAATTGCTTAGTTTGTTTATAGGTTAATCCGGCACTGGGTAAGTGATCCCATTTCGACGGCTTCAAAACTGTTTGAAAATTTCAACTTCTTTCTTAAAATGATGTAACATTGAGTGTACACGATGGAGGGGAGAGATTAGCAAATCATTGGATGACCTGTAGCGACACTGGCGGTGAGAAGCCACACCAACTGATCTTGGACTTGCTTATAGTTATAAGCTTTATTGACTCTCCCGAACTTCGCCGACTATTGAATTATAAATACATTTATCATAGCATCATTTCTCCCATCTATTTTTTTGCTTTTTTTAAAATTATATATGTATAATTTTAAAAATTAGCAATTAGAGGCGTTTCGGGAAGCTCTCCCATCTGTAATTCTTTCTGTCAATCAAAATCTTTCTTATATTGAGTCGACCTCTATATTAATCAACAAGTCAATATAAGTCGATTCAATAATTCATAAAAGGAAGATTCTGATTGACTGAAGGAACGTTAACATAAAGAACATGGAAATTATAGACACTGATGATGGGAGTGCTCCCCGAAACATCTGTACTTGCTCATTTTCTAAAAAGCAACAAAATAAATGGGAGAAATGGTTCAAAGAAAAATATATTATATATAAATTCAGAATTTCCTTATATAACCAAAAGTATATAATGAATTATATGAAATAAGATGGGGTTCTATTGACATTTCGGATATGAAATGTTTTAAACACTCAATTGAAGTTCGAAAGATTGACCGTGTGCGTTATAATATAACAAGATGTTAGAAATTTATATTATTATAGAAGCGTAATATTGAGCCTTGAGTTCTTCCAGCCAAAGTTGCTGCAAAGCAAGCTGAACGGGCGGAGCGAAACTTAAAGCTTAGTAATTATATATAGGATGCAGGTAATGAACTATCGGCGGTAAATATGGTGGCAATATAAAATGAGAGACTTGTAGAGGGCTGGTTCTTGTGGTGGAGGGGCGAAGGGCTGGCAGTAAAGCTTTCCCATTCATTTTATCACTTTTGTTCCAAAAAGCGGAAAAAAAATAATAAATAAATAAAAACTATTATAAAAATCGTAAATCGGTTTCCGATGTATGAGTATATATTTTATCAGAGAAATTGATAGTAATATTTATTTCGTGTGGAGCTAATTGAAGACAAATAGCGTTTTTCTGTTGCCAATGCAGTACCAAATCTGGAGACTGGAAATGAAAAATTATGTAAGTTTTTTTTTTGTTTTCTGTTTTCCAAAAAAATGTGAGTATATCTTCCTTTACTCTAAAAATGTTCAAATTAAAATCGTCTATTTGCATTAGATTACAATAGTCTTTACAAGGTTCAATTTATTTCTACGTTAATAAGCTTCAGTGGTCTTAACCAGTAATGTCCCTTTGAAATGAGGGAGAAATCAATTTTTGATTGGGGGAAGAGCAGTGATTTGTAAAAATATGGTTGGAATAAAAAAGTCCTGTTGGTTTTTGGAAAGTTTTTCCCTTTATCATTAATGTTCAACTGAATAAAATGCAAAACAAATTTTAAATAAAAACTATCAATAATAAAGACATATTTCAAAATTCGTTATCATTCATTACAATTTAAAGACTACTTTGATGTATTTATTTCCTACATTAATTTATTGTAGATTCTTTGGAGCGCTATTGGTCTTATCTCAAATTGGAGAACATTTTTCGCCTTTTTTGTCGATAAGACTAAACCGTTTTGGAGTAAATCAAGCAAACGTTTAAAAAATGGCTTCCTAAAGTTGTCATTTTAAAACGGTTTTCGCAAATCAAATGGCCTTCGAAGAATTAATTTAATATAACATGGCCATTTTTTTCTGTTTTTTCTTCAATTTTATTTTGAAGTGATTTTCCAATAAATCACTATAGTATAAACGGTGTCAGGTTAAATATATTTAGGCTCCGAAATATTAGTGCTAATAGTGTCTGATTTCAGCCTAAATCGATCAGATCTAAGTTGGGACAATGTGACATATTTCATCTCGAATTTTATGTTGCTACAGTCGTATCACACACAGACAAACGTTAAGAAAACGGTCATTGGTGGTCAGGGGGCTTTGAAACGTTAAATTCGGTTGAAAAATCTATCTCTAATTTTTCTGCGATTTCAATATTTTATTCTTTTTCATTTTTCAAAATTATTCATTCTATTTTCTTTATTTTAAAGCCTTTAATGTCTCAACTTTTCTATATTACTCTCTACGAACCTTTGTTCAGTCTGTTTTCTTTATTTATCTATTTCCCACTATTATTCGTTATTATTAATTTATTTCATTTTAGTTTTATACCTATTACAATAGTCTTATCTCATCTAAAACCATCAAAGGAACCTTGCTTAGATTATTGGAGTCCGACTCAAGTATTTAGATCATTTGAATTTGAAAGGAAAGAGTTCCTTCATTAATTCGCACTGGGGAACAAAATGACCGGTGATTGACCTACGACTTTTTTTCTTTTAAGTAGACGTCAGAGCAGCCAAAATTCAGTGAATACAGAATATATTTTCTTTTCTTTTTTTTTTTTTTTTTTTTTTTAAATCACGTTTGCTAATCAATAATCAATTTTTCCTTTGAAAAACTGTTGAAAATATTTTTCGCTTGCTGTGTTCTCAGCATTTGAATAATTAAGAGACTAATCGATCAATGTTAAAAAATTCACCAAAGTTTATAAACATTTTTTGCTTTTGAATGGTACCATACAACAAATTCAAACACAAATAACAATTAATGAGACATTTTGTTATAAAATCTAATTATTGTTAATATTTAAGAGAAGGGGACGTCATTATGTGTTTCGTCAGCGCACATCTCCTTTCCATTTCTCCACATTTTCTAAGGTTCATCAATTATCAAATGCTAAATAATTGTTCTCATCAATTTAAGCCCTATTTTATCACTTCTGAGTAATTAAGATCGTTATTAACAGTAAAACTATAAATTATGAATGTAATTTAATTTAAAAGAAATGAGAAAGCATAGTGAATGTTGTGTCAGCTTGTGTGTGATTTAAAAATATGAAATATTAGGACCAATATAGTCACAACCTTTACATTGAAAAATAAATAATTTATACAATTTTAATTTTTTTTTAGAGGAATATTTGTTTGGCGCATAAAAACATAAGTACTTAGTCACCCTAATTGGTCGAATAAATATAATTCTAGTTTCACAAGAAATTTTTTTTATATACATATATAAAATCATTTGATTGGACATATTGGTTCTAATGTAAGCTGCAATAGACATGTATACTGCATTTTTAGTGCATCTAAGCCATCATTTATTTTAATTTAATTTATTTATTATTTTTTTTTTTTAATAGCAACAGTTATATATTACAGTGGAACGCTGATTGTCCGAATGTCCAATTATCCGTGAATGTAGAAAAAGTTGAGTAAAAGTGGTTTTTGGAGGAATAAACACTTCAGAGGATTTCTCTAAATCGAAGGGCATAAAATATTTTTGAAATGGAATATTTTATCAAAATTCAATTTGCTCGCATTGTCATCTTAATGTTTGTAATTGTTGTTTATACTAGTTTTTACTCAGCCGATCTTCATGAAATTTTGCTCATATCTCTGTCGTATCTTTTCATTAAAGTTTTAATTTTCAGAGGTCGAAGAATTGCAGAGATTTTTCTTTATATATATATATATATATATATATATATGAGAGAGGAAAATTTAAATATATGGTGGGAAAAATGATTCTCTTGAAATAAAAAGATACTATGGGGCGTATTGCATATCGTTTGAATGCTAAGGAATTTTTAAAGAGAAATATACGGTTTTGAGTTTTGGATACAAGCCAGTTCGGATAATTGACGTTCTTCTGTACTTACATAAATATATTAATACGAATTTGGTTTGCACAAAAAAAAGTAAAAAAAAAAGCAATGTATTGCTTTTTATTATTATTTTATTTTTTTACACTTGGTTATTTGCTTGTGATTGACAAACAGATTTTTAAAAAAACTTATAATTTCTTTTTTTTTTTTCATTTGTGGCTAACATTTTTGCCTTTTGTAGCACTGTGAATTTTGTGATGATTTAAAGAAACATATATACATATTATATATATATATATTTTTTTTTATAATTTTAATTTCCGTTTCTTTATAATTTTGAGTTGTGTTGTGATTTTCTTGTTTGTTACTCACCAGATCTCTGACTCTCCGCACTCTATCCTCGCCACTCGCCTTCCTGTCTTCTTTTATTTATTTATTATTATTTTATTGTTTGTTTATACTTTTTGTTTGTCCATGTTCCCCTGTTTTTCCTTTTGAATTTGACTTTTGTTTAGACCGCTGGTGTCCTTGTTTGTTAAGATGTGGGTTTTAGTGAGCTCACTCCTCTGCACTATTCCACACAGTACACTCCGCAAGGTAAAGTTATTTAGTTTAACAATAAGTCTTTTTATTTGTTCAAATATACCGCATGTCTCTAGTCTAACTGCACTTTTTATACTTTTTATTTATTTTATTATTTTTATTGTTTGTTCCTAAAATTATTTTTTTTTTTTTTATGCCCGTACAACTTAATATATTTTATGATAATTTTCTGCAATGACATCCAATTATTTACATGTTTACAATAGTACTTTCAGCAGCATAGCTTCGATAAATTGCGCCCCCCCCCCCCCCAAATTACGCCTCATTCTATCTTGTTACTTCATTGTTCCCTAAAATATATTTTAAAATGTGAAATAATATTAACTTAAAATGATACTGTAGTATTTTAAATTTAATAACTAACTTTTTAAGTTTACAAACTTTTTTATAGTTAGTCAGTTATGCTTTAACTTGGAGGTCATAAGAGCTTTTTCGTCGCTCTGGTGTGGAATCCTAAATGTTGCCTCCCCAGGTTTATTTAACTAGGTTAGATAGAAGAGGGTCTTTAACGAGTACCTGACATCGTATAGGCTCGGGACCATCCCTTAACGACCCATTCGAAGGACGCCGTGCCCAATTTTGATTTTACCTTCTAGATAAAAAATCTAAGTCCTCGAGATAAAATATTTTATATAATTTTTTCCCTTTCAGAGTAATAATTTGTCCGCAAATTCTTGCAAACCTCCAGCGCTCCTTGCAATCGCGGAGGCCGCGGCATTTTTTTTATAAATTATTCAATAGCTTACAACTATTTGCCGTTGAGGGACAGTCCATAAATTATATATGGAAATATTGGAGGCAGGGATGAGCCATTGGTCATATTTATGGACCCTTCGAATATAATAAGCTGAGGAAATCCGGGCCTCAGCCAGCATTCGGGACTTTCAGGATAAAATGTTAGAAGGTTATAAATAAATAAAACAAACTTATTTTTTGAAATATTGTCAATTCCACTAAAGATATTTATAAAAATAAAACTACCGGTTTCATTCATAACTAGACCTGACGATGGTGTGAGGCCGAAACCGGTAGTTTTATTTTTATAAATATCTTTAGTGGAATTGACAATATTTCAAAAAATAAGTTTGTTTTATTTATTTATTACAAATTCCACAATATGTCCTCGATCCTCAACTTGTTAAAAGGTTATCGACCAAGGTTATCGAGGGGGGGGGGGGGGGGGATCAGAATTACCCCCCCCCCCCCCCCCTTAAAGCAGAGGCTCATAAGTTGGTTTCGTTAAGGATAAAGAAATATGGACGTTAAATTGAGAAAGACGTTCTAATGATGCGCGATGGACCTCTTGCGGTCTAAGACTTTAATGACGTCATTCGTTTACAGACTCCGACTATTACTCAATCTGTCAACAAAATTGTATCCCCCCCTCCTGACGAACATCCTGGATGCGCCTTTGGTATATCTGTGTACATGTATGTACATTGATAAATTAAAATAAAATAAATAATAATTTATATCTTTAAAAAAAGGAAGGAAAAAGGAGGAAAAACAAAAAGGTTAAATATTTATATAAAAGCAATGTTTGTATTTTATCCCCCCCCCCCTCCCCCGCTTCGGCCATGTTGGAGAAGTAATTTCAAAAAAATATATTTTTTTATATATGTTTAATTTTTTATAATTTATAAAGAATACATTAATTATGAAATTTAAAATTTAAATTCTCCGGTGTTCAACCCCCCCTCCCCTGATGTAAGAATCCGTAAAATTTTCAGACCTCTCAGATTGAGTTGAACCATCCCCTCCCCTTACGTAAGATTCTATGTCAACCAAGTAAATTCACCCCCTATCTCCGCCTACCTACCTCCAACAAATGCTCAATAAGGTTTATTGACCCCCTCCCCCCCCCCCCCCCCCCCTCCATTTCCCCCAAGATCTTATATAATTTATGGGCTGTCCTGACGTGAATAAGAAAAAGACGGAAGCCTGTGGTGTGGTCGGGCTGGAAAACATTATATACTACGTATTTAGGGGCTTTCCAAAAATATAAGAAATTATGAAATTGTTATTTTTCACGTTCCTGTCTTATGGTTAATCTACTATAAATTAATAATAAAGGTTCAATTTATAGAAACAATATTTAGGGGCCCCTCAATAGCTACTTATAATAATGAGATTTGTGGTCTTGCTAACCGCCCATATCAACGTAACTCTTGAAAAATATCTGCTCCCTTCATGGAAGTACCTACTAAACTTTTAAACTAACATTAAAAATAAAAATATTTAAAAAAAAAACAGGTCAGTAAAGTTATTTTCCTGGTCATGAACTTTAGTTAGTTGAAGTTAGATGATGTTAGTAATAATTATAATAATACGATAATAATCTTTATTGAAGAGTATTTACAGTTTTTAAAGTAGAAATATTTAAAAAAACTGTATATTCGGATATTGAGTGATAATATTTAATTTTTTTCTTTCTTGGTATTTTAAAATTTGTTTCTCAAAATGTCAAAACCCGCTGCTTATGCCCATCCGCCGCTGAGTACATAAGGTCGACAGTTAACAAGACTACAATCCACACAATACTTTGATGTTAAATATTTATAATTTGAAGATACGAGTATTATGATGAGCTTGCTAAATATTGTTAAATTTGGTTAAAATTATATCCTTTATTATTAATTTCCTGTAGGAAACAATATAAAAATGTGAAACATAACCTTGTTATCCTCCCTAGTACAATTTTCAGTTTCAGTTCCAGTTTGCTGCTATAGATGTCATTGCAGAAGATGTTCTTGTCATGCCCTTGACAGCACCTTGTGCTCATGCTATGTCTATGTTTGCATGTATACTTTCCTCTCTGTTGTTGTTGCTATGTACATTATTACATATGTATTACATACACATGTTGTATATAACTATGTTTCTCATTTCTTCTCTTCTTCTAGGTTCAACTCTTCTTCTTGAAGAAGTTCCTATTCTCCATTCTCTCTCTCTCTCTATCTCTTGTCTCAGACCTCTGGTACCCCCTTTTTTCCCCCTCGATTATTATAAATGTTTTATCTTATTTATTTTCATATATATATAAAATATCTTTTAAAATTCATTGTCTTTAATTATTTTAAATTAAATAATATATTTATGTCTGTGTTTTCCCATGTGTTAGTTGTCATATAACCTAATCACACAACATAATCACCTTTTTTTTTGTTATATAAAAGAAATATTTGTATATTTCTGGTATTTAAATGTTTACATGTATTAATTTGTTTTTTATATCTAATAATTCGAAGTCAATTAAAAAAGATTTCAAGATATTTAACATAAATATTAATAAGTAGTTTTTAAGGATACTAACAAACTCACCATTGTTCACACGAAGAGCACCTACATTTGTATAAACTAACAACAAACTAAAATGAACTAACTACTAACTTACTAATATAATTAATAAATTAAATACGGTATCTCTCTGTAGCTGCTTAGTTTGTCTTTCTTTCAATGTATTTATATTTTTCATACTTTTTTATGGTACACAATACTGGCGTAATTTCTCTAGGTTTGGGAATAAGTAGCTAATGTTTACATATATAATACCAGTTAAAGGAAAAAATAAACATTAGCAATCTGACTGCATTTTTGAAATGAAATTAAAAATAATGTTTATTCTGGAATCCTAGGTCCTCTGAGAATAACAACAAAAGAAATAAAGAAAATAATACAAATATCAACCAACTGAGAAAGAATAAACAAAAAAAGAGGCTTCTAGCAATTAACTGAAAAATCATTGTTAATATAGTGCCATAATAGGAAAAACGAGAATAAACAAATATAAATAAAATATTATATATAGTTATGTAGGCGATAGAAAAATATGTAAGTAATAAGTGAAAACCACGTTATTTTTTAGTTTGGACTAAAGTAACATTAAAGTAACAATCTGTTCAGTTCTGGAGGGAGAGACTTATAGGAAGACGAGAACTATCTCATAGCCTAGCAGTGGGAATCATGCCGTCTTTCGGTTGGGTCGTTGAGCAATATACGTCTATGCAGGGTAGGCAAAACTTAGAACTCCCATTGTAGAGTCGGACACACGTCCACCAGCTCTGGTAGTAGGCGATGTGACCTCGTGGTTAAAGCCCGGCGGCCATTAGTCATAATAACTAACGAATGATTTTTTTTTGTAATAGTGAAGTTTATTCATTTTGACGTTTTCTATTCGTTTGCTCTATTCGGCATTAAACCGACAATTCATTTTCCTCTTAGAAGCTACTAAAGATTTGGATTTAAGCTCCGGATATCCAAGCCAAGCTTTACTTTTTTAAAAGAAAAGACAGCCCGAACTGTGCGTGCGGTGGCGTCGAGACTGCGGGACACGTGGTCATCGATTGTCCACTGTGACGGGCCTAGGACGGCGTTGATACGCTCTACCGGATCGTACCTGGGGCTGACCTTGCAGCAGCTGGTGGCCGAGTCTTGTTACCCGGCACTCACCCAATTTGTAGCGGAGTGGAGGAGGCTTCCTGACCTCGAGCCTCGGCGGACCGCCGGTGTCAATAACACCTGGCGGGCCTAACCCGGCGTGAACTTTCCGAGAGTCGGCGCACTCCAGAAAGCTACAACTATGGTTCCTCACCGAGGACGAAGAGGGTGTTATGGTCCCACACCAGGGACGAAAGCACCCAAGAGCTCTGGGAGGAGGTTTTAGTGTTTAGTGGGTGCGATTCCCACACAGCTGGGAAGCTCGATACTTCCCTTCGTCCGTCAGGGATTTCCTCCTCCCAGAGAGAGTAAAAAAAAAGAAAAAAAAAAAGCTCCGGATATCCGAATTTTAATTAATTAATTTCATTCAAATCTTTATTTTTCTTGCAGTTTTAGTGAATTGACGTTTTAGTACATATCAACTCTTGTCAACACTTGAGGGGTAGCACTAATTTCATCCCCCCCCCCCCCCAACGTCTTTTCAAAATTTTGAGATAGCATATGTAGCCCCTTATGTTTGGATCGGGCTTGTAAGCTACATGAGAAAATCCGATTAGCAGTGATGTAGAAGGAACAAACACATCCAGGAACGCCATTTCAGCTTAATTAATATAGATTAGGTGCGTTGGCCGGAGTTGAAGGGAGGGGGGGTAGATGCCGTTGTCATGGGATCAGATCAAGTTGATGAGGATATCTGCAGATAATTGGTCCTTTCAAATTCATATAATTTCCAATGAAATGTTAGGATCCTTATTGATACACATTCAGACACAACATTTCGTGTCCTGTTTTCAGGAGCTCTGCTAACGACCACTGTCAACTCCAGGCACTCACTCATTTTTTTAAATTTGTGTCATTCTCACTCTTTTTTACTTTCCCAGCTGTCCAAAGTATTGGGGAAGTTACGTAATTGATCTATGTTTAGACAGTGATCTTATAGTTTTATTTATAAAAAATTTCTTATGGCATTCATTGTTCTCGGGATACCGCCCTTGGCCACAAGAAGCTCCATTAAGATAGAAAAACAATCAGAAAATGTTTTCAATAATAATAATAATAAATAAAAATAAATGAACCATGATGGAAGAATAGATGTTATCCTTAGAAGAATCAGAAATGTGGCAGGGGGTCTGTATTTTTTATCGTTATTTCGGTTATCAAGTATTTACGATGAAGAATGACTTTTACTCTGCAGCAAAATAAAAAAATCACTTTTCTTTTAAGAATGTTCCCTAACTTATTTTGACAGAGAACTCCCCCAAAGAGAAATATAAGAATTGACACCTCTCTCCTCCTAACTCAGTTTTTTTCACCATTTATTCTCCTGAAAACTTAATACACTTTCTGCCAAAGTAACAATTATATCAAATACTATTGAAAATGTGTCCATCACTTTCAAAATATCTATATATTGATAAAGCTAGAAAGTCTGTTATTGTGTGCGTCTGTTTGCGAGGCTTGCACATCTCCAATCATTAAAATATAAACTATTGTTGTATCTAAAACCATTCGACCAAATTAGTTCGACAATTTACTTTTTTTTGGGGGGAGGGGGGTTAGAAAAACGTTGTATTTTTTGTCCATGAGTCACACAGATAGACTCAATTTGTAATAACGAAATACACAGACTCTACATGGGTACTGCCTCACCACTGGATGTCCCAGATACCATCAGATCACGGAGATTTCAACTCCAAGCTATTCTTTAAGGAGGAGAACAACCCGAACTGTTCGTGTGGCGGAGTCGAGACTGCAGAACATGTGGTCCTCGAATGTCAGCTGTACGACAGGCCTAGGGTGGAGTTGATACACGGGACAGAATCGTAACTGGAACTCGACCTAAAGCCCCATTCACACGATGACAGAAATCACGACAGTTGCTGCCGCGACAGCGACTGTCGTGATTTCTGTCATCGTGTGAACGAAGATACTGTCAGGACAGTTCGACAGTACTGCCGCGACTGTGAAAGCAACTGCCATCGTGTGAACGGCTTTGACAGTTCACTATCATTTCAATTCTGTTATCAGCGGCTAATAATATTATTATTTCGGTTTATTTATTGTTGGTTTTTTCAATAATGTCTGAAAGGTTTAATATCTATGAATTTTTGGAAGAATATCAAACATATCCTTGCTTGTGGCTGAAATGTAGCCCAGAATTTAAAAATCGTAACAAACGTGATGCCGCCGAACAAGCGCTTTTTCAAGTGTCAGGTCTTGAATATATTAAAACTTTAAGGGCAAAAATAAGAAGTATTAGAGGAACCTCTAATGAGGAAAGAGGTAAAGAAGGCATCCACCACAACTGGAAGTGGACGTAAAGATGTCTACAAACCAACACTTGTTTGGTACGAGTTTGCTGCGAATCCATTCACGAGTCCACTTTTTCTTACGTTTTTAAATATATAAAGATGCAATAATTTTCTTCAAAATTTCATCTACAACGACAAGGCCTGCAGCTTCCTCCATGGCACAGCTGTCACTGTCATATATAGACCAGGGCTGACATAAACTGTCACTGAACGGTGGGTTGACAAAATTGTCACAATGTCGTGGAAGTGAACTGCCATGGCAGTTACTGTCATCGTGTGAACGGGCCTTAACGGCAGCTGCGACAGAAACTGGCTACCCAGTGTTCAGCTGGTTTGTTGCCTCTTGGTGGAGAAAGAAGAAATCACTCTGACCCTGCGCCGGGGACGACTGCAGGCGTGTGGTCGCCCCCGGCGCTTCACCATACTACCGCCAGCAAACGCCCCACATTTATCCCAAGCTCTCGTCGGTTTCGGCTTACTACATCGTCAGCAACAAAGTTTACTCGTCAATTTTGAACTTTGTGCTGTCGATGTCGTAATCCGAAAGCGGTACACTTTATGTATATATTTTTAAGGAATTAGGCAATATGAAAGTTAATCAAGTTCTTTGTTTTTATTTATCCCAAATATAGGCTATTTGAGAGATTCAGATTTCGGAATATGGGGCCGGTTAAGCGAGGCCTTGGATTCACTTTGTAAGAACGTAGTGTGGCGTAACGCAGCAAATGTTTTTAATAGACGACTAAGATATATATATATATATACTTTGTTTCTTGAGGAGAAGGGAAAGGAACATTATATTTTTTTCTAAGCATCGCATCGTTTATCAGAAGGTGGAAGGCTTCGACAAGTCTATTTCGGGTGAATTTCCTAACCCATCAAGCGACAGTTAAACCTTGTTTGGGCCGCCTTGAACGTCCTTCCTTCCTACAAAACTATTAGAGGATATGTTGCAAGTGGGGAGCTGTAAGGGCTTTTCTTAGACCAAGCGGAAATACATTAGAAGCCTCAGTTTAGTGAAGGCAATGATGAAGTTCAACAATGAAATACAACTTCCCCACACCTAATTCTTCATTCATATTTAACAAACAGATACTGCGCCGTCCATCATGGATCTCTTATCTCCTCTCTTACGAGCCTTACTGACGGGCGTGCCGCAGAGTTCTGTTTTAACTCCATTATTATACACACTATACACATGTGACCACCTCCACTCACACAATGACACCACTAGTTAAGTTTCACATACACGGTCCATTTACTCTACAACACCATCTCAGATAAATTGAAAACTGATGCATCACATGACTTCTGAATCATACTAAATTGTGTTTCGATACATTCATTACATCGGCAGTTATTAGGATTTTTTTGTCAAGCCCCCCCCCCCCCCCCCTCCCTTCGCCTGATTTTGCGGAAAATCAATTTGCGTAGTTCTTACGGGGTTCATCCAGATGGAAATCCAACATTTCGTGCTGATACTTTCATTTTACTGCGAGTTATCGTCTTCACAAACACACCCTTATAGAATTTTTTGGGATTCGTTCGTTAAACATGAAATTCAAATGAAAATTCTCGTGGGAAAGGGACAATTTTTCTCTTAGAAATATAAATATATATATTCATTTATTTATTCATGTATATATATATATGTATATATATGTATATAACATGTACTTTATTGCTCAGAACAGTTTACAAAACACTGTACCTATAAACTTTACTTTTTCTATGTTTATATTATATATATGTTTTTTCGACCATAATATATCAATTTATTGCCATTTAGCTTAATTTTTATACTGCTTGATTAATATTGTAACAACTTTTTTTTTTTTTCAGAATTGAAAAATACAATAGAAACTCAAGTAAATGAACTTAAATCTCAAATTGAAAGCCGGTGCACTTTGCAGTGAAGAAGAGGTACAGATGAAGATGTAACGAGGCGAAATACACTTTGGCCCAACATTGACGACATAAGAGACTTATATAGACTTAAATAATATAATATATATATATTATTATAGAGGATTCAGTCAGAAATATATATTTACTAATATAGGATATAGTGTTGTGCAGCCATCTGCGGGTTTTATTATTATTTAAAGAAAATAAATATTGTAGTGTAATAAGTGTGTGTATATAAACTCTATGTAAAATTGTAAATTTTTTTGACTAAAAAAAAAAGTGGAATTTTACAATTAGTCGCTAAATATAAAGAGTTTTTTGTGCCTTAAAACAGCAGTTAAAACTAGATTTATATTTAGAAATGGATGCCAGACCCCCCCCCCCCCCCCTGTGTTTCAAAAGTCCCTAAAAAATAATATTTAAAGTAAATAAAAGTAATATAAGTGCTCAATCTTGTTTGCATTTTGGCTGCACACTAAATAAGATTTGTATTAAAATAGTAAGAAAACTCAATAGAATGAAACAAAATGATACTGCTTTGCTAAGCATAGAAACTTAGTTGTAACATCGGAAGGTACGATCGTGCTGGCGTATCTACGCCAGTATGTATCTGTTAGTGTATTTATGTAAGTTAAATGTCATGAAATATTTAGCTAGGTAAATGGTAAGTTTTCATTTAAAACAAATTAAGAGAAAAAAGAAGAAAAAATGTGATAAATCTTTGACAAAAAATTTAAATATTTGTAAAAAAAAAAAAATCAATTTTGTAAATTGATTTTAAGCTAAATATTTATACTTATTTATATTCTGAGTAATGAAATTATGTCTTAATTTGTGTCAATAACATTTGTTTTCTTGTCAATTTTTACTTTATTTAGAACCAATCAATAGAAAGAAAAAAAAATAGAGAGTCATTTTGTCATTCACGGAATTTGGAAGTAGAAGAAATACCACGTGTACCTTTCGATAGCTCATTTGATTCCAAATTTGAATGAAATATGGCGAAATCAGATCTCTTTGTACAACTATAGATACTCAATGTTGCTAAATGTTATGAAAACACACATATTCTCTCTACTGCTATTGGCTATCCTCTGAAGATCCGCTTCTTTTGTTTTTAATAAAGTGAAATTTGACAAGTAAAATATTCTATTAATTTATGTTCTTATGTTTCAATCAAATTGAGCACCTTACATTTGAAGAACATTTTAAAACTGTAATTTATCAATGTTTTCGAAACTTTTCAACATGTATAAAAAGGCCAATGGTTTTTTGTATAATTATTTTTAAAGTTAATAAATTTACAACAAAAAATGTTATTGTGATTGTTAAACATACAACGAGTTTAAACTTTAAACGTTAAAACAAAATAAATTATATTTGTTAAAATTAGAGTAGGACAAAAACTAGTGGATTGGTTGGATTTTATTTTATTTCTTCAAATAATAGTATCACAACATGAAATTTTTATGGGAGGAGAAAGGTGCAGGTTGTGTTCTCACCTGTACACATCTATAAGAGGAGAAAGGTGCAGGTTGTGTTCTCACCTGTACACATCTATAAGAGGAGAAAGGTGCAGGTTGTGTTCTCACATGTACACATCTATAAGAGGAGAAAGGTCCAGGTTGTGTTCTCACCTGTACACATCTATAAGAGGAGAAAGGTGCAGGTTGTGTTCTCACCTGTACACATCTATAAGAGGAGAAAGGTCCAGGTTGTGTTCTCACCTGTACACATCTATAAGAGGAGAAAGGTCCAGGTTGTGTTCTCACCTGTACACATCTATAAGAGGAGAAAGGTGCAGGTTGTGTTCTCACCTGTATACATCTATAAGAGCAGAAAGGTGCAGGTTGTGTTCTCACATCTATAAGAATTCTTATTTTGAGTAAAATATGCTTTTATAAAAATGGAAGGTCTGGAAACACTTCCTTGGTAAAGTTTTAAACAAAAACAGATTTTTTTTAGATATTTCGTTAAAAATAAATAAATAAAAATTGATTTAGGCAACAAATAAATTAGGTAGGTATCTAAAATTTGTAAAAATTGAATTATTTTTAAATTAGTAGTAGTAATATTTGTATCTAACTGATTTAACTTGGAGAGGATATTTTTTCTCTTTATTATGATTGAGGGGCGTCCATAAATAACGAACGAAATATTTGACCCCTCTTTATTACAAAACATCAGACTCTTCTGAAAAATTTTTTTTTGTTTGAAGTTGACAAAATTACGAGTAAATAAGTATATATGATGAACCAACGTTGTCAACCCTTCGTAAGTCCTGGTGTGAGGTAGACTTGAGACCTTCTTCGGGACTTAATCTCCCCAAGATCTCCAGAACACAGACCAAGTCCTTTAAGTCCTCAAATAGACTGTGACGTGAGGAACTCCCAATTTCTTATGGATTTCGCTGTTCCGAACTATTCAAAGACATGTAATATAACGTGTTTTTTTAAAATGTTTTAAATCGTGCTATGAGTGAAGGATTGGTAACCACCCATATGAGAGCAGAGGGAGAAAGTGTGTTGTGGTTGAGTGGAAAGAGCCTTTCCATTTAAGTCTCTTCACAGCTGGGAAATGAAGCCAATCCTAGTGGATAGTAGTATTAAGGGGATCAAAGGAAAGGAGAGACCTTGGGAAGTGAAGTGCACGACCTCTCTTACCATTTCAATGTGAGCCAACTCTACTTTCCTCTTTACCCAGCAATGTTTAATAGAATAAATTTCTGTTAAATGATTCACTGTATTTTGCCACTTTCAAAGAAATGTTTATGCACTGCCTTTTGTATTAAGTAATTGTGTATATCATTTTTTTTGTTTTTAAGAAATATTTTCACTTTGTATTTTTATTTAAATATTTCATTTAAATGTTATCAATTTTTTTCAAAAAGTTTATATTTATAAAAATAATTGTTTTAATTAGATGTGTACATAATATAGGTAAGTAGGTATATGGTGCACCGTTGTTAAATTTTCAAACTGAATGGAAAATTATTGTTAGAAATTAGGTACAAATATATGTTTAAAAAAAAAATGATATTGTTATTACTACTATTATTCGTTGACATATTTTTTATTTTTCCCCTCTCCCCTATGTTTTGAAATTTAGAAAAATAGTTATAAATTTTTATTAATATATGTATGTACATAGAGGTATAGAATCTCTAAGCAGTGAATTATAATAAATGTTTTTTAAAATATATTGTCAAACCATATCGCCTTAAAAAAAAGTGTAAAGTATTGAAACATTTTTTGAATTTCTCTTTGTTGATTTTTTTCTTTTATTATTTATTTATTATTATTTTATTAAATTTTACCTATGGGTGGAGCGAAAAAAAGAAAACTTTACAAATCAAAATCAAAAAACTGAAATTGTTTGTGTTCTGATTAGTTAATTATTTTTAATTTGAATAGTTAGAAACTATAATGATCTTGATAAACTGAATATAAAAGTGAAGAATAGAAACTGAGGAAACTGAATTTTCAAATTTCAAAAAATTAATATATTTTTACTGGGAGTTTGTGCTTTTCACTATCTTTGGAACGGAAATTAATTTTTATTAAAAATGGGATGTTAAGAGATGAGATGTTACAAATGGAACTAGATCTTTTCACAGTATTTATTTTACTGGCCAAAAATTTGTTTTTGAACAATATTATGTCATCTTCAGTGGTACACCCAAAGGGGACATACACTGAGTTTTGGTATGATCACCGTACCACTGAAGATAACTCATAATGCTCGAAAACCTGTTTAGTTCAGTAAAATAAAGAGATGGGAAGGCAACTTCTTATTTCATTTGTTAATTTTTCTTGTTCTTCACAAATATTACGAGGGTCATCAATACGTGACAGTGAAGTCGAAGAAATCTAAGAAAAAAATATACTTTCCCTGAAGGCAATTTCTGTGAATAAGTCAGGACATTCTTGGTGAAATTAAAGCGCTGAGAAGAGAAGAGGGAATAAGTGATGAGATTAGACGAGCCACCAGAGGGCTGGTGGACAGTGATTCTGAAGGGGAGAAATGGAAAGAGTTCCTTGAAGAGGCAGTACAATGGTTGTAGTTCCGAGGGTAGAAGAATGGGAAGATCTAGGGCCAGGTGTAGGTAGGAGGTTGGAAGGGATGCCAGAGGACCTGGTAGACAGTATTCTGAAGGGGAGAGATGGAAGGAGTTCCTTGAAGAGGCAGGACATTGGTTGTAGTTCCAAGTGTAGAAGCATGGGAAGATCTAGGGCCAGGTGGAGGTAGGAGGTTGGAAGGGATGCCAGAGGACCTGGTGGGCGGTGATTCTGAACGGGAGAGATGGAAGGACTTCCTTCAAGAGATCAAGACTGTTGGGTGGTTGTAGTTCCGAGGGTAGAAGAGTGGGAAGATCTAGGGCCAGGTGGAGGTAGGAGGTTGGAAGGGATGCCAGAGGACCTGGTGGGCGGTGATTCTGAAGGGGAGAGATGGAAAGAGTTCCTTGAAGAGGCAGGACATTGGTTGTAGTTCCAAGTGTAGAAGCATGGGAAGATCTAGGGCCAGGTGGAGGTAGGAGGTTGGAAGGGATGCCAGAGGACCTGGTGGGCGGTGATTCTGAAGGGGAGAGATGGAAAGAGTTCCTTGAAGAGGCAGGACATTGGTTGTAGTTCCAAGTGTAGAAGCATGGGAAGATCTAGGGCCAGGTGGAGGTAGGAGGTTGGAAGGGATGCCAGAGGACCTGGTGGGCGGTGATTCTGAAGGAGAGAAATGGAAAGAGTTCCTTGAAGAGGCAGGACATTGGTTGTAGTTCTAAGTGTAGAAGCATGGGAAGATCTAGGGCCAGGTGGAGGTAGGAGGTTGGAAGGGATGCCAGAGGACATGGTGGACGGTGATACTGAAGGGGAGAGATGGAAGGAGTTCCTTCAAGAGATCAGGACTGTTGGGTGGTTGTAGTTCCGAGGGCAGAAGAATGGGAAGATCTAGGGTCAGGTGAAGGTAGGAGGTTGGAAGGGATGCCAGAGGACATGGTGGACGGTGATCCTGAAGGGGAGAGATGGAAGGAGTTCCTTCAAGAGATCAGGACATTGGTTGTAGTTCCAAGGGTAGAAGAATGGGAAGATCTAGAGTCAGGTGGAGGTAGGAGGTTGGAAGGGATGCCAGAGGACCTGGTGGACGGGGATTCTGAAGGGGAGAGATGGAAGGAGTTATTTGAAGAGGCAGGACATTGGTTGTAGTTCCGAGGGTAGAAGAATGGGAAGATCTAGGGCCAGGTGAAGGTAGGAGGTTGGAAGGGATGCCAGAGGACCTGGTGGGCGGTGATTCTGAAGAGGAGAGATGGAAGGAGTTCCTTGAAGAGGCAGTACATTGGTTGTAGTTCCGAGGGTAGAAGAGCAGGAGAAGAATGAGTTTGGGAGGAGGAAGTCAGAGGACTGGGAATAAGGAGTAGTTCTGGGGGTCTTGGAAAACAGAAAAATAGTGCATTAATCAAGAAAGAATTGGAGGAAAGGTTTTTTGCACTGATGCAAACATACAAATATTCCAATTTAAACTAAAAGAAATTTTGAAATCTGTAGAAATTGAATTTTCAGGCAGACCGGTTATATTTTTATGTATTTCTACGTCGTAGCATTACATTTAAGAATTCAAATTTTGCTAGTATATAGTATCAACTTTCGCATATATAACTCACTGAAATTTCCAAAAAATCAAAATTTACTCAAATTCGATCCACCCTAGTGTATATTAGTTTTATGTAAAAATGAACAAATAATTTGTATAGAGAAAAAAAATGAATAAAATAAAAAAAAAAATCTATTGTAGATAATATTTAAAAAATCCATTTTCTATCCGTATTACTAATGAAGGCCGTTAAATGGTCTATCAAGTCAAAAATATTGTGATACCAAGTTTACAAAGAATAAAAAATAAATTAATTTTAAAAAATTTAAAGTATGGAAACATTTTTATGATACATTTTTGGTGTTTTTCTTCTCTCGATCTCTATTTGAATCTCTCTACTGTCTCTATTTAACGACTAGACTAATCGCTTCGCTTTTGCTGTTGTACTTGCCTCCTTTTGTATGGTAGCTCCAAAAATGTTTTTTTTATTTTTTTTTTTAAATAATATTGATATTTGTGCACAAATAATAAATTCAGATTACAATGCGGAAAAATTCGACCTCAAGTCTTCACTGTGATTAGGTGACTGGTTCTAGAGAGCTCCGTGTGCTGCGCCACTGTATCAAAATATTCAAATAGAATAATTATCTTTAAGCCTACTTCTGGCCTAAAGATAATTATTTTATGTTGTACATTTTGAATAACATAATAAAGTAGATTGTATAATGCATAAGAGTGAAATATACAGACAAATTTTGGGATCTTATAAGAAATTATTTTTTTAATAGTAACGTTCCTATAAATGTAGATCCAGTACAATCAAAAAATCTTTTGTAACCACATTTTAACTCACCATTCCTCTATTTTGCTAATAGTGGTCATGTGATATATAATTTAAGATATTTTCAAGGGTTTTTAGAAGAAAAAGATTTTTTGCTTATTTGTCCATTCGGGTGAGTTTGAATTAAGATTTTGAGAAGACGGATACTTTACTTCTAAGCCCCTTATTATTAAAATATATCAAAAAATATTATTAACAAAATTGATTTGTTTTCGATGGAACTTTTAATATTGATCATGTCTATCCATGTTTTCTCTTGAAAATTGTTGAAAAGCACCATGCTATACCCAGAACTAAGTTCAAAGTACACATTATGTCGAAAATGTAACACTGTTCAGCTTTTATCAGTCAGATTGTGTGTTTTTTTGTTTTTAAATTGATAAATTGCAATTGAGTTAGCCAAACATAATGAAAATTTTGGGTTTTAAAGTTGTCTGTATTTTTTCAAGGAATCTCTTGAAGATCTATGTTTGTTGGAACATTTTCTCTCAAAATTGAATTTTCTTTATGGTCCCAAAGTTGGTTTTATTAAGAACGGGACCACCTTCTTTAACACAATAATGCAATCAATACATTATACAAATACTTTTTCACTGCCATTTATGATTTTTTTAATATTTACTCAAAATAATAAACAACGAATCTCAACTCATAAAATAGCTTATGGAACAACATTGCATTTAATGAAGCCCTTTCCATATTCCTCTGCAAGAAATTCAATTCTATTTTGTTTTTTCTCATACAAATTACAGAAGAGTTGAATTACAAGTAGAAGCCTTTTACAGAGATTTATTATTTTCTCAAGTGGAGACATAGCAACGTTGAACCAGGTGCCACTTGATCCAGTGTTGCCATATTTCAATCTAAATTATTTTCTCTTATAATCTTTTTGGGCCTACCATACCTATATTTATGAAACTATATCTTATATACTGCTATTTACTTTACACATGTCTTTTAGTGATCTGACTTATCTATTATGTACATAGAAATATCGATATATATATATATATATATATATATATCTAAGTATATTGTATCTTTGCATGGTCTCTTGATGTTCAATGTTGTCTCAATGTGTAATCAATCGTTTCTCTTCGAAAAGTATTCAAAAAATAAAAATAAAATGAATAAAAATAATTTAAAAGATATATTCATGAGTCAATGTCTTATTAAGTGATAACAACTAATTTGGTAAGACAGTGACTCATATGATTTCATTAGTCTTTATTTCGTTTTAGAGTTTTCATTTGCTCGCAAATTATTTCATTTTCATGCTTTATTGCATTCGTCCTTTGCATGTCCTTCCTAATTTCCTTGAAAAAAAAACAACAACATTTTTTCATGAAATAGTCATTTATGATAGTGTTTTAAATTATATAATTTGTTATTATAAAATGTTTTCTTTAGTTAGACAATTTAAATATTTTGTTACATTATTTTATTATTTTACTTTATGTTATTATTTAATAGTAATAAATTTAGAAGAAAATAAAAAAAAAATAAAGAAAAAAAGTACATTATCCATAATATTATTACTTAAGCCGGTATGTATTCCAGTCAATTATTTAATTTTAATTTTAGAAAAGTATATATAATTAAGAAAAGATAAAAATATATATTTATATTTGTTCCGAGTAAAAACCGAATTTACAAAAGGGGAATAAGTATGTCCATAATGGTTATATGTACATATTGTTCATTCCTTGACCAACAATTAAAAAATATTATCATTTTTTCCTCTCAATTGAGATATATCTTTTTTGGGACACGTGACCAACCCTTTAATTTTACTGACAATTTTTTAAGCAGAATAACAGAAATATAATGTTCATAATTCTCATTTGTTAAAAGGTATATATTTTTTTAATAATTGAGATATGGAATTTATGAAGCAATATTTATCCTTAATAATGGAATAAAAAAATTTCGTAAAATGTAATGAAATGCCCTTTCATGCCCTAGTACATATTGGCTTAAGGAGAAAATGCTGGCAGAACTAGTCGAAACTAGATAATGTTTCCAAAAATCTTCCCAACGTTTCCAAAAATCTTCCCCCACTCCAATTCACATGAAGTTATCTCCTCTTCGCCACTTTCTGAGAGATGAAAGTTACTTTGTTCCGCCATATCAAGCATTAATATTGATTAAACTTAATATTAAGCACAAAAAAACCTTCGAAGGTTCGTTTTGGGTAATTTTGAAACAAAATCATTTTGACGGCATTGTCAACGCTTAAGGGGAAAAAAAACATTATATGTAATTCAAAACCTTTATTTGAAGTATATAACAATACTCGCTTAGAGGGGGGAAACGGGAGGGGATAGCCAATTGGAAGACGTTCCCATGGCCACTGCGTCGTTTTCATGGGTTCCTATTGGCTATCCCCTCCCGTTTCTCCCCTCCAAGCGAACTGGCCACACCCCGATGGGACAAGATATACCGGCGCTACTTCCCACTCCCCTCCCGTTTCTCCCCTCCATGCTCACGGGCCCCGATGGGACAAGATATACCGGCGCTACTTCCCACAGATCCGCCATGCTCACGGGCCCCGATGGGACAAGATATACCGGCGCTACTTCCCACTCCCCTCTACTGATACTGGTCCGCCACGCTCACGGGCCCCGATGGGACAAGATATACCGGCGCTACTTCCCACTCCCCTCTACTGATACTGGTCCGCCACGCTCACGGGCCCCGATGGGACAAGATATACCGGCGCTACTTCCCACAGATCCGCCATGCTCACGGGCCCCGATGGGACAAGATATACCGGCGCTACTTCCCACTCCCCTCCCGTTTCTCCCCTCCATGCTCACGGGCCCCGATGGGACAAGATATACCGGCGCTACTTCCCACTCCCCTCTACTGATACTGGTCCGCCACGCTCACGGGCCCCGATGGGACAAGATATACCGGCGCTACTTCCCACTCCCCTCTACTGATACTGGTCCGCCACGCTCACGGGCCCCGATGGGACAAGATATACCGGCGCTACTTCCCACAGATCCGCCATGCTCACGGGCCCCGATGGGACAAGATATACCGGCGCTACTTCCCACTCCCCTCTACTGATACTGGTCCGCCATGCTCACGGGCCCCGATGGGACAAGATATACCGGCGCTACTTCCCACAGATCCGCCATGCTCACGGGCCCCGATGGGACAAGATATACCGGCGCTACTTCCCACAGATCCGCCACGCTCACGGGCCCCGATGGGACAAGATATACCGGCGCTACTTCCCACAGATCCGCCACGCTCACGGGCCCCGAGGGGTTCAATTGACAATTACCCGAATCCTTTTAAACTTGTTTTAATAGGAAAATTCAAAATTCCAAACCTTAATCAAATTAATTTTCAATAATTATTTTAATTGATAAATTCTGGTATAATTATGATATGCCAAATTAATGCATTTAATGAAACAATTAAAAATGAAATTATCAACATTTTTTAAATAATGTATTCTTCATAATATATAACTGACTATCCGGAACATATCTAATTTTTTCATTTTTTTTTTTTTTTTTTGTAAATTCGGCACTTGACTCATTATTGTCTAATTACTAATTTAAAAAAAATTAAATACTACACTAGCCTAAATGACCCATCTATTTTAGCTGTCGTAGTTTCTCTAATATCTATTACTTACTCTTAATCTTTGTATCTATCTCCTTTGAGCATGCTAATTCTCATTATAGATATGTCTGTGTTCGCTTTCCTTATCTTCGTCGAACTTGTCTTGTCAATGTGGCTGTTTTAGATACAAGAATATCGTATATTTTAGGCGCAATTAAGCTTCAAATTATTTGTAAGAATCTTTTTATTAATACTCGACCTCCACCATACTTGCATTATATGTATTATTATATCATTGTTAATTTGAATTTATACACATGTGAAAAATTCTGTACTCTATGGATTAACCAAATTGAAAACTTTAATTTTTAGGATGCTATATTACGATTGATTCAGAAAACATGATAACAGATAAACGGAAGTTGTAGGTGGAACATTTGTGAATATAAAGTGAGCATTTCACCGAAATCGTGTTCAGACGTGCGAATGAACGCAAAAGCTGATTTATATAAATTCTGTAGTACTGAAAAGAGACAAATCGTCGAGGGAAATTCGAGAAACAATGTTTCGTTCCACTTTTCCCAATTTTTTAATCCTGTATTCCAGAGAGCGAGTTCACTAGATGCTTTATGTTTAAAAAGTCCAAAATAAGGAAGTAAGGGTTCATTCCAGGTATAACGTTGAAGCCGGAAGGGAACCTTTCTCTGAGGTCACTAATGTGGGTTGAAAACCGAGCAGGTTACTTTGTCTGCCTTTTTTTCTGTTTATAATTTATTTTTACCTCACAAATATTCATGTTTTATTTTTTTATTTAATCGAATTTTCCAAGAACATTTTTCTTCTTAGCAAGTAAAACAAAAGTATGATGCACCATTATATAATTTATGAATTATTTTCCATCTTATTGATGTGTCTATAATTACAATTTTAGCGCCCTGACAAACTAGAAATATGGCGAGGAGGCCTATAAGAACTGGTCCTAGGGACTAGGAGTGGAGGCAGGCAAGTGCCAGGGCGACAAAACTGTCCTCTTTTGCGGTCATATTTCGGAACGTTCTTAGGCCCTATCCTCAAGTCACAGCGAAATATAAAAAATAAAGATAATAATAATAACAAATAAATAAATCAATAGAAATAAAATAAATTAGTAGATAATTAAGGTAAACTTGTCTTATGGAATACAGATATATAAAAGATTTGGCAGCAACCTTTAAAGGTTCTTACAAAGAATACATTAAGCAGAAAATCCTCTTACTTCGTGCTATTTTGGCCAATGTTATTCATTATATGCTATACTTCGTCCTGGAGAAGGTTATAGATCCTGAACATGGCTTCACATTATATAATACTGGTATGGCAAATTATTATAAATGATTCCTTCTTTAGTTTAAAAGGAGGAATTGAATTTGCAGTGATAGGCTTTCAATAAATCTTTGAATCTTTTCCCAGTTCATCTTTTGTTTTGTTATCTAAGACTACGTTAGTTCTCTATAGTCTAAAAGAAGTAATCCTGGTGTTAAGTTCTTAAATAAGTAAATTCAGTTAAAAGAAAAATAAAGAAAATCAATTTATTCTTTACTCATAAACAAGAATAATGAATAAATAAATAAAAAAACATATTATTCATAGATTTGTTCACTACTGAAATGTACTTCCAATAAGTTCTTTGGGGTTTCTTGTACCAAATTTACAATATATAAGAATAGGGAATAGAACAGGGTTACATATGTTAACTATTCAAATGTTTTATTTTGTGCGCATTTCTAAAAGTGAAATTAGTGAAACAATTTGGTTCTTCCATAGAGATAAATCCTTGTAAATGTGTATACATTACACTGTAAAGTGCGGCTCTGACCCAAATAAATAATATCATAAACTAACTGAAATATTTTCCAATTTTAAAAATAAATAAATAAATAAAATTATGCAAAATTTTAGCGTTTTCGTTTTTCTTTGAAACATTTTTTTTATCACTATTGGGATGTATCGTTAAAAAGTATGAAAATAACAAATCTATGTTTCAGATTGAATAAAACAATAAATATTCTCATCTATCTATCTATGCTTTCCCCTCTTCACCGCAAACAAAAAATAAGTCTATAGGGCCTGTTCAATCATTAAAATTAAGAAAAAAATAAAATAAATGTGTTTTTTACAAGTTGCCGCGAGAATAAGTGCCTCTTATCACAGACCTTCGATTTCCTATATATTAATGGAAATAAATGAAAAAATAATTTAAAAATAATAAATAAAATAGCTTTTTTGAAGATAAGTTTTACTCTTTTTTTTCCTAAGCTTTTTGATTGCAATTTTCTTATAGTTAGAGGAGGTCTTGTGTTTGATTTGATTTCCATTTTCTGTATTATTATTTGTTATTCTATACAACAGGCAGTTTTGTTCATCCTAACAATTCTATTTTATTTCATAATTATTGAGGTTATGTCAGGTTATATAATGGGCAAGGATATAGATCTTTGAGTCTAAAGTAAGAAGAGATATTCTAAAAAAAAACATGGGCCCGGAAATGCCAATACGTATATAGTAGTCTGCATATGCTGAAGGAACGGGGAAATTATGTCATAGGCAGAAGGGAGAAAGGAGGCAGCCTCATTGGTAGGTTAGAGAAGACAGACATTCTCATTGGTGGATTGACAGAAGTAGATATTCTCATTGGTATCGTGATGTGTTGCGCTCTACATTGTCTCAGTAAAATCTTGCCCCCGTAGTAATTGGAACCGAGTCTCCACAGTAAACTGTAACATTTTTAAGTAAATTATATTTTTTTAAATGTTATCACTAGCCGGTTTTAGAAGACCAATCAAAGAACTAGTTTCGTGAGGTCTACATTAAGACACTTCATGACTGACTGTAAAGTGAACCTCAGTTATGAGTTCTCCCAGTCAACCTGGATTTGAGCCTGAACCTGGAAATAGCCAGAGAGTGTCGGACAAATGAGGTTTAGATCGATGATAGGCTCCTTGTTTTTTTTCTCTAAAGGAGAGTAGAAAACTTGTGATTTGTGGAAGGGAGTGAAACCTCCGCGAGGGTTGTCGCTCGCCCGCTTCCCTCCACTTCATAACTTTGCTAAAACTTTTCAAAGAATCATTTCCGGGCCCATTTTGACAGACATTTCTTTTACTTCATTCTACAATAATCTTCCCCTAGCCTTACATAAAACCAGCGTACTGTTTCCCATTATTTAATTTTTTTCCTTTGTATATACATTTATTTTCATAAATTTTTCTAAATGTTTTCTTAAAAGAACAAAAGTTACTAATTTTATTATAAATTGACAAGACATTGTGTTTTTTTATTTTAATGTTCTTTTCTTTTTAATGTCCATTAATGTTATATTAACGAAAAATAAGAAATAATAAAAAAGCATGAAAAACGAAATAATCCATAACTGATTGTATAGTGTATATAAATTAGATTTAAAAATGACAAATGAAATTTATTAGTGGTTAGTTCTTATGTAGTGATGAACTTAGAAAAAAAATAAAAATAAAATAAGAAAAGTATGAAAATAAATATAAAACTATTCTTAGGTAAAGATAAATAAAATTCACTTTGCTCTAAATGTTTTTTAAGTGAAAAAAAGAATAAATAATGATAAACAAATAAGTATAACAATAAAAAAAATTAACGTTAGTCTGCACTTTATATGTATAGCAAGAGAAAGAAAAAAAAAATAACGTTTTTGCCACACGATTTGTAAGGAATGTTTTTTTAGACAAAAATGGATATATGCCGTTCTAGCTCAGGTCATATTGTAGATATTATACTCTGTATTAATATACTTTTAATCATTTGTATAATTAAGAATAAAAATATTATTATAACGTTAAATTATTACGAAAAGAAAAGATGAAAAAGTGGCTTTTTTGTTTTTTTGGATACAAATATCAGATGAGTAAAAGTAATTATGTAGTTATTTATTTTTATTTAAATGTCCATAAAATAAAGTGACCTATATTTATTTAAAGCAAACAATACAATTTTATGAAAACACATGAAGATTGTACCTTTTTGTGAATATTCTTTTGTGTTTATTATTACAATGCATAACCCTGTATTTTCCCTCATAATCAGATTGTTTGTTTACACTTAATTGCACGTTCAACACTGTAAAACAAGATAAGGTTTATTTCTCATAAAAGAAATTAATTATATTGAGCTGTTCATAAAATACAAGTTGTTGTTAAAATAAACTGATTTTCTTTTGTTTATTTTCCCTGAACTCTAACTTATAATCACCGGCAATGTTCTTCCCAAGAGCTTATTGATCATCTAAATGTTTGCTCTTCTTCTTACATTGACATGCAATTTTTTTTGCCCATTTTTCGAATCAGGGGGGGAAATATGAAATTCTGGTGAAATCTCATTATCTAATTTCCGGTTGACAACATAACTTCGCTCTTCTTCTTGGAATTATATGTGGAACCAGAACTTAAGTTATTGTGACTCATGCCCTATATCCCCTATTACCAGGGCGCTCTTTCGTTCCTCTGGTCGACATGAGCCCCATTCTTCTGTAGGAGTCCTAAATGTTGCCTACACAGGTTTAGTTACCTAGGTTAGGAAACTTTAACAAGTACCTGACATAGTACAGACTCGAGTACATCGCTTAACGTACCATTCAAAGGACGGCGTGCTCAAGGATGTTTTTCCTCTCAGATACAATAACTAAGGTGGCTTGGCTCGGTTTTGAACCTGCTGTTTTGAGCTCAGCAGGTAAGCACGTTTCGTCTGAGCTAAAGACGACACCTTTTGATCTTCAGCCCAATCGGCCAATAAAAAGGAGGGATCAAAGAGGGAGAGCGGGGGTAATGACGTATCAACAAGAAATTTTTGTATGAAAATTGAGTTGGCCCTGAGTAAGACTTATATTGATTTCAGCCATGTCGACCGAAGAAGAGAAGTCTACCAAGAAAAGAGGGAAAACTAATTGTTTTACAAATAATTTATGAGGGAGTACAATGTCAATGAAAACACGAATCAGACGGTACAAACAATTTGTCGCTTAGGACATTTCACAGGGGACATGTGGATATGAGACTTTTCGACAATGGCTGGCACTGTCCTTGAAGCTGATCTGGTGAGACACTCCCTTCAACATGGCCTAGTTTTATATATAACTCGGGGTATTCATTCCTTGACTTGGAGATAGATCTAGTGTATGCAGACGAGATGGGGGCTTTCTATGAAATGGGGTAGTCCTAGGTCTCAACGTAATCTTTATTGTTCTTCTTGCAACGTTTCGGTAGCTCAAGCTCAACAGTTTTAACTTCACCAGCTATACAACCTATAGTAGTAATGTTATCGCTTAAAAATTCGATGCGGAGTATTCAACGGAATTTCATGTTTGTCTAGATTCTAAATATGAAAATGAAAAAAATCTATGTCTATCAGTAAAGACAATAACTACCGATAGAATGAATGTATCGACACGAAATTTTATTGTCTATCCAGAACCCTCTAACGATGACACCTATCGATTTTTTGCTAGCCAAAGGGGAGGGGGGTTAGGTTAGAGGGAAGGCTTAACTCTAATAACCGCCGTTTTCGTTAATTTATTAAAATTTCGTTATTTTATTAAAATTAGAAACTTACTAAGCAGGTAATTGATTTTAATTAATTGTAATTTTGTATAAAACCGAGGATTTATCCTTCATAGAGTGTCGATATAAATGGGTTTTAAAGATATTATTGTTCGAACACATTTTCGGGCTCTGTGTCGATAAAGTACAAATCTAATGAAAACTAATATTTATATACATACAAAAATATGTTAAAAAAATTATATACAAGGTACAATTGAAAAAGTAACAATAAATATATAAATAATAGAAATGAAAATATGTAATACAATCTCTCATAAATCTCAGCTTATATGTTTTTGAAATAAGACTGTTCAAAGTGTCCCTCAATATGTCCCCAAAAATCGAAATGTTTCATGAGTATTCGTTGAATGGTGTCCATGCCACACAGTATTAATGGTGTCCATGCCACACTGTATTAATGGTGTCCATGCCACACTGTATTGCCAAATTATTTGAAACCTCCTAAAAATAACTCTAACCTATCACCCAAACTAATCAACCATTTATAGTCCATCTTTCCTCTTTTTGTTCTATCTACGGAACCCTTCCAGGGTGCGATCTAATCAGACCTAGTAATAAGTTTTTAGCTTGAAACTACATAAATCTCTATTTTATAAATCCTTAATTTAAATGAATCCTTAATTTTCTCATTTTTTAGAAACTTTTACTATGCAATATGAGATGCAATCTGTCATAGCGATCCAAATGAAATGAAGGGGAGGTGACTTTTGCCAAAATGGTGTGAGGGAGGCCAGACAACCCACTTGAGCTATTTGGCAAAATTTCAAAAATCTGCTGGCTCCTCCACTGGCGTCGCGAGCTCTCATAGTCATGTGGGTATTATATCTTACTTCTTATATATATTATTCTGAAGTACAAATGAAAACAAATTAATAATAAAAATAGTAGAAAGATAATTTATGCTAAGCATCTTCCGCTTGCAAAAATCGTTTTACCTCCGCAGCTTTACAAATAGGAAGAGATCAGAGGGGGGGCTCAACTCAAGAACCCTAGTAACTGTCCACTGTCCATGTAATGAATGTATCGACATAAAATGAGGGGGTTAGAAGCAAAGGGATGTAAGTGACAAAAATGTAATTTCGAGATAATTACCTTCAAAGTTATAGTAGCATCGTAAATTCAGGTATTACCCAGGTATTTTCCACTAGTAACAGCATTACTGGTACTAACAATCGTTCTGATCATTAGTCAGTAGTCAAGGTAGGTGTCAAGGAAGATGTTTACACATATCTCAATTTCAGCCGATTTGTCACTTACATCCCTTTGCTTCTAACCCCCTCAATTGTAGTTTCAAGATTCAGAAGCCCCTATGTATGTCAACATCTGATTTTTAGTCTAAATGGCCAATCAATTTTGGAGGGAGAGTGAAAACTTAATGGATTAATTAGTTTTGGGGAAGTGGATTGTCTTTTTTGTTTATCCTCAGATCAAAAAAAAATAGGAGGGAGTGGGGGTGACTGGTAGAAGGAGACCCTCACAACATTTCCAACCTCATTCTACAAAAATATTTAACAGGGGGACCTCATATGTATCATTCACGTATTTTTATTTATCTTATAAACAAAACTGTTGAATATTGAATATCAGTACCTACAAATTTTGTTTTGCACTAATCGGTCAAGTCTAATGGAAATTATAACATAATGTAACAGTCGAGCGTTACATTTAACTCGCGTCACTTATGACCACAACAAGCCAAAGTTGACCATCTTAAGGGGAGATAAATCTTTACAAACAAACAAACATAAATGAATATTAACTATGTGGACAAAAGCGCTATTTCTGTGTAACTGCTACTTTTAAGTAGAAGATAAATAACTAGCACCAGCGTCTTTTCCTGGCGAACAGACTAAAAAATTGACTAGCAGAGGGCGCCGGTGGTTGAGTGGTAGCGTGCTTGCGTACTGATCTCAAGATCCCGGGTTCAAAACTCGACCGAGACCATTAGTTTATTTTGCCTGGAATGGGACGTTAAGCGATGGTCCCGAGCCTGTACGATGTCAGGTACTCGTTAAAGACCCCTACCCTAGGTGAATAAAAATTTAGGGTAGGCAAAATTTAGGACTCCCACAGTAGAGTCGGGATCATGTCCACCAGAGTGACGAAAGAGCGCTCTGGTAGTAGGCGATATGACCTCGTAGTTAAATCCTGCGCATGAGTCATAATAACTAACCTAACCAGAAAAGTTACCAAATTTAAAATTATTAAAAATATAAATTGTACAGGTACCTTATTGTTTTCTTAGTAAACCTTTTAAAAATAGATTTACAATTAAAATCAAATCACGATTCTTATTTAATACTTTTAATAGGAAAACAGCAATCAAATATCAAAGCAAAATAATAGGTTAAGTAGCAAACAAGGATAGGAACAAAAACAATCACATTCTTGAAAAAATGTTTACTGCAAATTGGGCCGAAGATGAACGTTTTAATTGGTTCAAGAGAATAATTTTTGAAGAAGTTGTTACAACGCAAGAACGTGATCAACATGTCACCACCTGCTGTCATTGTAATGAGTTGGAAAGGTGTGAATTGCATATTTCAATATTTTTTTTAATCAATTAATTTTTTTTAAATAATTTTAATTATGAAACAAAAAAACACCATAAGCCCCCCCCCCCCCCCCCCCCAAAAAAAAAAACCCATTAAAATTGAATGTTAATTAATTTTAACTTTTAATTAAAACATTAAACATTTTTTATATTATTATAAGTATTAAAAAATTTCAATGCCTGGGCGGTCGAGTGGGGAAGCAGGGGCACCAACCCAAGAGGGAAGGCTCTCTTGGAGGCTTTCGCCTTATTGGACTTGGTGCTGCTGAATGTGGGAAATGTCCCGACGTTCATGGGGATAGGTACGGGGTCCATCGTGGACCTTACCTTCGTCTCCCCTACCCTGTACCAGGGAGGTGGGGACTGGAGAGTGGGTCAGGGGTACACCGCCAGCGACCATCAGGCGATCCTGTTCGAGGTGTACCCTGTCAAGAGACTCACTCGAAGAGGAGACAGAGGGTTAGGCTCACCCCACTGGAACGTTAGGGACTTCCAGATGGACACCTTCAATCAGGCACTGGAGCTATGGCCGCCTGAGACTAACAGCGCCAGCGCAGGGAGTGCCGTCGAGCAGGTAGAGGCCGTCATGCTCTGGCTCTCCCGTGCGTGCGACGTCACCATGCGAGTCAGCAAGGGTTGCATCAGGGGCCCACCGGCATATTGGTGGAGTGACACCATCGCAGCTCTACGCAATGAATGCCACTCCGTCAGGCGCCAGTACCAAAGGGCAAGGAAAAGGAATGGGGGTAGCGCGGAAGTGCTCCGGCTAAAGTTCGCCGAGGCCAGGCGAAACCTGCGCAAGGAGATTCAGAAGAGCAAGAGAACCTGCTGGACGGAGCTGTGTGCCGAGTTGGACGCAGACCCATGGGGTAGGGCTTACAAGATCGTGACCAAGAAGCTCCACAAGAGCCAGCCAAAGATGGAGCCAGGGGAGGTCCAGAACATCGTGGAATGCCTCTTCCCCTGCAGCGGCGTGGCAACATTAGAGATGGATGAAGGCGGGCCAAACGACATCCCCCCTGTCACAAGAGAGGAAATTGAAAGAGCCTGTCGACACGTCGGTGCCAACAAGGCACCCGGGCTGGATAAAATCCCAAACCGAGCCCTGAACGCAGCAATGAAGGCCAGGCCAATGGTCTTCGCTGACGTGTACGATAAGTGTTTGAGAGCGGGGGTTTTCCCTGGTCGATGGAAAAGGCAACGTCTTGTCCTGATCCCGAAGCCGGGAAAGCCCCAAGGTGATCCTTCGGCATACAGACCCCTCTGCCTCCTTGATACAGCGGGGAAGGTGCTGGAAGGCATCATCCACGAGAGGTTGCGCGAGCATGTGGAGGCTGGCCTAACCGACAATCAGTATGGGTTTCGACCAGGGAAGTCAACAACAGATGCAGTGGAAGAGGTGAAGAATCTGGTGTGTGCAGCAATAACCGGGACGCTAAGGAACCGGAAGCACTGCCTTATGGTCACGTTGGACATCAGCAATGCGTTCAACTCGGCTCGGTGGGACAAGATCTGGGAGAGCCACTTACGGGACTTCAAGATCCCCAGGTATCTGATGAAGATCATCAGGAACTACCTAAGCGAGAGGATGCTGTTCGCGGACACCACTGACGGAACCAGGGAATTCAAGGTCACTACAGGAGTTCCACAAGGGTCAGTCCTTGGCCCCACACTGTGGAACATCCTGTACAATGGCTTGCTGAGCCTGCCAATGCCAGAAGACCTTACCTTGGTGGCGTATGCTGACGATGTAGGGATCGTCATAGTGGCTGATGATCTGGAAAACCTGGAACGCAAATTCCAGGCTGCCATGGAGCGGATACACCATTGGATGAGCTCTGTGGGCCATTCCCTGGCCATCCACAAGACGGATGCAGTACTCTTCACCGGGAGGAAGGCCAGAACCAACATGTCACTGACCTTCCAGGGTTATACTATCGAGACCCAACCGGCAATCAGGTACCTGGGAGTAATGCTGGATCAGAGGCTCACTTTTAGGGAGCACCTCAAATACGTGGGAGCGAAGGCCGCCAGGACATCGGCGGCGATTTCGAGAATTCTGCCCAACGTCGGTGGCCCTAGGCAGAGCAGGAGAAGACTGCTGGCAGGAGTCAGCACATCCATCCTTCTGCACGGGGCCCCGACATGGGCAGATGCAACGAGGATTCCCTCATACCTGAGGCTGATCGCTCCCGCTCACAGGCGAAGCGCACTGAGAGTCGCATGCGCCTACCGAACAGTTTCTGGCGACGCTGCCTATGTAATTGCTGGGCTGCCCCCCATTGACCTCTTGGCACGGGAACGTACGCGACACTTCAAAAGGAAACAAGACCCGGTTCAGGTGGAAGAGGTGGTGCAGCGCTTCGACCACAGGGGAAACCGGGTCTTCTATCAGGACGCGGGGGCCAGCCCTGGTCCAGCAGAGCCAGAGAGGGCCAGGACAATTAGGGAGTGGCAGGAAGAATGGGACAAGTCCACAAAGGGACGGTGGACCCATCGGCTCATCCCTCGAGTCGAGCCTTGGCTCACCAGAAAGCATAGGGAGGTGAATTACCACCTCACCCAGGTATTCACGGGACACGGCGGGTTCCGGGGGTACCTCCACAAAATCGGGGCAGCAACAACACCAGACTGCCCCGCGTGCCTTGGTGAGACGGAGTCGGCGGAGCATGTCCTCCTCAAATGCCCCAGATTTGAGGAGGGAAGGAAAAATCTGGAGTGCAGCATGGGCGCCCCGCTGACTGCTACCAGTTACGTGGACGCTATGCTGCGCTCCCAGGAGTCGTGGGATGAAGGCTGCGATTTTGCAGCGCTCATCATGGGCGGGTTGGCCCTTCAGGAGAGGGCTGACAAGGAACAGTAGCGGTAATAAAACAGAAGAAGGGGCGTTACCAGCCACCCTTCCTCCCTTCCGCGAAATAATGACAGACAGTCAGTTCCGCGGAAGGGAATCAGGATCGGCAAGGAGGGGGTTTTAGTGGGTATGATGATGGTGAATCGTCTCGAGTCCCACACTATCCAGGGCTACCTTCCCTGGATGTGCGTCACAGCATTTCCCCCTCCAATGCAAAAAAAAAAAAAAAAAAAAAAAAAATTATTAAAAAATAAGTTTCTCGTTAATAAAATTGTTTAAATAAATATAATGTTTTTTCAAAAAGTAATTTGTTCATAACAGTTTTTTCAAACCATGTTTTGTCCATGGGAACCGCTTAAAACGTGTTTTGTCCAAACTAATTTTGGATTTTTTCGGATTTTGTGAACAAATATATTTTGTAGGTGCCTTTGTAATTGCCATTTAGACAATAAAAATGGTACAGGAAAAAACCGCATGTAATTCTAAGCAGTATTTCTCAAGATATGCGTTTTTCGCCTGTACTGTTTTGTATTACTGTGACAAAAAACGTTTTGAACAGTCACTCCACATTTATGTATGTTTTATTGAGAGTAATCTAAAGGACCTCGGGAGAACATAGATGGACAGCAAGTGATAAAATATAGATAAGCAGCGTTCACTATATTTAATAATAGATATACAGTAGACTCTCCCTTATCCGGCGTTGCCGGGACCTACTTGACGCCGGATAACAGAAAAGGCCGGATAACAGAAATCATCAATTAATGAGAAAAAATATATCAATTAAAGCATAAAAAAAAGTGTTTTTAGGTGAGCTAAGGAATAAAACACGTAGGTATGTATTTTGTTGATAACATTTATTAAATTGACAAATATGTATGTACATACTGAACATTGATTTATTATATGTACGTACATATGTACATATGGATATGTATTTATCCAAGCATTAAAAAGATATTTTGAAATCTGCGTTTAATTAAGTGAAGTAATAAAATATTGTATTAGCGTTCCCTTTATTATAAATACAATGTACATATGTTTGTATGTACAATAAAAATACATAAAAGATTCGTGAGTTACGGAATTATTATGTGCTCGTAAATACACGTGGCTCATATAATTGATAATCTAATAATTTAATGTTAATTTTAGTTGAACCAATTTGATATTATTTTGCGAGCGCCGGATAAGGGAGCGCGCCGGTTAACAGAACGCCGGATAAGGGAGAGTCTACAATAGTTGAAATTGTTGGTTAATTGAAACCGTCCGAAATTTGTTAAACATTTTGATATTATAAAAGTATTTATAATTTTGGTCTTTGGAGGACAAAAGATCAGTATAATAGGATGTAGGACATAGCCCAGGGATGTAATGTAGAGAGCTATATAAGGAAGGGGAGGGGAGATTTGGTGCAAAAATAGCCGAAAAGAATCGGTGTTAGAGTGGGGTGGGAGGAAGATAGTGAAAGAGAGTTAGAGGAGGCGCAGTCGGGCCCCAGAGACAGACCAACACAGGATCCATCATGGTGAGTTAGCTCTACTCTCTATAGATACTACACATTGGATGCTTAGTTCCCTTGGTGCACACCTTAATAACCATGATATACCTTTTAAAAATTATTTAGGCCCTAGGTACCTCATTTTCAGTGGCGGATTTAGCAGGTCAGCCATTAAGCATTGGGCCCCCTCAGCAGTTGCTCCACGGGCCCCTCTCACCAAATGATACTTCAAACGTTTTAGACTATTTAAACTTTAAAATCGCTGAGTATTTTTTACTCTGTATTTTACTCCGAACGAGGAATGAGTTCATTAAAGAAAATGAATGACTAGAGAAACACTAGATGATTTCAGTATTCTCTACATAAAGATTCTCATGCTATTTTGTAGACAAACAAAATGTTAGCTTTGTTTTTCAAATCAATGAAATAAATGTATTTTACTCCATATCGTGTATAAAGACTGTGATAAAACAAATTCAAATTTTATGTCCTTTGGTATAAGTACGGGGCCCCGGAGAGCTTTTGCTGACCCGGCCTTTTTTCTTAAATCCGCCGTTGTTTATTTTAAAGGGATTTTCTATATATATATTGCGGGCTGGATTCTCAGCTATACAAAATAGGGGACCAACTAGAATTTCAGTTTTTCCGACCCGCTGAATCCAAAAATGAAAACAAGAATGTCGTCTTTGTATTTGTGGACATGATAACTCCCGATAGAATGAATATATCAACACGAAATTTTTTATCTGTATCAAAAAGCCCATTAGGACTATAACTACAGATTTTTAGACAGATCGGCTGAAGGGAAGACGAGATCAGGGGATTGGGGTTCAATTCAATGCTCTAATGCCTCTGTAATGAAGAGGTTAGCTAGCGGTTGAGTGAAAAAAACATACTTGGTTATAAACATTTCAGACTGGGGAAGTACATTGCCGGTGATTTACTTTTTTATATTATTTTTATATCCAATTAATTAAATTTTAATTTTTAGGTGCGTTTTATAGGCTCATTTTACCACTATAGAGTTGAATATTAAAATAATGGTAGCTCCTAAATTACCCAACTTTTTCATTTCTTGCACTTCACAAATCTCTTATCGAAATTATAAAACAAAATTATCTTCATCACTTAGCCTTTCTATTCCTTATACAGCAATCTCGACTTTTATTATTATTAATCTGCGCCTATCCAAATTAGCCCGCTAGGTTCCCCACAGACCTGCATCCATCAGGCATCCAGGACCCTCGTGGTCAAAATGCCTTAAAGAATAGAAAAAAAAATATATATATATAACAAAATGAACAAAAAATATAAAATAAATCTATGAAAATAATTGTAATTATTATAATGTATCTAATTACAGACATTTATGTAAAAAGGGTACTTTTCACATTTAAAAACATTATTGCGGCATCAAAGACCTGACCTGTATTACCTGACTTTCAATATGACAACTATTGATGTCATCGAGCCATGGAGTAAATATTCGAATTATTACTGTATTTTCATTCAATTTAATGAATACATTGATACTAAAAGGGTTTTTTCAATAGAAGTTTATTTAAATGTTTAATTAGAAGATCAAATATTTTTTTATAGAGTAGAATAAAGCGAAATTGTAACTATAAGTACTTACACAACTATTAATATTTATAACAATCTTTATGTTAAGCAAGCTTATTTTTATTGAATGAAAATACGAGGTAACTATATAAAATTTCATTAATTTTTATTTTTCTTAGGAAAAATAATATTTTGTATGTCAATTAAAACATGGCCTAACTTAGAATACAGGCCATGTGGCACCCAATAGTTTCAAATCAAGAGTCAAGAGTGTAGAGGGGCGGTCCTAATTGTTGTTTGTTTTAGGCTTATTGCAACAATTATCCCCCCTTTTTGTGATTAGTTTAAAAAAAAAAAAAAAATTGAATGAATTCAGTGTAGTTGAATTAAATCAAACATAATAAGACAATTGAAATTAACGGACCAATTGAAAGAAAAATATCGATATGAAGAACATAATTTGTATTATGAAAAATGAATTTATAAAAAGTAAGGAATGTGGAATATTTCTTTTGGAATTTCTAATAACATTTGAATCATTTATTAAAGTGCAAGATATGACAATTGTTCAGCTATTTGAGTAGAATTTGTGTGGAAGGTCCTTATTTGGACGATATTGTTTGTAGCACATATTCCCGAAATAGGATCCAATTGGCACCAAAATCAGTTAGTTTCACTGTTAAAAACATTTAACACAAAATAATTGAAAAGTCCACAGATTGACACAAATGTACAGCCACCATGCAGAAAACCACTTTTCCTTACGTTTTTTATGTTAGGACAATCAGAATCTAACCTTATCTCGGACACATTTTTCAACTCCATCATCAGACAGACATACATTTTTTTATAAGAATATAGAAATAAACATTATTTTATGACAAGAATAATTGATTAGACAATTTTTTTTTTCTAGATAAAAATGTTATTATAAATATATTAACTTATGGTGAAGTAATCGGTCTTGAAACCTGCTTATAGCAGCCATGTCTGGCCGTCTTTTTACGCGGAGAACTTCGGCACGGCTTCCGTGATCTCTACAACATATTGCAAAGAAATCAAAATCAACAAAAAGATTAGCATTGTACGTTCTTTTATTTAATGATTATCATTGTTCTTCTTCCAAGAAATTATAAGAAGAAAAATCCTATCTGGATTCTTATCCACACGGATAATCGGGGTTTTACTCGCTTTAAAAATGTTAATAAGTTAGAATATTTAAATTGGTGGTTTTTACAAAACCTAAATAGACGTTCAACTCGCTCGAGTCGCTAATTCTATTTTCATATCACATTATGCATACGTTAAACACAATACACATAGTTTTACACTAAATACAATGTGTGGATTTGGTTAGCTATTGTGACTCATGCCCGGGCTTTAACTTCGAGGTCGTATCGCCTATGTACCTCCAGAGCGCTATTTTGTCCCTCTGTTAGACATGAGCCAGACTCTACTAAATTTTGCCTACCCAGGTCTATTCACCTGAGTAGTTTTATATTACTCAAATTAGTATTCATGATAGAAATATAAAATGTCAAACAGACTAATTTTTATTAGGTGCAGATAACAAAGTAAGCTTCTTAAACTAACGAAAGGCGGCCATACGAGTGAATTGTTTAACAATAGGAATTAAACCTTAAAAAAGAAAATGTAATATGAATTATGTGAATATATAACCTTTTTAAAATATGTAAATTAACAAAACGGAGGAAACGGTATCATATTATTCCTTTCTTAGAAATTATTAGTAAAAATAATAGCCTTCTAAAATGTGATGATCCATGATTGGTTCTATAGTATCTAAGAGGGAAATTTAAATGTATAAATTGTAAAACATTAAATAATTTCAATTATTGAATTGAAAATCATTAAAAATTAATTATATTTAACTTTAGAACAAAATACCTTCCAAAAATTAGATCCCTAGTTATATGTATAAATATTGTTGGTTAAAAAAGTATATAAGTAAAATTATAAAGTGAAGAACATTGTTTTAAATTTCGTATATTTTGTTTCCTTAATAAGCCTAAAATAGAATCACATATCCAACGTACAGTCAGTAACAAAAATGTTCGGACGGTTTGATTTTTCAATAAAAAATTATAATAATTAAATGCAAAAGTAATAAAAAATAATTTAAAAAAATAATTAAAGCCATTTTTCAATCAAGAATAAGAATTCAAAAGTGGGCTAGGATAAAGGAAAAACAGCTTTGATTAGAACAAATAAATATTTTAATTTAATAAATTTTATAACAAGTAATGTAGGTAACAAAAATTTTCGGACAAAAATGTAAACAACTATAAATAAATTCAATGTTTTTTTTACTATTTCACAAATTCAAAAACCATAATGTTAATTAATATTTGGTTGGGTACCCTTTTTGTGTAATAACATCTTTCATTCGATTCGGCATTGATGATGAAACTAATTTTTTGGTGAAATTTGGAGATATTTAACCCCACTCTTCTAATAACTTTTGTTTCAATTCGTTTTTTGAAGCAATGGGTGTTAATCGAATTTTCCTGTCGAGCTCACCCCATACGTGTTCAATTGGGTTGAGATCGGGCGATTGGGGGGGGTTTCATAACTTTAAGGGCAGTTATACAAAAGCCAAGTACGTACCAATTCACAGGTGTGTTTCGGATCGTTGTCTTGGTAAAAATGAAAAGTCCGTAAAATCCCAAGTTTTTCAGCACTCTTTTTCAAATTGCTCCTTAGTAATTCGGCATAAACTTTTCCAGTCATGGTGGTTTCAATGAAAACCAGTTCACCAATTCCACTAGACGCCATACACCCCCACACCATCACTGAGCCACCCCCATGTTTTACTATTGGTTTTAAATTTTTTGGATTCAGCTCTTCATTACGCCTTCTCCAAATTTTGTCGCGACTGTCGGGAGTAAATATATTAAACTTACATTCAAAAGTATTTGCTTGCAATAGAACAAACCGCAATAATAAAATATTCTTGTATCTTGTAACTCTTCACAACATAAAAAGAAATCTCAGGTCATGTAATGTCAGAAAACTAGATTTTTGTGATATGACGTTGGAAGAGAGCGACAGCAGCGCTGACCCTCGGCAGAAACCGTCCCTTCCCCCTACTCTATCCCCTCCACCTTCCCTCTAAAGAAACTAAGTACCCAATTTTTCTAATTTAAACGTTTTTTCTCCGATATTTCGACAAATAAATGTTTCCAGATCATGTCCGTTTACTTCCATGTAATATATGTATACATATACTATTACTTTACTTTTGTTTACTTCCCTATACATATAATATATGTATACATAATAATATGTACTAAAAATTTTGTAATCGTGTGAACATCAGAGATCAATTGCATGCGTGTGTTTATGTGAGAGCTCAAACGCTTTGACCTGACATCGTACAGGCTCATGACCATCGCTTAACATCCCATCCGAAGGACGGAGTGCTTAAGTTTATTTTACCTCGCAGATGAATGACATTACTCCAAAAAATTTCTGAATGATTCTGGAACTCTTTTGCGAAGCTCAATCTTTTTTTTATATTTTTTTCACTCACAAACGGTTTTTGGTACTCTCCCATTATATCCTGCTTCTTTTAGAATTCTTCGAACATTTTGTGGGTGAACTTTCTTTCCCGTTTCTCTGTATACCTCGGCGACGATCTGAGGTGCACTCCTCGAGGGCTTTTTTTTAATTTTCCGGACAACGCTACACCTTTCTCGCTCGTTTAATACTCTTGGACGGCCAGAGGAAAATTTCAAATCTATCCGATGCTCGTGCTTATACCTTCGAATTACATCGGCTACGGTGCTTTTACTTCGGCCTACCAAACCACCGATTTTGCGGACACTTAATCCTTTTTCATAATTAAAAATTATTATCTGTTGAACTTCAAAAGATGTTCGACCCATCTTGACAGCAGGAAATACAAATAACTACTGAATGCAGTAATAGAAGGATATAAACACATTTTATTTGTTCGGTATTAGCGGTTGGTTGAGAAGGGATTAAAGATCATGATCAGAGTCGCATTTGTTTACAAAACAAACAACAGGTGTCCAGAAAATTTTGTTACGTGAATTTCTTGTCTTCAATTATTAATGCAAAATTTCCTATTAGCCGTAAATGTTTAATTAATTGTTTTACGGCGTTTTGAAATGATTGATGATCTCGAAATTTAAAACTTTTCTTGAATTAAATATTTTGCCATATAACTATGTGTAACTGCAAAAGAAAAACAAAATTATAAATTGTCCGAAAATTTTTGTTACTGATTGTATATTAGAATGCCTCTAGTACGTCACGGGTACATTCCATAACCTGAAAATACTAAAAATAATGTTTCCTTTCTACTAAGTTATCTGTTAGACTGCTCCCTCACCTCCAAAGGCAGACATCTTCTATATAAAAAGATAGTGAACCAGCAACAGACATCACCCGGCTACTCATGTTTCCACACAAGAGGATGGATCTTATGCAAGTCCTCTATCGCTAAATAAAGACCAACAATATAAAAATTTAAAAGTAACCATAAGAATGACAATACATTTTTTATATTTTTTCCAAGTATTAAAATAACAATTCCAATAAAAAAAAAAATATATATATATAAAAAATGTATTCCCCTTCTGATTTTTCGCTAGGTCTACATACCAATATTTAATTATGAACGAAGTTTCAGTGATACAGCTTCTATGATTTGCCAGATATCGGACAGACACAGATAATCTGTAAGTTTCCTTAGACGACCCCCCCCCCCCCCCCCCTCATTTTCCCAAACAGTTTTCTCTAGTTCAGCTATTACAGTATTGTATGAGCTTAGTGTCTATTATAGTTCACAGGGAGAGCTCGTGTTTCTCCTCACATCTATTTCAGATCCAGTTTTGGCCCTGTTCCAGAATACTTCCATCTTTCCCTTTTGGGTCATTCTGTATTTTTAGATCCGCTTCTTTTATCTTAAACATTCTCTTATTTAAACGTTTCTTCACTTCTTATTTTTTACACAAATCTAAATAAGTCACCATTTGATTATTCCAATTTTATTTATTTTCTTTTACCAGCAATCACTAACCGTTGTTTTGAATATTATATATATATATATATATATAAATGTCATGCTTGCATGCTCTGCATGAAAACTCAGCTGGGGCAAGCTTTTATCCTCTCAATTAGGATGAATAAAGAAAACAGTTGTTTTGAATATAGTTACAGGTAACAAAGTTGTTATATTCAACAACATTTTTTAAATCATATATATTTCTTTATTTTCTCGTTTATAATTTTGAAAGATTAGTATTTTCATCAGTCAATTTTGTGTACTTCTTACTGGATCCTTGAAGTAAGTACACATTAGAATCCAATGAGTGAAATTACTTTGAAAACATGAACTCTTCATAAGGTCAAACAAATTAAATTATAAGGTTTAATATTTTTACAGTTATCCATCAACATTCACGAGTGTTTGCGCTTATAAATGTTTATAAGACCATTTTTCACTCATATTAAAACAAATAATATTAATTTGGAAAATACAATAACTTTAATTATTAGGAAAAAAAAATATAGGCCTTTGCCACCTTATTTAGAGGTGTGCCTTCGGTTGTTACACCAGTCTCAGACCTTAAAAAGGTCCAATCAAAAATCTAACCAATTTATATTGTCTTTTATAAAGTTGTAATTCTTTAAGAAATCTAAAAAAAATACCTATTCAAGCCTAAAAATTATGGAATAAAAAAATTTTTTTTTATGAAAAAGCTTACAATTTTTTTAATGTGATAAAAATGATAGAATATAAAAAGTATGACAAAGAAAGTTCATGAATAGGAGATAGGAGACTTATAATTCAAATGTTGGGAAGATGGTGAGGACGGGATAGTACCAAAATATTTTATAAATATTGTTTTGCAGGCGGATAAGGAGAAGAAGAAGAAGAAGAAGACAAAAGAAGAGAAAGATGGTGGGGCAGAAGCCCCCGCGGAAGCACCGCCCGCCCCCGAGCCTGAGGCACCACCACCCCCAGCTGCCGCCCCCGCCAAGAGGCCCTCCTCCAAGAGCAGCAAGAAGGCCAAGAGGTCCGGCTCCTCTGTCTTCTCCATGTTCACTGAGTTCCAGGTGGCCGAGTTCAAAGAAGTAAGTGAGAGCTCACCTTTCTCAACCATAAAACTAAGAGTCTCTACCAAGCTCATGCCCGGGCTTTAACTACGAGGTCATATCGCCTACTACCGGAGCGCTCTTTCATCACTCTGGTGGACATGAGCCCACTCTACTGTGAGAGTCCTAAATTTTGCCTACCCCAAATTGTTATTCACCTAGAGCAGGGGGCTTTAACGAGTACCTGACATCGTATAGGCTCGGGACCATCGCTTAACATCCCATCCGAAGGATGGCGTGCTTAAGTTTATTTTACCTCCCTGATAAAAAAAAAAACTAAAGGCCTCAGTCGGGTTACGAACCCACGTTCTTAAGCTCAGAAGTCAAGCACGCATACCACTGAGTTACCGGCGCCCCTATATACATATATGTATATACAATATTAATAAGCTAAAATTAAACTTCAGTTTTGGGTCGTGTAAAGAGATTCTGCATTTATAATAATATATATTACACAGCTTTATTCTTCACCCAATTTATTTTTTGGTTCTTAAAACCTAGGAAATAGAGGTTTCGGAAAAAACTCCCGTCATCAATATCTATTAATTTATTTGCTGATCTTTATTCTAACGAATTGTGTCCTTATATTAATGACAGTGTTCATTATGCTGCAGAGCATATTTTACAAGTCTACCTATAATCTAAACCACTGGTTCTCAACCTATGGGTCGCGGATTTTGTTTTTGAATTTGTTTTTAAATTCGACCCATGTTTTCACCAAATAGAGCCATGGCACTTTTGTTTCTTTATTTATTTTTTAATTATGCCTATTTAATTTGTTATTCACCAGAAGGTGGGACCATCGCTTAGCGTCCCATCCGAAGGACGGCGTGTTTATTTCCTTTTTCCTATTTTACCTCTCAGATAAAATAAACTAAGGGCCTCGGCCGAGTTTCGAACCCGCAATCTTGAGCTCTTGAACTTTATATGTTTACAAGCGGACATTAGCTATTAAGGATGTGTATTATTCTTTGTTAGGGTTTCTCTTTGATGGACAAGGACAAGGATGGTATCCTGGGGAAGGAGGACCTCCGAGCCACTTGGGACCAGATTGGCAAGTTGATCACCGACAAAGAGTTGGACGATCAGCTGTCTGAGGCTCCAGGCCCTGTCAACTTCACACAGCTCCTCTCACTCTTCGCACAGAGGATGTCTGGAGGTAAATACAATGGATACTTGATCATTTTTACATATCATATAAGAGGCAATCTTCATCTACAGTGCACTCATCTAATTCTGAGGTTCATATTGTTGGTCAGAAGAAAAATGAAAAAAACTGTCTTTGCAATTGAAAACAGCTCAGTAATATCGTCCCGAATCTCAATTGATATAATAGGAAGAACCCAAAATACTGTATTATTAATTAAATATCATTTATATCCGTGGAAACTTTCTATCGTTGATTAGGTTAGTTGATTTTTTGTTCAATATTTCACTGGAATTACATTCTTGTAAATGACACAGTGATGTTATAGATAACGATTGTACTTCAGCTGACGTTATACAATTTAATGACACATAGTATTTTTTGAGTTTTTTTATGTAATATTTATTTTACGGGCTTTACTAGAATATCTTGATGAAAATTCCTACATATTTAACATAACTTTTCAACCTTGTTTTTGTGGCTCATGCCCGGGCCTACGAAGTCATCAACAGTGCGCTCTTTCGTCTCTGGTGAACTCAAGGCATATTTCCACTGTGGAAATCCTGAATTTGGCCTATTCAGATTTAGGTACGTAAGGGAGAGGTCCTCAAGATTTTTTTTATTCCTCAGATAAAAAACTAAGAGCTTCGACTGTGTTTTGAATATGCGATGATGAGCACAATAAGCAAGCACGCTAACTGTCCTATCGTGCGCTCTCTTTTTCCCTTCTCGTTAGTTGTAAGGAGTGAGGTTGTTTTCATTACTAATGTTTATTTTTCTATAATTTGCAGGATCCGACCCAGATGATGTCATCAGGAATGCATTCAAGGCGTTCGACAAGGATGGTCTCATCAACGGAGATGAGTAAGTTATTTACGTTATAATTGTAATAGTGCAATCCCAATTATCCGAACTAAACATTGCAAAGGGCTGTTCGGATAATCGAACAATCAGATTAGACAGATATTTAAAAAAAAGAGACATAATCGGCAAAAGCCCCTTTTTTGTAATCCAGATGCTCAAAGGGTCATTGTTATTCTTCTATTTACTTAAAGCCTATTTGCGCTTCTGTGACTGTGATTCAATATCATGTAGATTTGCCGTCGTGTCATTTTCCGTAAAAAATATGTAGGTGCATCAATGATAATTTATTAACCCAAACTGACTTTAAGGGAATTTCTCTGTACAATTTCCTCATATATTTTAATAGCCTTCCCCCTCCGGTCTGTTCCTTTAGAGCTCTCCTGAAGACAAACTTTAGCATTGTCTCCCTTTCTCTTTAACTTCCATGGCTGTACAAAGTATAGCAGAAGTTATATGATCGGTCAGAAATTTCATGATGGGCTTTCACCAGAATTTCATGTTTTCCAATTCAGGAGGTAATCAGAGCTGGGGGGTTCGACGGAAAAACCCTACTAACTAGCGATGTAATGAATGTATCGATAGGAAGTTGGCGATGAGGAATGAGAAGTCTGAATAGATATATATCGGGTTTCGATCAAATCGGTAGCTTGCTTTCAGAGGCAGAGCGAAAACTTCATGCTGAGGAAGATAATCGGCAGTGGTTCATCGACATTTCTAATATCCGATACAACAAAACCCGATCGAGACTCACATTGAACTTGTAATTCAAATTCTGTTAAATAAAAGGATCGACTGAAGTGACTATTACTGAACTCCTGGGTCCTTGAGATGTGGAAGCGGAACCAGGAGCTTATCCCGTTGTGGCAAATTACAAAACCTGTCAAAAGTGTCTTCATTCTCCTCCTCTGTTCGATGAGCCTCTCTTTCAGGTCCTCATCTAGCCATATCTTGCGGGATCTTCCCTTCTTCCGCCCTCCTCCAGGTCTACCGTATATCATCCTTCTTCATTCTCCTCTGTTCGATCAGCCTCTCTTTCAGGTTCTCATCTAGCCATATCTTGCGAGATCTTCCCTTCTTCCGCCCTCCTCCAGGTCTACCGTACATCATCCTTCTTCATTCTCCTCCTCTGTTCGGTCAGCCTCTCTTTCAGGTCCTCATCTAGCCATATCTTGCGGGATCTTCCCTTCTTCCGCCCTCCTCCAGGTCTACCGTACATCATCCTTCTTCATTCTCCTCCTCTGTTCGATGAGCCTCTCTTTCAGGTCCTCATCTAGCCATATCTTGCGGGATCTTCCCTTCTTCCGCCCTCCTCCAGGTCTACCGTACATCATCCTTCTTCATTCTCCTCCTCTGTTCGATGAGCCTCTCTTTCAGGTCCTCATCTAGCCATATCTTGCGGGATCTTCCCTTCTTCCGCCCTCCTCCAGGTCTACCGTACATCATCCTTCTTCATTCTCCTCCTCTGTTCGGTCAGCCTCTCTTTCAGGTCCTCATCTAGCCATATCTTGCTGGATCTTCCCTTCTTCCGCCCTCCTCCAGGTCTACCGTACATCATCCTTCTTCATTCTCCTCTTCTGTATCAGCCTCTCTTTCAGGTCCTCATCTAGCCATATCTTGCGGGATCTTCCCTTCTTCCGCCCTCCTCCAGGTCTACCGTACATCATCCTTCTTCATTCTCCTCCTCTGTTCGATGAGCCTCTCTTTCAAGTCCTCATCTAGCCATATCTTGCGGGATCTTCCCTTCTTCCGCCCTCCTCCAGGTCTACCGTACATCATCCTTCTTCATTATACTCTTCTGTTCGATCAGCCTCTCTTTCAGGTCCTCATCTAGCCATATCTTGCTGGATCTTCCCTTCTTCCGCCCTCCTCCAGGTCTACCGTACATCATCCTTCTTCATTCTCCTCTTCTGTTCGATCAGCCTCTCTTTCAGGTTCTCATCTAGCCATATCTTGCTGGATCTTCCCTTCTTCCGCCCTCCTCCAGGTCTACCGTACATCATCCTTCTTCATTCTCCTCCTCTGTTCAATGAGCCTCTCTTTCAGGTCCTCATCTAGCCATATCTTGCGGGATCTTCCCTTCTTCCGCCCTCCTCCAGGTCTACCGTACATCATCCTTCTTCATTCTCCTCCTCTGTTCGATGAGCCTCTCTTTCAGGTCCTCATCTAGTCATATCTTGCGGGATCTTCCCTTCTTCCGCCCTCCTCCAGGTCTACCGTACATCATCCTTCTTCATTCTCCTCCTCTGTTCGATGAGCCTCTCTTTCAGGTCCTCATCTAGCCATATCTTGCGGGATCTTCCCTTCTTCCGCCCTCCTCCAGGTCTACCGTACATCATCCTTCTTCATTCTCCTCCTCTGTTCGATGAGCCTCTCTTTCAAGTCCTCATCTAGCCATATCTTGCGGGATCTTCCCTTCTTCCGCCCTCCTCCAGGTCTACCGTACATCATCCTTCTTCATTCTCCTCCTCTGTTCGATCAGTCTCTCTTTCAGGTCCTCATCTAGCCATATCTCGCGGGATCTTCCCTTCTTCCACCCTCCTCCAGGTCTACCGTACATCATCCTTTTGGATACTCTTTTTGCAGTTATTCCTTCAACTTGGCCTAACCACTTTTTGAAGTCTGACTCCCTGAACAACTCTGGGATCCTCTACTGTCCACTGCCCCCTAGCGGGTCGATTATTCCCAGGGTTTTCCTTTCACATTCGTTCAAAGCACTCCCATTTCCCCTGGTTGAGACCTATGTCTCCCTTGCTTATATTACTACCAGGCCCAGTTTTGTCAGGCCCTCTGATCTAAAGCACATTGAAGGTTCCCAGCGGCTATTCTTGCCCTTATGTCCACGATCTTGTCCTACTTCTCCGTCACTCTCGTTCCCAGGTACTTGAACTTGAAGGGTTGGAAGTAGTCAACTTTCTTGCTTAACATTTTGCTGCATTTGTATCCATTCCTTCTTCAAAAATAATAGTAATAAAAGATTTCATATATATTTTTCAAAATTATCAACTATATATAATATATATATATATATATATATATATATATATTTCTTTTGTTAATAGCTTGAAACACGCTCTGTTGACATGGGGAGACAAATTCACCAAGAAGGAGGTGAACGATGCCTTCGATTGTATGGATATCGACAACCAGGGCATGATCGATACTGAAGCCCTCGTCCAGATGCTCATCGGCGGCGCTGAAGATGAATAATCATCATGAATAAACAACAACAATCATCAGCAGAACAACAGCCAATGATATAAGGAAAAAACTTTGGAAAAAAAAATCAAGCAAGAATTAATTTAGACAAAAAATTATTATTATTATTGTATTTATTTAAAATATAATTTTTATAATTAATATAAATATTTTAAGGTAGAGACAATAAAGAGAAGAACCTCTTTATCTTTGAAACAACCTGATTACATTTTATCCTGTATACAATTATTTTTTAAGAAAAAAAAAAATTACTGATGGAATATTTTTGATTGTCTGAAAACCCAAGTTGGATAAGACCACTTTTTGTGGATTTTAAATTTTGCAGACTTCTACACAATGCTGGTACATAAATTGAGGGTGTTCAGCTCGAGTCCATGGTGGCTCTGCGGACTAGAGCGTAGGGCTTTGTCTCACCAAGGTTACGTCTAGTCGTTTTTACATAATGCCCCGTAAGCACATAGGCAGCCTAAATATATTCTGCCTGAGCCTATATACATATATATATTATATACAGATGTCACTTTTTTTAAATTTATTATGGTGGTCCCGATTTTGGAACCCCCATAAGAACAAACTTACACTTACACCCCTCTAAACTATCTTGAAAAACCTTGAGGGGGGTGAACAGGAGGTTACAATAACTCCTAGAAAAACAATTTTTTTTTTCAAAGTTTCATCAATATGGCTTTAGAAAATTACACTGAATTATTAATTTCCTGGAAAATCTAGAAACAGAAATTTTGAGACCTTCACAAATAAATAGTACGATCTAGATGTAAAAAAAGGCTATGAAATGTATGGAAACATCGAATTTTTAGTGGAATGCTCCAAAATAACTATTATTTATTAAGAACTATACAGAGAGGAGAGGTAAGTGTCAACTGAGTATTCTCTGAAACTGTTGCCCAGGAGCGATGTTACCTGCAAGAGCTTGTCTGTAGTTAGAATTTCTTTTCTATATTAGAACAGACTTCAAAGTCATTCCAAAAACTTTTTGTGTGGCTAATCTACACGAAAACGCCTTACTCTCGAAAACCTCAGACTCCTTAACACCAAATTGGATTTCATAGACATAATCATTATTTTCGACTTCCAAATAGCATGAGCACTCTACCTAAGATCCCTGTGAAACGAATGTAAAAATCAATGGAGAAGTAGAATGGAAGGACAATTGGATAATGAACATAGTTTGAGAGTAAAATAAATTTCACTTTCTCTAATTATTGAACAAAAATAATTAATTTTTTTATAAATAATATATATATATATATATATATATATATATATATATATATATATATATATATATATATATATATATGTAATGCCGTGTATGCATACACATATTCGGACTGAAATAATATGTATAAATACTGGAAACGATCAGACTTGCGAATTTTGGAATGCACAAGATTGGCAAAAATGAAAATTAGATTTCGTTCATCTCCTTACTTGTTTTGTTAAACAACGTTAGTCATTTATTTTCATGTGGAAATAGAATTGCAGGAACCCAACATTTTCATCCTCTTAGGTATGATAGAAATGGTTTTCCACGTAGGCTCCTGGGAAATCCTGTCAGTTCAAAATTCCTTGTCTTCACGTAAGTGGAAACTTCCCGAAAGCAGAAGGCTGAGGAGGCAGACAGGGGTTCCCCGCTACCTGGTCGGTCAATCCTTCCCGGAACCCGGTTGTCTCAACAACAGATCCTCTTCTTTTTGTAGAAAAACATCATCTTGCTGAATTAAATTAAAAAGCCATTGAATAATATATGTGATGCGGGCATAACAGGACTTTCTTATACCAATCAAGTTTTTACAGTTAATTCTCCCTCCACTTCCTCCCTCTCCTTTTCATAAATTCCTTATAAGGAATATATATATATATATATATATATATATATATATATATATATATATATATATATATATATATATATATATATATATATATATATATATATATATATATATATATATATATATATATATATATATATATATATATATATATATATATATATATATATATATATATATTATATATATCAAAAAGAAAAAAAAATGAAATCATTGAAGAATTAATAAAAGAGAAGAACAACTCTAGACATTAAACATTGTGAAAGTCAAAGAAACTTAATTTTCTTTAATCATAGAACTAAAGCCCTATGTCACCAACAAATTATTCCACAAAGAACTAAATATCGCCACCATCCAAGAACTCATCCAATCCCGATTCTTATTCTTCCCTAAAAGCAGAATGTAAACAATGACTGGACACTGGAGGTATCAACCAAAATTGGGGAGCAGGGAGGGAAGCAACGCTGACAACTTATACAGCTATAAAGTTTTCATGAAGTAGACATTGCTCATGAGCATGCACCAGAACGACCTCAGTTGCAACTTCAATAAAACACAAATTGGTGCATTGATGAACTACCGGTATGATAGCGTTAGTATCAATGTATCGGCCACTTTGCAAACAGTGCACTTGGGGAGTGTAGGTATAACACATATTCGAGGATTTGTTGAATTGATGACTAAATAACGTTAGCGGGAAGGAGCGGGCCCGAGATATTCCGAATATTAACGATCCTTCGGAAATATTCATGTTGGAGCAGCAAAGCTTCGTTCGGCTGACCCACGCTAGACCGATCCGAATTGAAAAAATTCCGCCATCTGGCATACCGATTTCATCCGGAATTTTTCTTCTCAATCAAGCCGGTCTAATGTGTGTCAACCTTTCGGTCCAGTGGTAGTTCAAGTTGGAGCCGCCGCAGTTGCTCAAACAGCATTTTAGGCAATTAGTAGCGACACTATCCATCAGGTTCTCTTTTAGTTTGTATTTATTATTGAAAAAAAGAAAAACAAAACATTTCATAAATCAGAGGTATATTTTTTAATAAACATTGGTTTAGAGACAATTCCTTATTCTAACAAATAGTTTGCATGTACAAAAAACAAATTGATAATGTATAAAATAAAAAAAAACACTAGAGCTCTCAGAGCAAAAGATTCCTAACAACAACACTATTAGTTTATTCTGCTACACAAAAAAAAGAGATCTTTTTATAATTTAGTGTACAAATATTTGAAATAAAAGTGGTACAGCAAAAAGCTAAGAATATTAGTAAAATAAATATGAGAGCAAGCACATAAAATAATGTCATCTTCACAACTAAATAAATCTTTAAAAAATAGTATTAAAAATAAACACCTCTCAGTATTTAAAACAGCGGGTTTCTCTAACGAGGGGAGACATGTATTGATAATTCGAACAAAAAGCGAAAATTATACAAAATTCTTGAAGATACAATTATACCCAATGAGGAAAAGTTTGTATATTTAAGATGATTTATCTCGTTCACATAATCGTATCTTATTACTATATATAATGTCGAGTATGACCAAAGTTATATGCAACACCCATTTTCCTCGAAAAAAAGTAACTTATTTAAAACAAAAATCTAAATGTTCACATTCTATTTTGGGTTCTTAATTATAGTATTATGGCTTTCAATTTCAAACGAGGTAACGTATTTGTCCTACCAATTCTGAAACTAAATTGTTTTGGAACGAGAACAATCGCAATACTCGCTGAAATACTCGATGTTGAAGTTTGACTCTAAATAAAGAGTATTTTATTTATTTTTATATCATACATTCTAAATTTGAAAACGAATAACTCCGCGAATTTTTACATAAATAAGCCTAGCGCAAATGTCATTAATTGTTTACTGATAAAAAATATTTACCTTCAATATCAAATGCCAAAAAGGATGGACATTGAAAATATCTTAGCGAGCATCCAACCGAAGCTCACTTCCCAATTTTTGAAATTAAGATTCAGAATTCATTAAAGGAAAATAGAAGATCCCATTTGAAATAAGAACACTGACTTTAAAGGCCATAATATCAACCACAATTGAATTCCAATTCTTCTTAAAGAAACAAAGGAGGGTTGGGTTACCATTTCGATATTTTTAAAATGTTGTTTATCTCGAGAAAAATGTATGGTACAAATAACTGGTCTCTCAGTACATATAAACAGTTAATTAGAAGTTAAATCTTGAGTATAAAAAATAAAAGAAGAATCCACTTTATGAAATAACAAAAACAAATATTCATTGAATTAATAAACGCACTCCTGGGTGGAATGAAGCTGAAGGAGATGGCCTAGAAACCTCCTTACCTCCGCAACCGAACGATACAAGTTCAATTCATCTCCACTGTCTTTCTTTTATCAACGTTTAGAGATGTAATGAAACACTGCTTACTTATGTTGCTTATACATCATTAGAATAAAGCCAAACATTAGATGGCCAACGAACATCTTTGTGATGCGGCCTAAGTAGGAAAATTAAATGTTTTCTGTTTAATCACAAAGTTGTGCTCATATTAAAAGAAAAATTAAACTATTAGGTCAAAAATTGGATTTTGAAAAATCTGTTTTTGGTGTATTGATATTTGCGAAAAACGTGCGTGGTACTTAAATTGTTCAGAGTAACTCACGAGAATAATACTGTTTAGTTAATTTTTTATATTTTTTGTCATCAAGTACACTAAGAATATATCTTCAATCGAAATCTACCAGCCGACATGTAATTTCCTAGGCCACATCAAATTTTCGGAAATGACTACTTTACAAATTGGTTCCCTAAGTTTCTTTTTTTCTTTTATAGAATATTTTTATAAATTGCAAAAAAAAAAAAATAGAACAAAATTTAAAAACAAAACCCTATTATTAATAACGATATAGAGGATTGTAGGGGGGTATTGTATGATGATAGTGGTGGAGTGGTTAGCATCGCTGGTAGAGGTAGAGATAGCCGAAGTTCTTGGGAGGAGTGTCCACATAGGCCACCTTCTCGTCATTGTAGAGGACCCAACGGCCCTCATGGAGGATGTGACAGACATAGTGGCCCACCATGGAGGAGGGGCCCATGTGAGAGATGAATCCAACCAGTCGGTAGACTGCAACAGAGGGGCATTGTTAGTGGAGCCAACCCAAACACACAAAAATATAGGTTAACAAATCTTTATATAACAAAAACTGATGTCATAAGACATTTACTGCATGTAAATAGAGACGAAGTTTTAAATATTGATACAACTGAACTGGTATTGAACGAAATCAAGTCTGATTACTGGTATTAAAGAGATTTATAAAAATGAAAAAAAAAGAAACTTATCTGATGTTAATTTGGGGAACTTTTATTGAAAATTATGTCCATATTTATCACTTTTGAGGGCAACAGTAGCTCAGTGGTATGCGTGCTTGTCTTCTGAGCTCAAGAACGTGGGTTCGAAACCCGACCGAGGCCCTTAGTTTATTTTATATGGGGGTAAAATAAACTTAAGCACGCCGTCCTTCGGATGGGACGTTAAGCGATAGTTCCGAGTCTGTCATGATGTTAGGTACTCGTTAAAGACCCCTACTCTAGGTGACAAAAACTTAGGGTAGGCCACATTTAGTACTCCTACAGTAGATTCGGGCTAATGCCCACCAGAGCAACAAAAGAGCTCTGGTAGTAGGCCATATGACCTCGTAGTTAAAGCCCGGGCATAAGACACAATAACTAACTAAAACTCTAATTCAACCAATAAAACCTTAGACTAAGTCCATCAAAAGTAGAGATGTCCCGTTGAGAATAGCAGCGATTTCCCCCTAAACGAACAGCTTCTGTTAAATAACAAAATTAGCTGCATTTCCTGTTTTTACATTTGGCCAATATGACATTGTGAAGAGGGAGGAGAATGAACAATTGGTTCCCTTACCAGAGTTTCCGTCCCGGAACTTGTCGGCGGGAGTCTGCTGCTGGCTCGTCTCCACCAGCTCAGCTTGATCCAGTTCGTCAGCATGCGAGAAGATCCAATCTCCAGCCCGCTCCACGTTGTTACCTGTCATCCAAACCAATCAACATCTATTAATGTGGAACAACTAAAAATATATTTTTTAGGAAAAATTATTAGTTTCAGCATCGTACTATTTTATTATATTACTTAACTATTTTAGGACAGAAACACAGTACCGTGTTTTATTCGTGAATGTGTAGTTTTGATTGAAACATATTATTTCGCGTAACGTAACTAATATAGGAAGATAACAATCGAATAATTTAAAAAAAAATATGTTATTTTTCAGGGCAGAAATATATAAATCCCCTCAAGACAGCGAAATATGTGATGTATTTCAAGCCAATATTAACAGAATTACAAGAATAAAAAAATCTCAAAAAAAAAAATAAAATAAAACAAAATATGGTTTTACCTGTAGCTTTCAAAGCTTTGGTGGCTTGTGCTCGAGTAAAGCCCATAGCAGTCAGCATTGCCAGACCATCCTCGTTTGGAACAAATTCTATTTGAGCAAAGAAACAAAAAACAATTAGTGAATTTGTTAAATGTAAAACTAAAAAAAAAATGGAAGGTATAAGAGTTTATGAGTTAAGCTCTCTTTCCTGAGGAAAAAATCAACAGGTGTCGCTCTTATGCGGTTTTGGATAAACATATGAAATTTCAAGAGTTATCTAGTTACACTATATTATAGCGTATGTTAGTATATTATACACTCTCACAGACACGAATCCTTTTCTATCGTTTTTGGACTCAAGGGATCCTATAACATGAAATTCCAGTGAAAACTAAACATAGAATTTTAGGTCGATCAGGTAACTTGCGAGGACGCCGGTAGCTCAGAGGTAGCGTGCTTGCCTACTGAGCTAAAAATCGCGGGTTCGGAAACCGGCTGAGGCCCTTAGAGTTTTTTTATCTAGGAGGGGAAAAAATCTTGAGAACACCGTCCTTCGGATGGGACGTTATTCAATAGTCCGGAATCTGTACAATGTCAGATACTCGGGCTAAAGACCCTCACCTAGGAAACTAAATCAGGGTTGGAAACATTTAGGACTCCCACAGTAGTCGGGCTTATGTCCACCAGAGCGATAAAGAGCGCTCTGGCAGTAGGCGATATGACCTCCGTTACTTAAAGCCCGGGCATGAATCGCAATCACTAACGTTACTTTCCCTATACTACGTACAGCTGGGAAAGTAAAATGAACAGAAATATGAAAAATAGAGACCAAGTTTAGAAGGATACCATTGGAGGAGGATTCAGTGCCAGGGACTACGAAGGGGTCGCTAATGTCCTCGTCCGCAATATGCTCCATGAGCCAGTTGACTGCGGCCTCGAGACCTGCCCCTTTGGTGAAGTAGAGCGACCTTTTGACAGCCTCCAGCGGGAACCCCTGCTCCATCAACACGTTGACCATCTGAAAACAACAAAAATACTAGAAAAACATCCGCATTTCATTAATACTAATAAATAAGAAAATATATTTTGGATATTGACTGAAACTGAGCCAAATCAACGACAGACCAGCTCAGAATTATAGAAACGTTCTCTCAGTTGTTTATAACGGTGATGTAAGGAAAGATGAGAAATATGGCCGCAACATGCAATAATTACATTAATTTGAATTTTTAGATTTTTAAAGATATTAAGTTTTGCAATTATTGTACACTTCACTTACGTACACGAAAAACATATCCTTTTCTATTTAACTAGAAGAGCTGATGAAAATGTTTTTGTTCTCATTGTAAAGTTAATGAAATTGTCTATTACGAATAAAAAATATTTAGATGAGAAAAAGAGTGAATACATGAAGATTTATATTTTGAAATATCTCAAAAAACATAACCTCACCTTAATACTACAACTAGACATCTCAAAATTTAGTTTTGAGAAAAACGCAAATCTGTTAAATATTATTTAAAAATCTGAAAAAAAAAGTGTTGTAGTTTTTCGTTGCAGCCTTTTCTCCCACTTTTTTTTTTTTTCTATTTAGACGTGTCGATCTGCAAGCCTATAGATGGGCTTTTTAAATTATCATTGATATTTTGTCTCAAAAAAAGAAAGAAAGAAGGCACTGAGAAGATTGGACTGTACCTCCTGTTGGAAGGCTGGGGTGGGGATGGGTCCTGCGGGGTCTGGGAGCAGCTCTTCATCAGGCCGCCTCCCCTCACTCCGGAGCCGCTTGAGGTCCATCTCCAGCGGGATGTCCACACCCACGTCCAGTTTGATGGGGGTCCAGTCTTCTCGGAGGGTGAACTTCTTCAGGTGGATCAGGAGGTAGTCGGGGAATGTGGCCAGCCGGGTCGTCCTAGAAGTAACAAACAACATTAACACGATCACAGAATGATAAGTTGATGAAGTAGTGTCCAGTCCTGTATGATTATCACAATCAATAAAAAAGACTGCAATCTTAAGAGATATCGATCAGGATCAATCGAAAAACAATTTTATTGGAAAATAGATCTTTTGAAACAAAAAAAAAATACACATACATTGTTTGCGCTAGCAAATAATTTTCTTTAAATTTAAATTTAGTGCATGTTTTGTAAACTCAAGATGAGTATTTTTATTTATAAAAAAAGACCCCACCTCCTAGAAGCCATCTCTATAAACATAGGAGAGGATTACCTATGATAAGTCTAGAGAGTGCAGTATTGCATCTACTCCTGACCAGTGAGGTGTGCACCCTACATTGCACAGATGCATCTACTTTCATCCAGTAAGGTCCATGCACCTCTACGCCGCCACTACCACGACTGGCCTGTCTCTACATCAAGCCCTCACAACATTTGCTGAGAATTTTGGACGAAACTGAGGCCCCCCACCGGTATTTATTCTAGTTTATTATTGGTCAATAATTACTAGTACACTTGTGCAGTATAATTTTTATTTTATGTCATTTTTTCATGAACATTCTAAGATTATTTATGTTATTTTCTTTATGTTTCTTACACACAAATATATATTGTTTATTTCCATTTCATTTGCTTTTCTTTCTTTATTATTTTTGAACTATGGGACCGGACATTTAAGCTCCTACCAGGTTCAACATATATTTTGGTATCATAATTGATTTTTTTTTTTCATGTACGACCTCATTCTATTTTTGTGTAAATATTATTTGCGCAATGGATCTTGTTCAATATAAAATAAGTCTTTCTTTTTAATTTCTTTTTTCAACTGAGACATAATTTCCTTATTTTCTTTAAATACAAGACCCCAGCAGACCAACATTGTTAAGGTAACGTTCCAAGCAACTTACTTTTTAGCTGTTGTTTTATCTTGAATTGCCGTTGAGTAGAACTGTTCAATAATTTCAGTCTGAAGAAATGTTGAAATGCAAGAATCGAAACTCACTTGTGGTCTAACCACGTCTTTGAAGCTTCTGAAAAAAAAAAGGAGAAAAAAGGAATAAAAATAGTGTAACTAACTCACAGAAGAAAGTTAGTGAATTAACGGCAATGCTATTCCCCGCGCCAAGTAATTTACTAAGTTTTCGCTCTCTCCCTGAAACCAATTTAATAATTTGGTTGAAAATCAATAAGTGTCTTCCTCAGGGACTTGTAAATCCTCATATTAAATTACATATCGATACATAGATTACATCGACAGTTATTAGGGTTTTCGATTTCGCTGAAAATGGACATGCGTCGTCCTAATTGAATTTTGGGTCGTCATATAAAATTTCGAGTTAGGTTATGTAAGTAAACAGTTATTGTGACTCATGCCCGGCCTTTAACAACAAGGTCATATCGTCTACTACCAGAGCGCTCTTTCGTCACACTGGTTGGCATGAGCCCGACTCTACTATGGGAGTCCTGAATTTTGCCTATATAGGTTTATTCACCAGGGTAGGGGTCACTAACGAGTACCTGACGTCGTACAAGCTCGGGATCATAGCTTAACGTCCCATCCGATTGAAGGATGATGTGCTCAAGGTATTTTCAACTCCCAGATAAAACTCCTAAGAGGAAGGGTTTCGAACCCGCGATCTTGAGCTCAACAAGCAAGCATGCTATCTCTGAACTACCGGCGCCTTCCGTAGGTAAACAGTATACATTCCTATGCTACCTCTGACAATGCCATGTGATCAGAAGAACTGTTTTGAAGCAAGCACACATACCACTGACCAAGCACCCATACCAATTACTATCTATATCAATGATATTTGAAATTTTATAGACACTGAGAATGGATTTGCAACCTGTAACATAGAGAAAACAATTAATTCTTCAAAATAGTGGGCTATTATTTGTTTCAAGTTAGTTATTATGACTCATGCCCGGGCTTCAACTTCAAGGTCATATCGCCTACTACCAGAGTGCTCTTTCGTCGCTCTGATGAGTCAGACTCTACTAGGGGAGTCCTAAATTTTGCCTACCCTAAAGTTCTATTCACCTAGGGTAGGGGTCTTTAAAGAGTACCTGACATCGTACAGGCTAGGGACCATCGCTTAATGTCCCATCCGAATGACGGCCGGGTTTCGAACCCACGATCTTGAGCTCAGTAAGCATGCACGCATACCACTGAGCTAATAGTGCCTTCGAGTTATAGCACTTAAAACGATTGATAGAATTTTCAGTCAATTGGTCAGCAGATTATCAAAAACAAATATATCTAACGTAGGCCACGTGGACCAGAATATTGTATAAATGCCGAGGGGGGCAGGTGAGTGACACACCTACGACCACAAAATCATTAAAAATGTCAATTTATTTCTATAATCATCTATGTTACAAGTTACTAACCGAACAGTTAACGTTACTAAGGGAACATGAGGTGAAGCTGCTAGTTATTATATAAGATCCAACGTACTTGTGTGAAGGAGCCTTGAGAGCTGCCAACTGCTCCGGACTGAGAGGGATGGACAGTGGGAGGCAGTACTCTGTTCTCTTCGTATACTTGACCTTCCCCGTCGTACCACACTCGAACCTGTCTTCCACGTTCACTTTGAAACAGTCCATTGGCTCCGAACTATCCCCGCGACAGTTTCGCTAAACAACACCAATAAATATTTATAGACACAATTGTTATATAATAATGTCTGTACATTAGGAAGTTTATGATAATTATTAGGGTGTTATTCGTTTCCGGTTAAACAACTGTTTGTTCCGTCATCCCAGGAAAAGAGCTGAACATAATTATAATTGAACCAAACTTCATTTTTTGATTCTGCCTTTTCAGAAATAACATTTAGGATACATATGATTTTAAAACAGTGAATACAGGAGGTGTTTATTAGGAGGAATGTTATTTCATGTTTTTGCAGTAATTTTATACATCCTAGATGAAAAACTTACTTATATGTTTTCAATAAAATTTGAAATAAAGGAGATAAATAATTTTTCAGACACATTTAAAGAAATTTAAATATCACATTCCTCATCATCAAAGCTCGATGCCTCCAGACTGTAGTATGGAATTCTGTGTTTGGGGTTTAACCCAGTTAAGATATTTGCCTTTACTTATTCAAAAAAAATATTATTCAACGATGAAGCGACCATATGTACATTAATCCAACATTATTGTTAATAGAATTAGTGGACAAGGCAAAATCCGACATAGATGAGGCAAGTCGACCGTCAGGATTGCAGGACAGTGGACCAATGGTGTGGGATAATTGTTAATATAATGGTTGGCCCTCACTTCTAAGAAGTCGAAATGGACAAACTTACGTTCATCTGGAACCAACTACCAACTCTGCTAGAAAATTGAGAAAATGCCATCTGACCAAAAATTAAGTTTGTTGCCATGTTTAAAAATCGATGGATTGACCGAGGTAAACCATCTACATTTATTTTAGTTATTTGAAGGACAAGACGTAAAGATCGTCTGCCAAAATCTCCCGAGCAACTTAAATTAGGTATGGTACAAAACTGTTTAAGGATACCACAGACAACACTAGCGGCTCTACAGCAGTAAGTCGATGATTAGAGTTATGCCTAGGAAATAGGAGAGGCATTTTCAAGCATAATATGTAAATAAAAGTTTGTAATATATTTGTATAAATTTTATAGCGATTATAAACATTTAATTAGTAGAATTTTGAAAAATTATGTTTAAAAAAAAATCGGATTCAGAGTTTTTCATTATTTTTTTAGTACTTCTGAGATCAGCTGTTCACGTTAAACAAAAATAGTGTTATAAAATTGCTCTTCAAAAAAAATAATTAATAGTGCGGTTTTTACTGTGTTTGTAAAAACGTGAAACAGTGAAAAGTATCAGGGAGAGGACCTTTTCACCAAACGGAATGAGTTGCAGCGGGGCGCGCTCTTCCTGGGCTGAAGAGAGTGCACCAGTGCCCACGGCCAGCCACAGCCAGCCAAGTAACTTCAAACAGGTACCACAGCAGCCCCTGGCTACAGCATCGATGGCCGTTGACCCTCCAGGCCTTAGTGGCAAGAAGAGGACCCTATACCAGCCTGACCAGGAGACACCCGCCTCACACCTCGCCGTCACCAAGAGGTATAAATCTTACAACTCACCAGTCATAGTTTCTAACAGGTATTCCGCTCTAACCAATTTAGACACTTCCAAGCCCCAACCGGCCGATTCAAATTCCGAAAATAGTAAAAAAATTAAAATACCTCCAATTTTTATTGTAGGTTACAATAACCTAAAAGAAATAACAGCTGACATATTAAAGGTGGCTACATCACCGTTTGAAACCAAACAATGCCTAAAAGAAAAAATTAAAATTCAAGCGACCTCGTCAGACGATTTTAGGGCCCTGACAAAATTCTACGATACGCATAAAATTAACTATTATACTTATGTTAATCCAGAAACTAAAAATGTATCGGTGATTCTCCGAGGTGTGCCATACGCGTTCAGTGAAGAAGACGTCAAAAATGAATTGCTCCCTCACTACCCAGTTATTTCGGTCACCAGGTTGCACAATAGAGACAAAATGCCCACGCCATTGTGCGCAGTCGAACCGACTAATAACGACCAGGGAAAAGCCATATTTTCACTTACGAAACTATATTACAGTCGTATCCACGTGGAGGAAAGACGCCGGTCCCTGCACGTTCCTCAATGCATGAACTGCCAAAAATTCGGGCACACCAAGAACTACTGCCGCCTTGAGTCGACCTGCGTTAAGTGTGCAGGGAATCACCATTATAAAGTTTGTCCTTTCCAAAAAACTGACAAACCGAAGTGCGCCAACTGTGGGGGCGACCATACCGCCAACTTTGGAGGCTGTCTGAAACGACCACCGAAACGGCAACTACAGTCAATTTCCGCAGGCACCACCGCAAGCCAAACATTTCACACTAATACAAATCAACCTCCGCAACACACACACGCACATTCAGCCAACACACCCAATACACCACCATACGCACCTACCTCCCCGGAGCCCAAACCACCTACGAACTTTTGGTTTGACAAAAATCGAAGTAGGCCAACACCACCGCAACCTAATACTGCAAACAATGGAATTAGCTCTGAGGCAACGACTGACCTGACTGGACTCATCATGAACCTCATCAAACCATTCATCCCCCACATCCAAGCTTTCTTATCCAATTTATTCACTAACCTTTTTTCGATGAATCATGGCAAACCCTAATCTGGGAACTTTTCAAAATTTAACTATATTAAACTGGAATGCGGACGGCTTAAAGATAAGGCAACCGTCATTAACCAACTTTTTATCACGATATAATGTCGACATTGCATGCATAACTGAGACCCACCTCAAACCGACAGACAAACTCAAACTCTCTGGCTACTGTTCATATAGACTGGACCGACCGACACGTTTCGGTGGTGTTGGCATTTTCATCAAACGACACCTGAAACATTCACAGATTAACATTCCCCCTCTCCAGAACTTGGAGGCAGTTGGAGTCACCCTCACCACACTCTCCGGCACACTCAACATCATATCAGCATACCATCGACCGAACACAAGACTGGTACAGACTGACTTCGAACATATTTTCACAGGACTACCGACTATAATGATCGGGGACCTCAACAGCAAACACACGCTATGGGGATGCAGAAGACAGAATAACAACGGGACTAGACTACAATCCATCTCAGAAAACCTGGGGATACAAATATCGACACCTGAAGAACCGACATTCTACCCAACTCAACGAACATACCAACCCGACATACTGGACATAGGACTGATACACAACTTTAACTTGCCCCTGTTTCACGAGACACTGACCGACTTAGACTCAGACCATCTCCCAGTTATCTGCACCTTCCTAGCACGGCCACAGAAGGAGGAATATCTTCCAAGGTTGATCACGGGGAAGATCGACTGGGCCACGTTTGAAGACGGAATGAACTGTCTCGGGGTCCCCCATCATTATAGCACGACGGACGACATTGACAATGCAGTTAGGACGTTCACACAAACCATACACACCTCAGTACATGTAGCAACATACCGACATTTCACTGACAAACGACACCTATTCCACAACAAGACACCAACACATATAATGGATATGATCCGTACAAAGAACACACTACGACAACACTGGCAAAGAACAAGAGATCCCCTTGAGAAAAGAGAACTGAATCGCCTGACCCGACGCATACGATGGGAACTTGACAACGACAGAATCACGAACTATCGGAAATACTTGACTGACATGACTCCGGGCGACAACAACTTATGGAAAGAGACACGACGACTTCTAGACCAAAGGACACCCCTACCCATCTTAACTGACGGACAAATGACTGCCACAACTGACAAAGAGAAAACCGAATTACTGGCGACCCATTTGGAAAATAAATTCACAACGACAAACGCTGACGATCATGAAACACTCATCACAGTTCAATCATACCTCTCCAACACACTTCACACAGTCGAAGCATCCATACAGCATACCACACCATCAGAAATACACGCCCACATTACACGACTACACACCAAGAAGGCCCCCGGTGAAGACATCATCCCCAACCTGGTGCTGAAGAAGCTTCCTCCGAAGAGCATAGCCTACCTGGCAAGTGTGTTCAACGCCTGTCTTCGCCACGGCTACTTTCCTGCAGACTGGAAAAACGCCGTTGTTTTAACATTTCACAAGCCAGGAAAGGCAAAAAACGACCCAGGCAGCTATAGACCAATAAGCCTTTTAAATAGCCTCTCAAAGCTTCTTGAGAAAATAATTCACAAGAGGCTCCTCCGTCATCTGGAGACTGCAGGGACCATCCCTGCCCATCAGTTTGGGTTTAAATCAAACCACTCAGCAGTCCATCAGCTACAGAGAGTTGCTGAGACCATTGTGGGGGGCTTTGAGCGGAAGCAGTACACAGTAGCAGCCTTCTTGGACGTCGCAGCTGCCTTCGACACCGTCTGGCACGAGGGCTTGCTCTTCAAATTAAAACAGACCTGGCCTCCGCAATACATCCAGAACATCATTAGCTCTTTTCTTCGTGACAGAACATTCCAAATAAGGGTGAACAACACACTGAGCTCCAGAAAGAAGATATCAGCGGGAGTCCCACAAGGTGCGATCCTCAGTCCACTCTTGTTTGATCTGTTCTGTCACGACATGCCAGAACCAGTCTCTGCAACCCTGGCGACTTACGCTGACGACACGTTGATCCTCAGCCAAAACATAGCTCTGGAAGCGGCCATCGACTCCCTACAAATCCAGGTGGATGAGATCGGCCAGTGGTTTGGAAAATGGAAGCTTAAGTTGAACGGTGGGAAGACGGAGGCGAAGGTGTTCGCTTTACGCCGCTTCTCGATAGAACACCTCAGAAGGCTGCAAATCGACCAACTCCCAATTCCATGGAATCCTAAAGACCAGGGTGTGCGCTATCTTGGAGTGCATCTTGACACAAGACTAACATGGCGCCTACATATCAACATAAAACTCCAACAAGCACACACACGACTCAGGCTCATCTACCCACTCATAAACAGAAATACACCACTCAGACACACATGCACATCCTTACTTTACAAAACACTAATACTTCCACTCTTAACCTACGCTTGCCCCGTATGGTTCTGCACTAGCCACACTAACATAACACGATTACAAACATTCCAAAACAAAGTCCTCCGGATAGCGGTGAACGCACCCTGGTTTATCAGGAACACCCAAATCCATCGGGAACTGGGAGTTGCTCCTTTTGCAGCCCACATTGAGAAACTCACCCGAAGCTTCCATCAAGGTCTGCCAGCCTGCTCTGGTGCGGTTCACTACAGTCTCGGCCAGCCTGTAGCTCGCAGGCTGCAACCAAGACTGTACCAAGACTTTTTGTTTTAATTATAATTTTCATGTTTTGTTGTTCATGTTCATTTTGTGTAAAGTACATATTTAGTACTGGTCCAAATAAAATGTTTTTCTTCTTCTTCTAGTACTTCTGAAAAAGTCATTTAAAATGTGGGTTAAGAGAAAAGATCATTTTTCAAATCTAATGAGATTTATGAATATCCAAGGACGTATTACGAAAAATAATGAAAGGCACTTTGGTTATTTGAAAAATGTTGGTACCATTAACTATTTTTTTAGTTATTATGGCCAGTTTATCTGGGGCACTCAGAAAAGTGCAATTAGTGGATGGCATTGTAGTGGAGGTGGTTTTGTGTTGAGACAGTTCAACAAAAGGGTAGTAGTGGAGGTGGTTTTGTGTTGAGACAGTTCAACAAAAGGGTAGTAGTGGAGGTGGTTTTGTGTTGAGACAGTTCAACAAAATGGTAGTAGTGGAGGTGGTTTTGTGTTGAGACAGTTCAACAAAATGGTAGTAGTGGAGGTGGTTTTGTGTTGAGACAGTTCAACAAAATGGTAGTAGTGGAGGTGGTTTTGTGTTGAGACAGTTCAACAAAATGGTAGTAGTGGAGGTGGTTTTGTGTTGAGACAGTTCAACAAAATGGTAGTAGTGGAGGTGGTTTTGTGTTGAGACAGTTCAACAAAATGGTAGTAGTGGAGGTGGTTTTGTGTTGAGACAGTTCAACATGTCCGACCTTTCAAGGATGTTTGCCATACCTGGACCATGGTGAGGAGATGAAGGAAGAACTCGTGGGCGTCCTGCTGATGCTTGGTAGAGAAGTCCGGATGGCCTCTCCCCACCAGTGTCTTGAACATGTGGGGTGTGATCGGAGGGTAGATTTTCTTCTCTTGTCCTTCTGTTTCTGGTCTGGAGTACTTACCCGACAAGATGGCCACCCCAAGTTTGGCCCTGATCCAACAAACAAAATGGATAATTGCTGCAGGAAATATTAAAAAGAATCAGTTGGAAATATTTTTAAGATACATCTAGATCAGTCACGGAACTGTAATTAAATAGAATTGAATCTCAGCCAATGTAATAAAGTATTTTTTAATTAATCGTTCAACCATCGATTAAAGAAAGGAGTGCAAACACTATTCAATCGATCAAAACTTCTCAAAGTATGGGAATTTGAAATGTCTAAGTGTTTATCATGATCGCATAGTTCTTCACGGAAAGTTGTACACACATTCATATGTAGTTCAAATCGGCCCACAACTATACCAGGATTGCAGTAATATGAGTCAGTGTGATTATTAGAAGACAGGTGACTTACTGGAAGAAAGGAACCGGAAGTTTGTAATAACTCTCAAGGAAAGCCTCCCCCTTGTTAAGTACCAACTATGTATGTATGCTTAGTATTCGTAGATACATGGATCAGGGACCTCGCCTGAGAATACATTTTTTGTTTTAAAGAAGTGCATTCATAATTGAAAGCTTCCGCAATAATCAATTGTTGTGTAGATATAATTATAAATATAGTTAGTTATTATGACTCATGCCCGGGCTTTAACTACGAGGTCGTATCGCCTACTACCAGAGCGCTCTTTTGTCACTCTGGTGCACATGAGCCCGACTCTACTATGGGAGTCCTATATAATTCTTTTTCACCTAGGACAGGGGTCTTTAACGAGTACCTGACATCGTACAGGCTCGGGACCATCGCTTGACGTCCCATCTCAAGGACGGAGTGCTCAAGGTTTTTTCACTTCCCTGATAAAAAAAACTTAAGTCCCTCGGTCGGGTTCCGAACCCGCGATCTTGAGCTCAATAAGCAACCATGCATACCACTTAGCTACCGGTGCCCTCTAAATAGATACAGATACAATAGGTCTTTATTAGTTCTATTTTAACATTTCCTTTCCATTTTGCTCATAAATACAAAAAACAGAGTAATATTGGAATTTTACTTACAAACATGTTCAAAACAAAATGAAAAAAAATGTTTAACGCTGCTGTGACGGAAAATAACGTAAAAAAAAGAAACAGCCAACAACATATTTTCAAGAAGAAGGTTGTCTCTCATATTTTATTCAGTCGAGGATGAATAATAAAGAAAAAAAATATTAGCTTATGTGTAGATATAATTATAAATAGTTAGTTATTATGACTCATGCCCGGGCTTCAACTACGAGGTCATATCGCCTACTACCAGAGCACTCTTTTGTCACTCTGGTGCACATGATACTCAATTTCAATTTCGTTTTATAATGAATCAATTATACACGTGGCTGCTCAGTCAGTTATTTGGTCAGTCTGAAATATTTTTCACTCCATGTCTAATAAACTGAAGTTAACAAAAGACAAAATTATTACATAAATAATAAAAAAATCTTATGTTAGAATTAAATATTTTTATCTTTTGTTTGTTCTAGTTTAAAGATTATTATTAGATACGGAATGAAAAATATTTCAGACTGAACAAATAACTAACTGTGCAGCCACGGGCATTTGTAAGTTGACATTTCAATCCTCTTCTTAACCTGATATATGTATAAGAATAGTTCGCAGCAAACTGACTTAGTTTAGAACAAAAACCTGACGATGGTATAATGTCGAAACCTGTAGTCTATGTTTTGGAATGGAATAGAGAATACTTTCAAAAAGATATATGTATATATCATACTTATATTAAACGGAACTTACATTTGAACATTAAAGTCATTAGCTGGATCAGAAGAGTTATTGAAAATTTCCTCCGCTCCATAATAATATCTGAAACATAGCAGAGAAGGTTCAACACTTAAATGACAACTATAAACAATAGTTTAAAAAATAATTATATAAAATAAGCAATTTTCAAGAAGACAATGGCACTCAAGTCAACAAGAATATCTTGAACTGAACTGGAACTGGAACTGGAAGGGACGCCCAATCAAATGGTCCAGAATTTATTATCATTATTTACTATTTCCTTTATTCCTCAACAGCAATAGTTATTGTATTAATTATTAATAATTCACATTTAATGAGCTTTCCAACGATGCGCCAAATCATTAACCAAATTTTCAGGCTCGGAAAAAGACCAAACTATGTTCTCACGCAAATTGGCCAAATTGGTTAAATAATTTTTCACAATTTCCCGTTCCTTTGGTCATATAGCACATAGTTGGAAAGTTCCTTAAATGCATACAATTATTCTTGGATTACTTCCATAGTGTGAACCCCGGGGATATAATAATTCCCCTAAAATTATCAATAAAGTAACATTTTGTGTCACCATTTTGACTCGGTATGTCAAAATGAGGAACAACTCGACTCCAGCTTACTGTACGAACTTATTGAGAGAGAAGCACCCATGGGTGAGTGTGAGTCGAGGGTATAATAAAGCAAATATTTAATTGCAAACAATCTCCATTATGAAACGGTGAGAGATATTAAAAAATGTTATCGGAAAAAATGTATTATATTTAAAAGATCTTCAATATCATGTACAAATATACACTATTTCTCCAAGATCTAAATTAAATAATTGTCTATAATAACCTCCACTCACGCACACACAAAAAAAAAAAACAATTTCAAGAGGCCTAGAAATTAATTTTCATAAGTGTCACATGACCACTTTCATTAGCCTAGGCTCTGTCCCGAAAAAGGTATATTTCCACGGGTGGTTATAAATATGTATTATATGATATATTGAAGAATTTTTTGGATACATGCAATTTTTTCACAAATAAGTTTTTTTTTTTGAGGTTGATTTTGAAAAAAAGAAAGCTACATTTCCTTTAAAAATGTTAAAATAATTTTTACATAAGATTGCATAAAAAACTAAACCTTTTTGAAACGAGAACCTTGGTAACTAGGTATTTTATCATAAAATACAGTATGTACTTTAGCCTAAAACATATGAACAAGATTGAGGTTTGGGGCTGTGTGGACTAGACCCTAGGGCATTGAGTGATCATGAGTTCGAATCTCTCGCGGCCACAGCTGTTGTGCAAATAACTCCATTATATTGTCAATAGCTAATATGCATTGTCCATAGAACCAAAAAAGATTGGATTTAGGCAGATTGAAGGGAAAACAGCTTAAGTTCTAGAAAAGATGTAACAAACAATAACAGTGTTTTAGTATGTCACAAATTATCTTTTCTATTAAAACGACCGGCAGATGTGCGCAGTTACCCAAACAATGTAATTTGTGTACCAGGCCATATTCCAACAATGACTAATGAGTAATTATTATTCAAGATTTCATTTTATATTTGCTCTTAATCATTAATCAATGTTTGCCAAATTGAAGATTATTCACAAAATAAGTATTTTTTTTGTTTTATTTGCAAACTTGATTTAAATTTTTTTATTTTTCGATATTTATGTTAAAAGAACTCTCTACAGATTGAAGACAAACATGGATTCTCGTAAATTATTCGATTAAGTAAACTATACAACTAATATTTGTTGAGTACATGAAATTATAATGAGTATATTTATTATTTAATAAATGGCAAGTCTCCAAAGTAAGTCCGCCTGCTTGTTGGTAGATTAACAGGTAAGTTGCAGTCTAGTGTACTGAACAGAACCTGATACGAGTAATAAAGTATCTGAGATAAGGAAATAAAGCCGGGGATTCTACTTACTTCTGTTTGAAGTCAGGGATAGAGAAGAGTATCTGAACGACAGAGTTGAGATAGCAAGAGTTGCCCATGTTGGCGAGACCTGTGAAGCCAGGTCCTGTCACCACCTCTCCTTCTTCAGCCCCACTCCACTCTCTGTAGGAACTGTTCAGAGCAACCTCCAGCTCTGCCATGCTCTTCTCTGTCTGAAATATACGAACCAATTCATTCTCAGAGATACAATTCTATAATTTCGGACGACATCTTTTGTTAATAGCCCTTGAAAGCTATTTTTAGCGAAGAACATCAGAAAACTAAAGAAACAAATATACGATATCAGTAATTCTATGTGGAGATTTCACAGGAATTTAATGTCTTCAGACCTGCTGATTCCAAAAATCAGTCTGTGTTCCTGTGAACACGATAACTCCCATGAAATTCTATATGCTCATCCAGAACCGCAATAAGGAAGGGACTGGGCGGGAGGGCTAAACACAAAAACCCTAATAACTGCCGATTTAAAAAACGGATTTACACATTTTATAGAACGACTCAGAAGTCACCAATTAAGACACCATTCAGAGGTGGTTTCAAAGAGAGATTAAAATTATAGTGGATTATTTCACGCCGGAGAAGTACATGACCACGAATGTTTTCCAATATTTGGTTAAAAATATACTTTTTCCATCAATCCAGTAGGTATTTTGCTTAAGCGCTATCCAAGTTTATCCACCTAATTCAAAAAAATACAACTTTATTATAGAAAAAATTGGTTGAAATATGTTCAGAAAAGAATCGAAAGTTGAAAAATACTTGTATCATCTTTTATTGACTTGAAACGAATAATAGTTTTCTCAAACCCAAATAGTTTTCTTAAATACCCACCATCTTGAGTACAGAGGGCAAGCACGCAGACTACTGAGCTACCGGCGCCCTCAAACTTAATTTTACTTAAGAAATAATTTAATTTAGGAACAATCGTTAAAATTCAATATCTATTACTTGTCATTTTCCTTTTTTTTTATTCATTTTAAAATTTCTTTTCTGATTTCCTTTCGGATCCTTTTTTGATTTCTTCTGTTGAAAGAGCAGTAGACTCAAAACCTCCAAAAGGAGAGGCTTTTGTTCTAAAAGAATGTCAATAAAGCTATTTTATTTATATTTGAGATATCTTCTGAAATGCCTTTAAGCCCTGGAGTAAAGTGGTCTCAATTGTATTCTGATTTAAAAATGAAATTACTAATTTTCTTTAGTTTCTTACGCAGCTGATTGTTTACTTTCCATCAGTACATTAATACAAAGACGGTTAGTCCTTGAGAGATGAAACTATTATTCTATCAACGCCAATTTTATGAGTTGTTTTCTTTATAATCCTTAGTCATAGTCAAAGTAGACAGGATTAATGGTATGCTAATGAGGACCAGGACTCAGGAAGAAGATATAAGAGTAAACGGGAGACAGAGTGACGAAAGAGCGCTCTGGTAGTAGGCGATATGGCCTCGTAGTTAAAGCCCGGGCATGAGTCATAAAACCTAACCTAACCTTCTAAAATACCCGACATACAGACAGCCCCTGTCTCTGTATCTTATATATATATATATTATTAATTAACAATTGTCATATTTTTATGGAGATATATGAAAGCCAAAATAACAGAAACAGTCTTACCTTTTCCAAATTTTGAATATTGATGCCAAAATGTGCCAAGTGTTGTATTAGGTGAGGGTCCTCAACCATGTCGTCCTCTTCGTAACTGAACACATCTCCTTTCCCTTCTTTGGTTATTGTACCAAGTTTAACCGCCAGAGGATAACCTGCAAACAGACAACACAATTGTCAGAACAACCTGCCGGCAAGACAACAAATTGATATTGAACCCGCGTCTCTCGAGGGCAACAACGGGACCCACACTTTTATATTATATGCAATTATTTATTTAATATGTTTATAAGTTGAGAAACCTTTGCAAAAAATAATAATAAACGACCCTCAATTTTTTTTCTGTGCAATGTATTTATAAAAAATGAACTCTCCGTGGTTTGTTAGAAACTCTCAGCTTCACCACGACCTGGACCTCCCTTCTGTAGATGAGTTTATCCACTCCAAATTCCGCAGATACTATGACAGGCTGACCATTGTTCCGGGTGCCACTACGTACAACATTGGACAACCCACCACTACCAGACGCCTCAAACCCAGACTCCTTCAAGACACATTACGCTAATAGCTTTTCCCGTTATTCTTCAAATCCCATTTCAATTATTTCAAATTATTAGTTAAGGGCAACTCAAATTTATAAAAAAATAAACTTATTATTTTTGAAATGTTAGCTATTTCACAAAAAAAAAATAAGTTAACGTTATCTATTTATTACAAGTATCCACAATATGTCCGCGTTTCTCAACTTATTTGTGCTTGAACAACAAAACTAAATAAAAGGAACATCCAAATAACCATCGTTATAATAAGAGAAAAGACATTTACTACGTTTTTATGGGATTCAAACTGACGAACCGAGATCCAGATCGAGGGTTTTCATGAGACTGGATTGAGTTCGGATTGAATCCAGATCTGAAAATGTCAAAAATCCTACCTCTCTTTAGGTTATACTTGGCAGGTTATGTTTGAACCATGGAGCTAGTGACGGCTTCACAGATTAAATAAATTTGCAACTTCCTTGTATTGTTGAAGTTGAAATGTTATCATCATGGAAGTTGGTTAATTTGGCACAAAATATGTTGTCGTTACCTCCATGTAAATGACAGATGCCTCACAAGCTGGCACTGCGCATGCCTCGACCCCGTTCCGTTCGTGCTAAGTGTTTTCATATATTTGGATCTCGTTACGATCCCAGAAAAAGCTAGGTCGACCTTGGATTCGATCCGGATTGACTTGAGGGTTTTCATGTGTTTGGATCCCGGATCGAGGACTTAACCCGGGTTGAATGCACCCATGAAAACGTAGTAATTCCTCCCGGTACCTGCTTGTATTCCCTCTATAATATAGGTTATAGATGTAATTTTAACTTGAGGGCGCCGGTAGCTCAGTGGTAGCGTACTTGCCTTCTAAGCTCAAGACGCCCGGCAGAGACCATTAGGTTTTTTACCTATGAAGTGAAAAAACCTTGAGCACTCCGTCCTTCGGATGGGGCGTTAAGTGAAGGTCCGAAGTCTGTACGATAAGTACACGTTCAATAATCCTATCCTAGGTGTATAAACCTGGGTAGACAAAATAGACGAAAGAGCGCTCTGGTAGTAGGCGATATGACCTCGTAGTTAACTATGTTTCGTGTGACTCATGCGCGGGCATAACTAATTTTTACTTCAATAAAATATGTTAATAGATATGTTTATAGAATTCATATGTGATAAGATGTCGTGGGACGAGATTTCTCATAGAATTAAAAGACGTTGTATTCCAAATGTTTTATTTTTGACGAGAACCTGTTTTCAATATTTAAATAAAGGAAAGTTCTCCTTTAGCAGCTACGCTGTGTGGGTGGGATGTACCACTAATGATGACGCATTTAAAACCGGTTCTGGTCAAAAATAAAACAGTGGAAAGACAATGTATTTTATTTCTATGGATTTATAGAATTGTAATGATAACTTAATATGAAACTTGAAAGAATGTATTTTAGTGCTGAATTTAGTTGACAGATAAGAGAAAAGAGCAAACGTTACAAAAGGACAGATAAAGAGGAAATCCCCTGAGATGACCCCCCTCTCCGCCGAGAGTCTCACCATCGATGTTGCCAAACTAGGGCTCCATTAGATGGCTATAACTGAACAAGATGATATTACATTTGGTAGGATGCTTTCAAACTAAAATAATTGGCGTCGTATAAATAAAATACTCATTTTTTAGGGCCTTAAAATGACTTGAGTGGATGTGTGCTGTCAGACATAAAATACATACCTCCTTCGCCACACATCCACTCAAGTCATTTAAGGCATTGAAAATGGAAATAAACAGTTCCTGAAATGTTGGCCAAATTGGCCGAACCACGACTGCCCTCCACGTTGTAAAGATACTGTCGGCTTCATCAATCATCAAAATTATAGATATTTTGTTTGGAAATTTAAATGAAGACAACCAATAGTGTCCTATATGCAGGACTGCAGAAAGCATACATGGGTTATAATAACTATTTATACATACCTGTTTTTTTATAATGTTCGAGAGCATGTTCATTGCCGCCAGATCCATCGAAGAACTTGCGACCACAGAGTATGTTGCCGTCAGTGAGGTTGAGCCAGAGGTTCGTGTCCAGGAGACACATACCACACTTCCAACCGTCAGGAGGAACCTTCACACCGTTCTCCAGCTGAACCAGCCCTCCAGCGTGTCTAAACACAATATAAAGAAAAAAAAATAAGTTTTTTTTTTTAAAAGACTTTTTATTCCACAAAAATTATATACAAATATTAACGGTTGCGGCATTACATCGTCGTATGTTTAGTAATAAAGTTCAGTTTGTCGAGTGTTACTATCCTTACATATATGGTAAGGAAAGGGGTTGGTATTTCAACAGGAAATCCCAGTGGCTGTAGTGTTAGGAATTTTCAATATTTCAGCACTATTATGTCGCCTGTAGATTGTAGAAGAAAATTGTATTTCTGACATTATTTTATAATTATTCCAATTTACATTTAATTAAACATTCCAGGTTAATGAAGCTATACACTACTTTATATAGTGTACAGCTACACTGCCTATCAACTAGAAGATTGGAAGTTCGAGTTCATTCATGTTAATGTCTACTAGTGAACAGCCTGTTAAGTTAAATAGACTAGGAGATATGTATTGTTGTATGTAAGGGTAAAATTAAGAAATTTAAAATATATAATTCAAAATATGCTGAAGCCTAATAGTTCACAGTTTTTCTTATATCACGGAGGAACTTCATTAAACTCTGAGCGAGACATCAGAAAGTGACGGATCTGGTATGGAATGAGGAGGGCACTAGCGCATCTGGTGTAACTGCGCAGGTTCTCCAGATCAGATACATCGGCGCAGATATACTTAAACATGTGTGGGAGGCCTTCACAAAGTTGACTTAGTATTTTCATGAATTTGAAAATTACAGAATCCGGAATGATGAATTCTGTATTCATAACATTAAAGATAGTTCTCATTATTGTGAATGTTAACCTAAAAATGCCATTACCTGAAACTTTGATAGGTTTTCTATAGGGATGGTTAAGTAAGAACTTAACTTTTAACTTACTTGGACACCATTCTAACTTCTCCATCCCAGGTCCCCGCAGCAGATTCAAGTTCTGCCAATTTCGTAGCTGAAGTAGCATTTAGAACTCCTTGTACAGATTTAACAACCTGAAATTAATAAACAAATAACCTCAATTTTTTTTTTTTTTTTTGGCTTTAAGTACGGTTCATATTAGCCATTGTCCCTGAATTATATAGTTATTTAGGACATCCATGGCCCCGGGAGGGAGATCTATCTACGAACTAAAACTCTCTCCCGGACAGGATTCGAACCCGCAAACCATGGTGAGACCATGCGACGAAAGCCCTACGCTCTAGCCCGCACGGCCTAGAAGTTGGTACTTCAGTATTACTATTCAGGAGTCAACCAACCTCTAAATCTTCATGGTCCTAAGCTATACAAGAAAATTAGTCTCCATTTGAAAACTTCCATTTAATAAACATTGTTTCATCTCAACGATATTGATTTCTGGGTAACGATAGATATCACAGCTAACATATCAAATTTTAATTAATTTAGGGTAACTTTAAGATAACCTATTTGAATGTTTTGTCACTTTACTTTCAGATAAAAGATATTGGGGATAAATTATATGGAGGAAAAGATCTTCACCGAGAGAACGTTCTACACGTTAATATGTAAGTATCCAATTGTTTTAACCTAAGCACAGGAAAGAAAAAAAAACAAAAAAAAACTTACAATATCCGGTAATGTTTCAGTAGAAGGCCAAGGTATATAACTAAAATCGGGCAAAACGATGATCGCCAAAGTTTCTGTAACTTCAACGTTCTTCTTGTCAGGCTCAAACCCACCTTCGATCCCAATAGCTAACTTGGTTACTTTTCTTTCAGGTCCATCTTTTTGTTTGTCTTCCTTCTATAAAAACATTTCCTCAGTGTACACATGTTAAAAGATAATTCAGTCAAAAAACTTCATAAACATACCTCTATTCTATCCCGTCGAATGTGTAAGTAAACAGAACATCCTGTCCTGTTGTAATGTCTTTCTATGTAATCCCTACCAAGCCCAAAGAAAGTTTGTAAACATATATACAATCCAGTATCAGAATCCTATTCAAAAAATATAAAAAATTAAACATTATAATTTTAATAAAGTTATAACATGAGAATAACCTTCCATGAATAAGCACTTACTGGTGTATCAAAGGAATAAACACACTCATCTTTAAACACTTTATCTGACGGGTTCGGAACTCTAATTCTGGAAATATGTCGATTAAGTGCAGCAATTGCAGTTTCATACATAATTAAAATAAAAACTTAACAGCTTCCTTTAACTACATACACTAAGTTTAACCTAAAACCAGTCTCACTCGCCGGTTATCTGAGATCAGTGTTGCCACGTTCTCATCAATTTGTCTATATATACACACACATATATATATATATTTTTTTTATTGTTAATACATAATATATTTTCTATGTAGAGAGAAAGCAACAATATTTTTGCGATTCTGATAAAGGTAGGATAGGCTCAATACAAAATGTAGTTAATGAAGTTCACTAAACGAAACTCATTGGCTTACTAATCGACTAAATATTAAACTGTGTCGTATCAGTTGAAAAACCTTGTCCGTTAAATGTAAAAATGTTTTTAAATTCTTGGTTTTAGTAATCAAAATTATATTTATTACTAGCAGTAATACCCGGCGTTGCCCGGGGGACTTTGATTTTTCTCCTAATATCTCTCTTTCGAATCCTATTCCATTTTTCAACAGTAAATTCATGATGTTATAATTTTCAATTATTCATACGGAATAAAGCTTATAGTCCTTCAACGGCAGACATCACAGCCAGTAAGTTTTTAGGACCCCTGAGCACCATAGCTAGTACGCGCCATTGAACGGCGGAAACCACAGCTAGTGAATACTTAGCGTCACTGGACGTTCTAGCCTGTGCGTACTTAAGAACGCTTGTGACCACAGCTCGTATGTGCTTTGCAAAGGCGGACCCCACAGCTAGTACGTAGTTATAAACCCCCCTTCCGTTCACAATTTTGCGCTAAAACAATTTTTATGCTTAGCCCCCATTGCAACCCCACCTCCCGTTCAAATTTTTGAGATGTCACATAGTGTATTTTTCTATTTCGCCTTCTAAGAATACTACATATGAAATTCCATGACAATCCGATCATCCGTTAATGACAGCACTATCTTTATATTTAGGCCTACCCCCTCAACCCCCCCTCACGTTCACTATTTTGTGACGTCACACACCCTATTTTTTTATTTGGCCTTTAAAAATACTACATATGAAATTACATGACAATCCGATCATCCGTTAATGACTTAGCACTATCTTTATATTTAGGCCCCCCTTACAACCCCCCCTACCGTTCAAAATTTATGGACGCCACATAGCCTATTTTTTAACTTGGCTTTTAAGAATACTACATGTGAAATTTCATGATAATCCGTCCATCCGTTAATGCGCTAGAGCAATTCTTGTGTTTAGGCCCCCCCCCCCCCTCTAGTTGACCGCTAGGAACTCTCTTCATAAGAACCTTCCTCGGACTTCAACGAATATTTGAAAAAAAAAATTAGCCGAATTGGTCCAGCCGTTCTCGTGTTTTGCGCTTAGAGACTACTTTTTTCGAAAAACGTTTTTATTTCGATTCTTGTGTAGGATTCAGATATCCCGGTTGTTCATCAGTTTTAACAAATATTAAATCTGAAAACCGTTAAAACGGGAGAAATTTGAAGAATGGAGCTTACCGAGCTCAGGATCGCCATTTAGAAATCTAGCCAAGTCACTTAGGTCAGATGTTTTAATCGGGAAGATAAAAATAAATATGAGCATGTCGTCCTTCGGATTGGACTTCAAGCTTTGATCGAGGGCCTTTGCCTATGTCAGGTACTCGATAATGAGTCGTATGTTACGTATCTAAACCTGGGTAGCTGAAATTTCACTTAGGTTAAAAATACCTTGGCACGTCGTACTTCGGATGGGACTTCCACGATAGATCTGAATCTGTCTATCAGTTTTAACAAATATTAAATCTAAAAACCGTTTAAAAGCGAGAAATTTGAAGAATGGAGTCTACCGAGCTCAGGATCGCCATTTCGAAATCTAGCCAAGTCTATTAGGTCAGATGTTTTAATCGGGAAGATAAAAATAAATTTGAGCACGTCGTCCTTCGGATTGGACTTTAAGCTATGATCGAGGGATATTTCTTATGTCAGGTACTCGATAATGAGTCGTATGTTACGTATCTAAACCTGGGTAGCTGAAATTTCACTTAGGTTAAAAAAACCTTGAGCACGTCGTCCTTTGGATGGGACTTTCCCGATATATCTGAATCTGTCTATCAGTTTTAACTAATATTAAATCTAAAAACCGGTAAAAAGGGAGAAATTTGAAGAATGGAGTTTACCGAGCTCAGGATCGCTAGAAATCTAGCCAAGTCACTTAGGTCAGATGTTTTAATCGGGCAGATAAAAATAAATATGAGCACGTCGTCCTTCGGATGGGACTTTCCCGATACATCTGAATCTTTCTTTGGTTGACCATCTTCATTTATGGTCGATGCCTATCTACCAACATAGCAGTATTAATTTGTTTTTCAGAAAATATGTCAAAACGGTACCTCAAAGCACACTTATATTCCACATTTCTTCCTTGATAATTTTAGTTGGAACCAAACGGTAACTTATTTTATCATACATATGGAGTCTATCGAGCTCAGGATCGCCACTTAGAAATCTAGCCAAGGCACTTAGGTCAGATGTTTTAATCGAGAAGATAAAAATAAATTTGAGCACGTCGTCCTTCGGATGGGACTTTCCCGATATATCTGAATATACCGATCAGTTTTAACAAATATTAAATCTGAAAACCGTTTAAAAGCGAGAAATTTGAAGAATGGAGTTTACCGAGCTCAGGATCGCCACTTAGAAATCTAGCCAAGGCACTTAGGTCAGATGTTTTAATCGAGAAGATGAAGAAAATTTGCGCACGTCGTCCTTCGGATTGGACTTTAGGCTATGATCGAGGGCCTTTTCGTATGTCAGGTGCTCGATAATGAGTCGTATGTTATGTAACTAAACCTGGGTAGTTGAAATTTCATTTAAGTTAAAAATATCATGAGCACGTCGTCCTTCGGATTGGACTTTGAGCTATGATCGAGGGCCTTTTCGTATGTCAGGCGCTCGATAATGAGTCGTATGTTATGTATCTACACCTGGGTAGTTGAAAGTTCATTTACGTTAAAAATATCTTGAGCACGTCGTCCTTCGGATTGGAATTCAAGCAATGATCGAGGGCCTTTGCCTATGTCAGGTACTCGATAATGAGTCGTATGTTACGTATCTAAACCTGGGTAGCCGAAATTTCAGTTAGGTTAAAATAACCTTGAGGTCGTCGTCCTCCGGATGGGACTTTCCCGATATATCTGAATCTATCTATCAGTTTTAACAAATATTAAATCTATAAACCGTTAAAAAGCAGGAAATTTGAAGAATGGTATTTAGCCCGACTTTTTTCGAAAAACATTTTTATTTCAATTTTTGTGTAGGATTCACATATCCCGGTTTTTCATCAGTTTTAACAAATATTAAATCTAAAAACCGTTTAAAAGCGAGAAATTAGAAGAGTCGCGTTTACCGAGCTCAGGATCGCCACTTTGAAATCAAGCCAAGGCACTTAGGTCAGATGTTTTAACCAAGAAGATAAAAATAAATTTGAGCACGTCGTCGTTCGGATTGGACTTTAAGCTATGATCGAGGGCCTTTTTGTATGTCAGGTACTGGATAATGAGTCGTATGTTATGTATCTAAACCTGGGTAGCTGAAATTTCACTTAGGTTAAAAAACCTTGAGCACGTCGTCCTTCGGATGGGACTTTCCCGATATATCTGAATCTATCTATCAGTTTTAACAAATATTAAATCTATAAACCGTTAAAAAGCAGGAAATTTGAAGAATGGTATTTAGCCCGACTTTTTTTGAAAAACATTTCTATTTCAATTTTTGTGTAGGATTCAGATATCACGGTTTTTATCTATCAGTTTTAACAAATATTAAATCTAAAAACCGTTTAAAAGCGAGAAATTTGAAGAATGGAGTTTACCGAGCTCAGGATCGCCATTTAGAAATCTAGCCAAGTCACTTAGGTCAGATGTTTTAATCGGGCAGATAAAAATAAATATGAGCACGTCGTCCTTCGGATTGGACTTTAAGCTATGATCGAGGGCCTTTTCGTATGTCAGGTATTCGATAATTAGTCGTATGTTATGTATCTAAACCTGGGTAGCCGAAATTTCACTTAGGTTAAAAATAACCTTGAGCTCGTCGTCCTTCGGATGGGACTTTCCCGATATATCTGAATCTATCAGTTTTAACTAATATTAAGCCTATAAACCGTTAAAAAGCGAGAAATTTGAAGAATGGGATTTAGCCCGACTTTTTTCGAAAAACATTTTTATTTCGATTTTTGTGTAGGATTCAGATATCCCGTTTGTTCATCAGTTTTAACAAATATTAAATCTAAAAACCGTTTAAAAGCGAGAAATTTGAAGAATGAAGTCTACCGAGCTCAGGATCGCCACTTAGAAATCTAGCCAAGTCACTTTGGTCAGATGTATTAATCGGGATGATAACAATAAATTTGAGCACGTCGTCCTTCGGATGGGACTTTCCCGATACATCTGAATCTTTCTTTGGTTGACCATCTTCATTTATGGTCGCTGCCTACCTACCAACATAGCTGTATTAATTTGTTTTTCAGAAAATATGTCAAAACGGTACCTCAAAGCACACTTATATTCCACATTTCTTCCTTGATAATTTTAGTTGGAACCAAACGGTAACTTATTTTATCATACATATGGAGTCTATCGAGCTCAGGATCGCCACCTAGAAATCTAGCCAAGGCACTTAGGTCAGATGTTTTAATCGAGAAGATAAAAATAACCTTGAGCTCGTCGTCCTTCGGATGGGACTTTCCCGATACATCTGAATCTATCAGTTTTAACTAATATTAAGCCTATAAACCGTTAAAAAGCGAGAAATTTGAAGAATGGGATTTAGGCCGACTTTTTTCGAAAAACATTTTTATTTCGATTTTTGTGTAGGATTCAGATATCCCGGTTGTTCATCAGTTTTAACAAATATTAAATATAAAAACCGTTTAAAAGCGAGAAATTTGAAGAATGAAGTCTACCGAGCTCAGGATCGCCACTTAGAAATCTAGCCAAGTCACTTTGGTCAGATGTATTGATCGGGATGATAAAAATAAATTTGAGCACGTCGTCCTTCGGATGGGACTTTCCCGATACATCTGAATCTTTCTTTGGTTGACCATCTTCATTTATGGTCGCTGCCTATCTACCAACATAGCTGTATTAATTTGTTTTTCAGAAAATATGTCAAAACGGTACCACAAAGCACACTTATATTCCACATTTCTTCCTTGATAATTTTAGTTGGAACCAAACGGTAACTTATTTTATCATACATATGGAGTCTATCGAGCTCAGGATCGCCACCTAGAAATCTAGCCAAGTCACTTTGGTCAGATGTATTGATCGGGATGATAAAAATAAATTTGAGCACGTCGTCCTTTGGATTGGACTTTCCCGATATATCTGAATCTATCGATCAGTTTTAACAAATATTAAATCTATAAACCGTTAAAAAGCAGGAAATTTGAAGAATGGGATTTAGCCCGATTTTTTTCGAAAAATATTTTTATTTCGATTTTTATGTAGGATTCAGATATCCCGGTTGTTCATCAGTTTTAACAAATATTAAATCTAAAAACCGTTTAAAAGCGAGAAATTTGAAGAATGAAGTCTACCGAGCTCAGGATCGCCACTTAGAAATCTAGCCAAGTCACTTTGGTCAGATGTATTAATCGGGATGATAAAAATAACTTTGAGCACGTCGTCCTTCGGATTGGACTCTCCCGATACATCTGAATCTTTCTTTGGTTGGCCATCTTCGTTTCTGGATGCTGCCTACCTACCAACATTGCTGTATTAATTTGTTTTTCAGAAAATATGTCAAAACGGTACCTCAAAGCCCACTTATATTCCACATTTCTTCCTTGATAATTTTAGTTGGAACCAAACGGTAACTTATTTTATCATACATATGGAGTCTATCGAGCTCAGGATCGCCACTTAGAAATCTAGCCAAGTCACTTTGGTCAGATGTTTTAATCAAGAAGACAAAAATAAATTTGAGCACGTCGTCCTTCGGATTGGACTTCAAGCTATGATCGAGGGCCTTTTTGTATGTCAAGTACTGGATAATGAGTCGTATGTTATGTATCTAAACCTGGGTAGCTGAAATTTCACTCAGGTTAAAAATAACCTTGAGCACGTCGTCCTTCGGATGGGACTTGCCCGATATATTTGAATCTGTCTATCAGTTTTAACAAATATTAAATCTATAAACCGTTAAAAAGCAGGAAATTGGAAGAATGTTATTTAGCCCGACTTTTTTCGAAAAACATTTTTATTTCAATTTTTGTATAGGATTCAGATATCCCGGTTGTTCATCAGTTTTAACAAATATTAAATGTAAAAACCGTTTAAAAGCGAGAAATTTGTAGAATGGAGTTTACCGAGCTCAGGATCGCCATTTTGAAATCGAGCCAAGTCACTTAGGTCAGATGTTTTAATCGAGAAGATAAAAATAAATTCGAGCACGTCGTCCTTCGGATTGGACTTCAAGCTATGATCGAGGGCCTTTGCGTATGTCAGGTACTCGATAATGAGTCGTATGTTATGTATCTAAACCTGGGTAGCTGAAATTTCATTCAAAAATCCCAATAACTGCCGATGTAATGAATGTATCAACATCAAATTTCGTATTTAAAATTAAAGTTCACTGAGGACATAACCACTCAAATTTCAGCGATGTCGGGTGAGGGGAAAGGGGAGTTCCGGGGTGGGGGCCCTTTTCAAAAATCCCAATAACTGCCGATGTAATGAATGTATCAACATCAAATTTCGTATTTAAAATTAAAGTTCACTGAGGACATAACCACTTAAATTTCAGCGATATCGGGTGAGGGGAAAGGAGAGTTCCGTGGTGGGGGCCCTTTTCAAAAATCCCAATAACTGCCGATGTAATGAACGTATCAACATAAAATTTCATATTTAAAAATAAGATCCACTGAGGACATAACCAGTCAAATTTCAGCGATATCGGTTAAGGGGAGGGGCCACAACCCTCCCTCCCGTTCAATATTTTTAGCCGTGACACACCTTTTATTTAAATTTGGCTTTTCACAATACCACATGTCAAATTTCGTGGCAATCCGACCATCCGTTAATTAGCTAGCACTAAATTTATACATGCCCCCCCCCCCCCCCTGTTCAAAATGTATGGACACCACATAGCCTATTTTTCAACTTGGCTTTTAAGAATACTACATGTGAAAGGGTCTAGCCGGATAAGAGTGTGAAAACTGCCCCCAACGATTTTCGAATGGGCGATTGACCGACAGTTTGCACATGTAAAAAAACATTTTTCCTGAAAATTTCAGCTCCCAACTCCCATTATTCGATGAGAAAAAAAATAAAAAGGCAATTTTGATTTTTTTTTTTCTTTCCGTTTGTTGCAAGTATGCAACTGTCGATTTCTTCTTATGCTTCAAATACACCTCTATAGTATTTTTTTTATTATCTTCCGATTTAAATTCGATTTTTCATCGAATTTTAAAAAATAAAAAATGGATTTTTTGAATGTTATTTTTGAGTGACACTCACCTAATTTTCACAGAATATGTGTTTTTTATATCAAAATATTCCCTAATTTTTCAAATTTTTTGGTGAGGTACAACAATGTTAAAAAAAATAAAAAATAATTGTTTTCGGTTATTTCCGTTTATATCTACGTATATGATATTATGAATTTTTATTAAAATAATGTTGTGAAATATACATATTTTTTATTTTTGCTAAATACAATATAAAGCAGTAATTTTTTGAACGGTTGTTAACAGTAGGTACTATTTTTTTCAACTTAACTTTATGAAGAATGTTTTTTTAATTAGATTTTTGCCGTGGTCGGAAATCGAACCGCCCTAACCGCCTTCACGAGAAATTGCGCACTACTTATTATTCTCATAATAATAATAATAATAATATTATTCATTCCTTTCTTATCCCTCCCTTCACTTCCATCTAATCATCATCCATGCAGTTGACAAGTGATGGAACGCTTCACGTAAAACCTTTCCTTTCATTGCTTCGAACCACTGAAGTCAACAAATGGAAAAGAATTTTCCCCAAATTATTCCCAATTTTTTTTGTAGCGTCCGCATCAAATTGCGTAGAAATAATATTTTTACATCCTGTTGTATTTCTTAAAAAAAGCATCACAATTGATGCACTTTCCGGAAGTAGCTGACATTCTAGAATATTAATGAAAATATATTATAAAATATTATTCTTACATGCTGAATTAGTGTAAAAATAACACGAGTTATTCATTACATACGTTCAATCAATGAATAATAATTTTATACAAAATAATAAAAATGTTATTTTTAATAACAACACTGAGATTATTGTTACACGTATTTCCTCTGTTTCAAAATTTATAATTTTTATGGCTGATAAATTCAAAAATTTAATTCAGATTAATACAAAGAAAACAGAAAACATAGAACTTATAATTGACAAATGAGAGCAAGTCAGTCATAATATAACAAAATATATACATACTTTTTTTTTTTCTTTTTTTTTTTTTTTGCATTGGAGGGGGAAATGCTGTGACGCACATCCAGGGAAGGTAGCCCTGGATAGCGTGGGACTCGAGCCGATTCACCATACCCACTAAAACCCCCTCCTTGCAGATCCTGATTCCCTTCCGCGGAACTGACGATCTGTCATTACTTCGCGGAAGGGAGGAAGGGTGGCTGGTAACGCCCCTTCTTCTGTTTTATTACCGCTACTGTTCCTTGTCAGCCCTCTCCTGGAGGGCCAACCCGCCCATGATGAGCGCTGCAAAATCGCAGCCTTCCTCCCACGACTCCTGGGAGCGCAGCATAGCGTCCACTTAACTGGTAGCAGGGTAATTCCACAGGAACTCAGCATGGCATGCAATGGGCCGATTTTTTATCGAAAAACTGATGTCATTTTCGGATTCCTCGACCAAAAATTAGTCTAAATCCAACTTTTTAGATTTTTTCAACTGTAGTATACTGTTGTATACTATAATGACTTTTTCATCGATTTCAAGTTTGTAGAACTACGCGCTTCGATTATTTAATTCTCACAGTAAGGTTTATGTTCAAAATATATGTATCGCACATGTATCTTATTGAAAATTGAACGTAAAATCTGAAAATGTCATCAAAAACTGCAAAATTATCATCTGGTTCATAAAAAACGCGATTTTTCGATTTTTTTGACTCATTTTTCAAAAAAAATTTTCGGCATGAGAATACAATTTTGTTTTATCCTTACCATGCTCAATCAATTCAAAATTGATTGAACTTTGATGTTATTAACAAATTTCTTTGGGGAATCAATGTTTGACGGGTAAAAATTCATTTATTCTCCTTTTATGGATTTAATCGATAATTCTTTAATCCCGTTTTTCAGCTAATTTGTTTTTAATATAAAAATGAATGTTACACATCATTTTTATTGGAAATTTTTCGTAGAATTCGAAAAATGTATCGAAAACTTGGTAAACATATGTCTATTATTGATTTTCGACATGTTAAAAAAAATCAACATTTAAATTGTCCTTACTAGTAAATCAGGGATAACTTCGTTTGACATATTGTTTAACTTTTCTTTTCATCATTTTCTTCGAGTGATTCCACTACCGTGACGGATATTATTTGTAAAAAACTGAAAACTGCGTACCACGTGACAGAAGATATTGACTGTTCTGCATCAGACGTTATCAGGGAGAAGGCGTCACATTACGATATTATTATGGGAAGGATCAAAATTGCCATCAAATCTTGTAACTACGCTACAAAACTCCAACTGCTGACACTTGTACCAAACGTTGAACAGAAAAAAGTACAAGACTACTTGGAAATAACGCGTTATGCTGCTGCTGCTGCCTGCCAATTGAGAGAAGAAAAAGGCGTGTATTCTGTTCCAGACAAGAAAATTGGAAGTAGAGGACTGCCAGAGGAAGTAAAGCGGAAAGTCACCTCATTTTTTTGCGATGAAACTAGTGGCTATTCCAAAACGCTTCCTGGAAAGAAAGACTGCGTCAGCATAGGCAAAAAAGTCTACAAGCAAAAGCAGTTGTTACTACTCAATTTGCGAGAAATGTTGCAGCGTTCGAAAAGCACATCCAAACATCGAAATTGGAGTTTCTTCTTTCTGTCTACTTCGACCAAAATGGTGTGTGCTTGCCGGATCTCCAGGCACTCATTCTATCTGTGTGTGCACCATTCGCCAGAATGTAGAATTACAACTTCACGCTGTCGGTTCCAAGTTTTCAATAAAAGATGTAATATCGTTGCTTGTGTGTGATCCGAAGTACGAAAAATGTATGCTACGCGAATGCGCCACATGCCCAACAGAAGAAAGGATTGGTGAAATTTTGAAGGATATGTTCGATAGACGTTCCGGCATCGGTTCATCGTCTGCAGGAGCTGATACTGAAGAAGAAATAGAAGATGAAGATAGCATGATTGAATTCAAACAGTGGGTCAGCACCGATAGGACCGAACTCATCACTCGCTGTTTACCCAAATCTGAGTTCTTCGACAATTTAAGTTCTGCTTTCCAGAAACTTATACCACATGCTTTCATTACCAGAGAACAATTCAAACACATTAAGCAGCTCAAAGAATCACTCGAAGATGACGCTTGTATAATTTTAATGGACTTCAGCGAGAATTATAGTTTTATCAGCCAAGATCAAGCGCAAGGGTTCTATTGGACTAAAAATAGATGCACTGTTCATCCTGCCGTCGTTTACTACAAACAAGAGAACGAACTGAAACATGAAAGTTTATGTTATCTCTCAGATGATTTAAAGCATGATACTTCCATCGTCCATATATTCCAAGACCGAATAATAGACTTCGTCAAAAGAAAACTTCCTCATGTTCGACGAGTTCATTACTTTAGCGACGGATGCGGAGGCAAGTACAAGAATTGCAACAACTTCTTGTACCTGTAGCACCTCTCAAAATATGGACTCAGCGCCACCTGGTCATTTTTCGCGACATCTCACGGCAAGTCACCATGCGACGGAATAGGAGGGACGATTAAAAGAGAAGCAGCGAATGAAAGTTTGCGACGACCGAACAAGGAACAAATTCTTGATGCCGAAAAATTGTTGGAGTTTTGCAAACAGCGCATCCAAAATATTCACTGCGAAATCGTTTGGAAAAAGGATGTAGATGCTCTTCGAAACGTAGAAACCAGCAAGGCTCATACGATTCCTGGTACCCGCAATTTCCATGAATTTGTCCCCCGAATAATCACGTCATTCAATGTAAAAAAGTGAGCACAGATACGAAATATTGTATGGCACTCGACCTTATTAATAAAAAAAAGCTTAAAACTTATTTCTGACATTTATCATTTTCATTCTTGATTTAATTTTCATTAATATACTAGCTTTCAACATTTTATTCTGAAAAAAAACCATGAAATTTTAATAAATTTGAAAAATGTGTTTTTAACGTAATAGTAGTGAGTTTACCAAGTTTTTGATACATCTTTCGAATTCTACGAAAAATTTCCAATAAAAATGATGTGTAACATTCGTTTTTATATTAAAAACAAATTAGCTGAAAAACGGGATTAAAGAATTATCGATTAAATCCATAAAATGAGAATAAATGAATTTTTACCCGTCAAACATTGATTCCCCAAAGAAATTTGTTAATAACATCAAAGTTCAATCAATTTTGAATTGATTGAGCATGGTAAGGATAAAAAAAAATTTATTCTCATGCCGAAAATGTTTTTTGAAAAATGAGTCAAAAAAATCGAAAAATCGCGTTTTTTATAAACCAGATGATAATTTTGCAGTTTTTGATGACATTTTCAGATTCTACATACGTATACAAAGAAAACAGAAAACATAGAACTTATAATTGACAAATGAGAGCAAGTCAGTCATAATATAACAAAATATATATACATACTAAAGTCAACCATGACAATCAGAGGAAATTCTGATAGAGCGCTCTGACGAACGTTATTTGTGGGTTTGCATCCCCACTCTTCTGCTGAACCCCAAAAAACAGTTGAAGCGCCATTCGCTTTCCTATCCTAAATGATAAATATACACAGACTGACAAACGTCAATTTATTTTTAAAAATGTAAAGAAAAACTTGTGTGGTTTAAAAAATATTGTCTATTTCACAAAATATGTAACACATCTATGAGAGCACTTTCGGTATTGCTACCATCTTCATCCACGACTTAACAAATACTAAATGGAAGTTAATACTATAGAGGTGTATTTGAAGCATAAGAACTTAAAAAAAATCGACAGTTGCATACTTGCAACTACCTGAAAGAAAAAAAAAAAAATCAAAATTGCCTTTTTATTTTTTTTCTCATCGAATAATGGGAGTTGGGAGCTGAAAGTTTCAGGAAAAATGTTTTTTTACATGTGCAAACTGTCGGTCAATCGCCCATTCGAAAATCGTTGGGGGCAGTTTTCACACTCTTATCCGGCTAGACCCTTTCCTAGCATCCTTAAACGTTCTGCTCAAACATAGATATGTGACATCACCCAACACTCCTCTCCAGTGTATGCCAGACCTTGGACCCGTGCGGATCTACAAGCTCGAGCCTACTCACTATAAGTCGTATTTATATATATATTTTTTCTTTTTTTTCCTATATAGTTATTTCGTAATTTAATTTTTAATTTTTTGGTTTCTTGCGATACTTACTACTGTAGTTTCTGGTAGTTTTTAATTTGGAATGACTTCTGAAAGTGATGGGAGGGATATCCCTCCCGACATTGGCAAGGGTGATGAAATGGAGAGTGTAAGTTTGGTCGAAGTAAATGGATGTGATACGGAGCTGAATATTTCTAATAGCAAACCAGAAGGAAATGAAAAACAGATTAACAAAGATGATAGTAAACATTTTAACCCCAGATCATACGAATATTTTGATGAAGGCCCATTTTATGTCTTCATTGAATCGAAATCCACAGATAAAAATATAGGAAAATTACATCCAATGGCTTTAGGCTCTCTTATTTATAAGGGCGTACCTGGAGTACAAAAAAATATTTTACAAATAAAATCTATCGGTCGAAACAGAGTGAAGGTGGAACTTAGTAATTACGAAAGTGCCAATCTACTTATCAAAACTGTTAATAGTAATACAACTGTAAATAATTTGCTAGCCTATGCGCCTAATTTTATGTTAGAGAAGAAAGGCATTATTCGTGGAATTTGTCAGGAACTATCAGACGAGGACATATTGAACCTTCTTAAAATCGAGAGATCTGTGCGTCACTGCAGTGTTGTAGGGGCTCGTAGACTTTTTAGGAAGGAAAATAAACAATTAGTTCCCACCCAGACGATTTTATTAACGTTTAGAGGACAGGTTTTACCGGAAGTAGTTAGTATACTTTATGTGAGATGTGAAGTTATGCCCTACGTACCAAGAACCCAACAATGTTACAAGTGTCTCCGTTGGGGGCATGTCAATCGGAATTGTAAAAGTGCAGTCAGATGTTCGAAATGTGGAGACGCTCATGACAAACAAGATTGTACGATCGTGGGAATAAGTATTTGTGAGTCGAAATGATTCCGGGAAATGACATTTCCACATGTTCTAATTCTTTGTCCATTCTTTCATTGAATATAAATGAAGGATCTTCTGTTGATGATTGTGGCGAAACAGTAGTTGAAGATGATTGAGAAAGAAATTGAGGGTTGAAATTCACTGCTTTTTTTTTATGAATCATCAGTATTTTTGTTTTCGACTGGTCTGCTCAAAGAAATACGACACTGATTGCACAATACGTAACGTTTTTCCCAATTTTTTTTGTAGCGTCCGCATCAAATTGCGTAGAAATAATATTTTTACATCCTGTTGTATTTCTTAAAAAAAGCATCACAATTGATGCACTTTCCGGAAGTAGCTGACATTCTAGAATATTAATGAAAATATATTATAAAATATTATTCTTACATGCTGAATTAGTATAAAAATAACACGAGTTATTTATTACATACGTTCAATCAATGAATAATAATTTTATACAAAATAATGAAAATGTTATTTTTAATGACAACACTGAGATTATTGTTACACGTATTTCCTCTGTTTCAAAATTTATGATTTTTATGGCTGATAAATGCAAAAATTTAATTCAGATTAATACAAAGAAAACAGAAAACATAGAACTTATAATTGACAAATGAGAGCAAGTCAGTCATAATATAACAAAATATATATACATACTAAAGTCAACCATGACAATCAGAGGAAATTCTGATAGAGCGCTCTGACGAACGTTATTTGTGGGTTTGCATCCCCACTCTTCTGCTGAACCCCAAAAAACAGTTGAAGCGCCACTCGCTTTCCTATCCTAAATGATAAATATACACAGACTGACAAACGTCAATTTATTTTTAAAAATGTAAAGAAAAACTTGTGTGGTTTAAAAAATATTGTCTATTTCACAAAATATGTAACACATCTATGAGAGCACTTTCGGTATTGCTACCATCTTCATCCACGACTTAACAAATACTAAATGGAAGTTCAACATGTTTATAATACAAACTGTACCCTTGTTCAGCCCCACGGAGTTTTATTTATTTTCCATTTGTTGACTTCAGAGTTTCGAAGCAATGAAAGGAAAGGTTTTACGTGAAGCGTTCCATCACTTGTCAACTGCGTGGATGATGATTAGATGGAAGTGAGGGGAGGGATAAGAAAGGAATGATTATTATTATTATTATTATGAGAATTATTGAGTAGTGCGCAATTTCTCGTGAAGGCGGTTAGGGCGGTTCGATTTCCGACCACGGCAAAAATCTAATTAAAAAAACATTCTTCATAAAATTAAGTTGAAAAAAATAGTACCTACTGTTAACAACCGTTCAAAAAATTACTGCTTTATATTGTATTTAGCAAAAATAAAAAATATGTATATTTTACAACATTATTTTAATAAAAATTCATAATATCATATACGTAGATATAAACGGAAATAACCGAAAACAATTATTTTTTATTTTTTTTATCATTGTTGCACCACACCAAAAAATTTGAAAAAATTAGGGAATATTTTGATATAAAAAACACATATTCTGTGAAAATATGGTGAGTGTCACTCAAAAATAACATTCAAAAAATCCATTTTGGATTTTTTTAAATTCGATGAAAAATCGAATTTAAGTCGGAAGATAATAAAAAAATACTATAGAGGTGTATTTGAAGCATAAGAACTTAAAAAAAAATCGACAGTTGCATACTAGCAACTACCTAAAAGAAAAAAAAAAAAAATCAAAATTGCCTTTTTATTTTTTTTCTCATTGAATAATGGGAGTTGGGAGCTGAAATTTTCAGGAAAAATGTTTTTTTACATGTGCAAACAGTCGGTCAATCGCCCATTCGAAAATCGTTGGGGGCAGTTTTCACACTCTTATCCGGCTAGACCCTTTCCTAGCATCCTTAAACGTTCTGCTCAAACATAGGTATGTGACATCACCCAACACTCCTCTCCAGTGTATGCCAGACCTTGGACCCGTGCGGATCTACAAGCTCGAGCCTATTCACTATAAGTCGTATTTATATACATATTTTTTCTTTTTTTTCTATATAGTTATTTCGTAATTTAATTTTTAATTTTTTGGTTTCTTGCGATACTTACTACTGTAGTTTCTGGTAGTTTTTAATTTGGAATGACTTCTGAAAGTGATGGGAGGGATATCCCTCCCGACATTGGCAGGTGTATTTGAAGCATAAGAACTTAAAAAAAAATCGACAGTTGCATACTTGCAACAACCAAAAGAAAAAAAAAAATCAAAATTGCCTTTTTATTTTTTTTCTCATCGAATAATGGGAGTTGGGAGCTGAAATTTTCAGGAAAAATGTTTTTTTACATTTGCAAACTGTCGGTCAATCGCCCATTCGAAAATCGTTGGGGGCAGTTTTCGCACTCTTATCCGGCTAGACCCTTTCATGATTATCCGTCCTTCCGTTAATGCGCTAGAGCAATTTTTATGCTTCGGCCCCCCTTACAAGCCCACCTCCCGTTCGAAATTTTGGGACGTCACATAGCCTATTATTTAATCGGGGTCAAAAGGATGCTACATACGGAGTATCATAAAGATCCGTCCAGCGGTTTAGACGCGATGCTGAAACAAACCCTCCGAAAAAACCCGTTTCAGATTCATTAATATAGTAGGTTATGATGGTCGGTTCAAGAGAACGGGAAGATAACCGATTTCAAATTCAAAACTCCCAAGAACTGCCGATTTAATGAATGTATCAACGTCAAACTTCGTTTTTCAAATAACCACCCACGGAGGACATAACCCGTCAAATTTCAGCGATATTGGCCGAGGGGAGGGGGGAGTTCCGGGGTGGGGGCCCTTTTCAAAAATCCCAATAACTGCCGATTTAATGAATGTATCAACGTCAAACTTCGTATTTCAAATAACCACCCACGGAGGACATAACCCGTCAAATTTCAGCGATATGGGCTGAGGGGAGGGGGGAGTTGCGGGGCGGGGGCCCTTTTCAAAAATCCCAATAACTGCCGATGTAATGAAAGTATCAACATAAAATTTGGTATTTCATATTAAGATCGACTGAGGACATAACCAGTCAAATTTCAGCGATATTGGCTGACGGGAGGGGGGAGTTGCGGGGCGGGGGCCCTTTTCAAAAATCCCAATAACTGCCGATGTAATGAAAGTATCAACATAAAATTTGGTATTTCATATTAAGATCGACTGAGGACATAACCAGTCAAATTTCAGCGATATTGGCTGAGGGGAGGGGGGAGTTCCGGCGTGGGGGCCCTTCTCAAAAATCCCAATAACTGCCGATGTAATGAAAGTATCAACATAAAATTTGGTATTTCATATTGAGATCGACTGAGGACATAACCAGTCAAATTTCAGCGATATTGGCTCACGGGAGGGGGGAGTTCCGGGGTGGGGGCTCTTTTCAAAAATCCCAATAACTGCCGATGTAATGAATGTATCTACATCAAATTTCGTATTTAGAATTAAAATCCACTGAGGACATAACCAATCAAATTTCAGCGATATCGGCTGAGTGGAGGGGCCACAACCCTCCCTCCCGTTCAAATTTTTGAGCTGTCACACATTCTATCTTTCTTTTTGGCCTTCAGGAATACTACATGTGAAATTTCGTAATAATCCGACCGTTAGGAAAGACCTACCGGTATCTTTATATTTAGGCCTACCCCCACAACCCCCCCTCCCGTACAAAATGTTTAGCCGTCACACACCCTATTTTTCTATTTGGCCTTCAAGAATTTTAGATGTGAATTTCCGTGACAATCCGACCATTAGTTAATGCGCTAGCACTATATTTATACTTAGCCCTTCCCCCACCACCCCCCTCCCTTTCAAAGTTTTGAGTGTCACAAAGAGTATTTTTCAATTCGCGGTCTAAGAATACTACATGTAATATTTCGTGTAAATCCGACCATTAGTCAATGACCTAGCACTATATTTATACTTAGGCCTACTCCCACAACCCCCCCCCCCCCCCTCCCGTTAACAATTTTGTGACGTCACACACTCTGTTTTTCTATTTGGTCTTTTTCTTCTTCAGGTACCTTTTTACTTACCAGAGTATATTTTTCATACTTCCTTATAAGAGACAATCATCGATCTGGTTGAAGTCTCTATACTGAGATGTATTATAGTTATTTTCAAAAAATATGAAGATTAATCCCACAAGGGCGACCTACATTCTATATTAAATATTGTAAACCTTTCCTCCTTTATACGTGAGAGTGTGTGTGAGTGAATTGAATTTAATTAGTATATTTAAATCGAAAAATTATTAAAATAGAAAATTCTAAATCGCGACTTTAAATGAAAAATGCCTTGGATAGCTGAGTGCACTCCTCACGGGAAGAACGGTTACAAGTTCCTAATGTATGTTGTCACCAGTAATTAATAATAATTAACTACTGTTGCCAACTAGAAGAAGCATGAGTGGGAGGGGGGGGGGGGGGGGGGGGAATGGAATGAATCAAACTTAGAACTGTAACGTATTTATTTTAATGAGAACGTATTTACAAAACTATTTTGTACATATGTCTTGAAGGCTAATTGTTGTTGTAGAAACAATCAGAATAAAATTAAGAATGAAATTAAAATATCATTTATAAACATGTCGGAAAGGAATGTCAATCGTTTCTAAAATCATCTATCCTAGAATCAATACTACAGGTTTATGATATCCCTGGCGAAGATGGTGCGATCGTATTTATCTGGACATCCCGCAGAAATAATCCAGTCACGTACCTCACAAGTCATTGAAAATCTGTCCGGCCTCGAGGCCACATCTGAAATTACACTCTTCACTGGATCATATTTTCAACATAAAATAAAACTCTGTCTAAATTGTTACGTTCGCACTAGCACGACCCTTTGGGTCCGACTCGGAGGGCAGAAAACTGTAAGTTCATATATTCAATTAAAGTTACACTGTGGGCTAAAATGTTAAAGTAAAACTGACGTGACCAGTGTGGCACAAGCATGAAGGAGGAGAGAACGTAGACTGATATCACATATTTGAAACTCAACTGTAAAATCTAAAAGAAATATATAACTGATGTGATCTGAGCGGCCCCAACTCTGAACGTAGAATGATGTCTGGGCAGGGTGGTATTTTTGAGTTTCATCGTGTTGGGGGACGGATCCTAATTTACTTCCAGGCAATCACCGATCACTGGTTGCATCAGTCAATTCTGAGAACGGGGGTTTGCTAGCCCGGCTTGGCCGTTCAGGCAACTCCGGATGTAAACAATTATCTTGCTTCCTTCCTTTCCTCTATATTCTTTGTTCCTTGTTTTTGCTCCTAGCGATCGCGATTCACTCGCAGGCATCGCTAGTTCCGAGCATATTCTTCTAAATGAAATTCTCTTCAAATTCAAATGACCCATAATTCGCTCTTGTTTCGCTCCTAGCGATCGCGATTCACTCGCAGGCATCGCCAGTTCCGAGCATTAATCTTCTTAATAAAATCCTCTTTAAATCAGCTCCTCACGCCAATCCACTTATTCTCCAATTATCCACGAACACTCTCCCCACAAATCCGCCAAGACGTCTAAAGCGGGCATGGCAGAGGGACCTGCTCCAGGACTAGCCTGGACTCCTCTTCGGTCGCGTACCTCAGCAGTACAGCGACACACTTGCCACAGCACATCATCACGATCACTAGTGACAAATGTTGTCGTTGTGAATATGTAAATAAATAAATACAAAAAAAAAAAAAAAATCAGCTCCAAGTGGCCTCGATTCGCTCGTAGTGTCACTGGTCTTTGCTGTATAATAATAATAATAATTGTCTATAGGGTAGACATGCTACAATACATATATAATATACCTTGTGGGATTAATCTAAGTAAATAAATTAAATTAAATTCTTCGGCTATCTTTGTATCAACCAGAATTTTTTCTTATAGGCGTGCATCATCATTAAATGTTTAATATTTTTATTTGGTGGACCCTCATCTTCCGTTGTTTCTGATATAACTAACTCGATAACTGAATTTGAATACACAAACTCACATGTAAGTTTCTGCTCTCCCCCTAAACCTACGTTATATTTATTTGGTGGAGCATTGTCTTCAATATTTGTTCTTATGAGTGTCTTTGTTCTCAGACACGGGAGAAGGCTTCAAGCTACACAGCTGTGTGTCATACGACTTCGGCGCATGCGTAGTTCTTCTGTTGTGGCATCAATCTAATCACACGTCGTATACAGTAAAAGCTCTTTATTCGCGGGGTATATGTTCCGTAAATATGGTAATTGAGTGAAGAATGGTAATTGGTATGGAATCATAGGGGATACGTTCCAAGGTTCCAAAATAAAACCAATACGTATCAAAATAAAATCAATTTATTGAGAAATTCGCAATTAAAATCAATCGTTATTGTCAACTTTAGGCAAGGGTTTAAAGAATTTAGTAATTTTTTCTTGTTTTGCCGCTTTTAAAAGGTCTTTAAATTCAGATTGATATTGAGCTGTAGCATTAATAATTTGCCTTTTAAAAATAAGGCTCCTTTCCATAGATGGATCAATTTTCATGAAGAAATCACAAAGTTCATTTGCCATACGTGAACCTTCACTCAGATTTTTCAAGTTAAAGGTCACCTTTTCAGTGCTCGTTGAAGTCTCTTCTTCAGTGGAATGTGGAGTTAACATTTCCTCCAAGTCGGTTTCGGTCAAGTCATCCTGCGAATCAAGCAACTCCTGAATGTCACTTGATTCTATCTGTTCGAAGCCATCTCGTCCTATTCCATTTGTAACTTGAACAAAAATGTCAGTTAAAATTTGAATTTGCGCGGATTCTTCGTCATTTCCGACAGTCAAAACAGGCCACAGTTTTTTCCATGGTGTCAATGTGTCTGCCTCGGCACATACCAGCAGTACTCAAAGGATGCCGATACGTTAATAAACGATACCGAATCCCTTTCTATTTACCGATTGCATCCGCGAATAAAGAAATTTTTAGCCGCGAATACAGGAACTGGGTTGCAATTTTTTCACCCGCGAATAATGAAAACGCGAATAAGGAACTTTTACTGTAATATGTTTTCTACTATAAGACTTTTTTTTTTTTTTAACCTTTATATTTCCTTTCTATTGTATTTTCTTCATTTTATTAGGTGATTGACAACTCAAATATTTGTAAATGTTATATTAAGATAAGACCCCCCCTCCAACGTCTTCCCCAGGAGTTACGGGTTCTCAGGTAAACTGAAAATTGTATCAATATAGACAACCTAGCAAAACTTAAATGTCACTTTTTAACATTGTGCTGAAGATGACTTACGAAACTGGTACACCATATGTATATATTTTTGTGCAATTAGACAATACAAAAGTTAAACATGTACTTTGTTTTTATTTACAATCTATACTAGTATATAAAGAGAGAAAGTTTCTTTGTGTATTTGAGGTAAACTCGAAAACTAATTTACCAATTTGGATGGTTCTTATTATATCTGTCTGGTGGATCTTTCTCCTAAACTGTTGGAGATACTCGTATATCAAAATGATTATGGAGGAATTGTTGACAATATTCGAGGTTAATGTATAAAACTAAAAATTGTCAATGTTATTTATTTTATTCCTTTTCTACTGTATCGACACAGAAATGTATTCTGGACAGGATAGAGTGTCTTGCTTCTCTTGAGGGATGGGGTTGAAGACAATAAAATCAACAGCTGTATACCAATTGTAGTCAAAATCTACATATATTTCCATTTATTCACCAAATTGGAGTTTATAATTTATTAACCAGTTTCAGTGTAGCTATCTGCCGGATCATCTTCGGCACTTCTTCCAAGTAATCTTTATTCTTCGTGTTTGGATAAACAATAGTTTTGCATCAGGCTTATTAGTACAAATGAATGTTTATTAAATTTGTTACTTTCCACTCAACTACATTTTAGAAAATAAATGGTACTTTTAAGGAATGCTAATTATTTATCTTTATTTACATATATAAAATAAAACTTATTTATAAATTAAGGTTCAGGTTCATTTGGCGGACAAGGATTTTCATGTACCGCCTTTTCGAAGTCACTTTCCTTCAACTCTGCATCTGCAACGGCACGGTCAATTTCTTGCACTTCGTCATCTGTCAGATTTGGAAATCTCTCTCTTGTTACAACGTAAGCCATTTCTGTAAAATAAATAAACAAACATTTATAAAATTAGAAGTGTGAAAGAATGGAATGGAGCGGAGCTATTTATATAATAAGTGTGGTACAAGTTGAAACACATTTACAAAAAATAAAAAAATATCAGTCGTGGCCAAAATGGTGGTCTTTTTTATACCCAGTCAATTTCCTTAAGAGAATTTTTTTTAAACCGTTGACAAAGTCCTATCTTGAATCTGAAGCCCATTATAAATTGAAAATTTCAAGTTTCATAATGAACATTTTTTCGATAGGAATAACAATTTTTGCATAAATTCGGCCGGCCTTCCAAAATCTTTTTTTTTCATATAAAATGGACCTTTCAGTTTCATATAAATTCCTTACCTGCTTAAACTGTCCGCTGTCTTACCCCCAAAATAAATTTAAAAAATCATTTCTACACCCCTGACAAGAATAACTTATTTCCTATAAAGTGGAGACAGGTGACTGACTGTGACACCCTTATAAGCAGTTAAATAAGAACTGGGTACCTGTTTTGAGAGACAGAACTTGTCTGCATCCATACATGATTGACCACCTGTTGTAGTCAGCTGCGATAACATAGAACGGCATTTCAAATGGTATCAGACCTAGAAAATCATACCAGCAAAGTGTTAGTTTTCTATTTCATTAAAAATAATAATTGTTTTACTGGAGTTCTGTACAGATCAACTTATGCTGAGTAGGACCTATGGGAACTAACATCAAACATGCTCCCCTGAACATCATTTGGGTTTGGGTATCTTTCATATATATGTACATATTCTATAACGCACGATAACTTCCCCACACGTATTCAGATTTTTTCCTATATTTTTACAAACATTTTGTAAAAAGGAAAAGGAAGATCCAGGTCGTCAAACGGAAAAATCGGAACAGAGGCATGGGAAATGGGGGTGCAAGTTTTTATTATAGAAATAAACTATATAAAGAGTTTTCTTTAATTAGAGATTGTTATGTATTGTTGTGTGATGTATAAAAAAAAAAAATACACACATCAAAATGATTAAATTATTAATATTTAAAAAAAATAATTATATTTATTTTTTTTATAAAAAGCAAATTTATTTTAAAAAAATGAGTAAAAAAAAAACACGGCCTTTAGCTGTTTTTTTAGTGTAGAGACGGGTCGAGGCCTGGGTAGAGGTGAGACGGTCTGAGTTAAGATAGAAAGTGGTGTTTAGACTTAAGATATAATGAACTAAATAGAAGTGAATTGACGGTGAAATTGATCCGCAAACAAGGTACTGTTATTTGTTTATATGTACTGGATATATGCCCAGAAATATATCAACTTAAATTTTAGAGAAATGGCCAAAATATAAAACAAAAAAAGATTGAATTAGTGTTAAGAATTTAGTTTTTAAGATTTTTCTTTTGATTTTTGTTTGTTTCAATGTTTAGTTTTTTTTTTATTTTATAATAAAAAGATACAATTTAAAATATAAAATTAAAACATTGAACTTTGATTTTTGACAAATTTAGAAAGGACTGATAAATTTTTCTGCTCTGCTCATACTAAAAAATACAATATTTGTTTTTTGAATAACAGAGCAATTTCGTAAAATTTACAAATATATGATTGGTTGTAATTCAACATATCTGTAATAAAATTGTTGTTCACTAACTGTCTGTTTTTCTCACATAATTCAGGGTATTGTTAGATATTGTATTTGTACGATATTCTAATTTAAGTTTTGAAGATGGATGTGTGATACAATAACTTCTCAAAATAGATAAGAACTCAAATTAGGCTTAGTGCAATATACTAACACCCGAACTTATCCTCAATATTAATTATTTACCTCTTTAATAATGGGAGTAATTGAAAGAAACATCATCTTATTAAAATAACAAGGTATTAATTACCTCTTAGTACTGGACAAATATAATTAGGTTAATATTTAATATACAATATTTAATGAATCATTGATCTGAGACAGAAACTTAGACTAGTTTTACACTAAACTACATATTTTTGGTTGTAATTCTTTATGGGGACACTATTTCATTCCTTCCAATTGGATTTTTAAATACAAAAATTATATAAATGCTTATATAAGGATTTGAAATGTATGTTTTTATTCAATTGTTTAGAATTAAAAATAATTTTTATTTAGTAAAAAAAAAAAAAAAAGGTCAAACATATATAATTAGTTTACCCGCCACTGATATTTTTATCCTTTTTTTCAGGAGAACCTGGACTGCCTGTATTAAACGTTAGACGAGATGGTGACAAGAGGACACATCTTAGCTCAGAGATAACGTGCTAGCTCATTAAGCTTAAGCCAGCGGCAGAGTTGCCAGAGAGAGTGAATGATAAGTAGCGCACAAAGCGGTGAATATAACAAACTAATCCAAAAAGTAGCCCCAAAAATTAAATCCAAAAAAACAGCAGGGTATATATAAATTTCTTATTATTAAAATTCAGAAAAAAAGGAAAAATTATCAAAGATATGGCCTACTTTTTTATTATAAACAGTTCTAACAATCACAAAAATATTGAACTTTAGTATGTGGTATTTAACTAAGTCAAGTCTTAACAATTGCTATAATTTATTATTTTCTTTCATGAAAGTGTAGAGCGAATGATAACGACCACATAAATTTAATTCCCAATTGGAAAACAGTTATTCATAATGATATTAATTTATTTGAAGAACGATTTCAAATAATTGTGTAAATATTCTGCTGTAGTTTCAACGACAGGAACCAATCCCAAAAATTGAGACACTCTTTTTTTCTAGAATTAAAATATCTTATGCAAAGACAGAGATGTTTTATAGAAGAAATATCAGACGATTCATCTACAATGAGTGATAATGGATTATGTTTTGTGTCTTCTATTTGTTTTAATATCGATGGCGAAATAACTTTAGTGAGAAGAGCGGTACATTTTGTTATGTGGTGCGCAAATAATCATCAACCTTATTATCAGTGTAAGATTTTTTATTAATTTTTACAGCCGATCTATTGTCCGAATTGAAGATGGGTATGCAATATGAACGGCTAACCTTAATTCAAATTTGAAGATAGGTATAGTTTTTTGAATTAGACTGGGAAAATCCTTATAAATCGAAACTGAATCCTTATGGCTGAGATTTTTTTTGATGATTTTTCGACGCTACAGTCAGTTGATAAGCTAAATTAACACTCTGTCGGTTGGCGGTAAATTCATAAAATTTGATTTAAAAAAATTATACCTACATATCATAAAATTATGAATCAATACGATTATTTCTAAAGTAGCCCAACTAAATTTTTTGTCGCAAGAACATGCATATATTAGCCCAATTTGTTAAAAGTAACCCAATCTGGCAACACTGGATGGCGGGTTCGAAACCTTAGTTTTTTTTTCAGGGATGTGAGAAAACCTAGAGCACTTCGTCCCTCGGATGGGACGTTCAGCGATGGTCCCGAGCCCTATACGATGTCAGGTACTCGTTAAACACCCCCTATCCTTTTTAACGCTCATGTCCACCTGCGTGACGATAGCGTGCATGAGTTACAACTAACAATTGTTATTAACCTGTATAACTCTTCAAAAGCATGACGAATACTGGAGCCGACCAATCAAACCATATTCTCTGATTGGACCCCTCCCCCCTCGTAAGTTTGTTACTAAGCCAAAAACATCCAAATAGCCCTGCCCTTTTTCTTTCAATTTAATTTTTACAAATAACATTAAATTTAATTGTGACCGATTGTATAAACATAAGTTTTATATTCTTCTGTATAAATTAGTATAATTATTATTTTTTTAAATCTAATTTGAAGGGTCAAAATATCGATTTGAATACGTGAGCCCATACGGAAGTACAACATAAAAAATATTTTGTATAATATATTGATATAATAAGATATCTTGATATAAGTAATAAATAAGATATGTTACCTCCGGCGAGATTCATTGTTATAGGCATGTAGGCGTTCTCTCTGTCCATATTCTGAATCCTTGTGCTCCCAGTTATGGCGTTATATTTACCGGGCCTAGAGGCAATTCATGATAATTATTATATCTAGATCTTATATTAAGATTTAGTTAAATAAGTTCAAAGATATAAAAACAATAAATGATTAATACACTAAAAAGAGATTAAAAAATAGTTACTCCAAAAGCAGATAAAAAATATATAATTCAAATTCTTAAACTAACAATTATTCAACTAAAATTATTAAATTAAAAAAATAAAACATTTATTACAAAATATAATATTGAAAATGTGAAAGGAACCTTCACACAGGGAAAACACGAACTTTTTTCTGTCTCCTCTCGTCTTTTTCGTAATTTTGAATTCATATATATCCTACATGTTACTCCTGAATATGCAGTTTCAATTTTCTAAGTTTATTATTAAGTTGTAGAAATTTTTTTACTATTCAGTATTTAGAAGATAATGAATTGATGAGATAATACAAATGGAAAGAACAGACAATTACTAAGCTATTCAATCATTAAGGTAAGCTATGAATAACTAGTCTAGCCTAATATTTGAATTATCCCTCCTGTTAATAACTATGAACAACGTAAGTCTCATAGTCTAAAATATTATAAATTGTTCATTTATGGATACGTACCACAAAAAATATTGTTTTAAACGTTTTTCTTTATTGATTGTGTGCAATCTGTGTAAACGTATATTTTTGAGCTGAGTTTACGAAGCTCTTTCTTAGGCGACTCACGTATTTCGTTGTACTCGTACTCCTCCTAAACCCCTTTACCGATCAAATTGAAATTTGCCACCATGTTAGTGGACACGGTGACGATGGTTTACTACTAAAAAAATCTGAAATCGAACATACCACGGAGGAATAATCACAGAAAAACGAAATCCCCATTGAAATCAATTGAGAGAAAATTCTTGCGCAAAATAGAATTTTTCAATTGTCAAATGTAAAAATCCGGGCGAAGCCCTTTTCGGTGTACCATCGGACACCACTTTTTTTGAGCAAAAATAATTTTGTGCAAAAACAGCTGTTGTCTACAAAAAGGCTAGAAAAAATCCATTGAATTCAATTGAAATATATTTATAGTACTAATATATTCATAAAGAACATACAAGGTGAGAAGTTAATAATAATTATCAAAACATTAACTGAGTTTTTTATACAGATATGCCTGACTCAGCTCAGTTTTTGCAAACAGCAGAATGTATTGCACACCTAGTATATTATATACTGACTGACAGTGAACTGATATAAAGACCTTTAAAAACTAACTAATTAAAACTATGATATGAACAAATATTATTTAAATAAGAACACAAAGTTAACATTTATGTAGGTGGAGGCCGTCATCCCACTGGGATCCCATGCTACGGTATTTCAAGCGGAGGTGATGGCCATCCTGGAATGTGCGTCCAGAAGAGAGGTATTGAACAGCGACATGGAGGAGGTGAAAATCTTCTCCGATAGTCAAGCAGCACTCCAAGCACTTGCCAGCGCAGAAATCAAATCAAAGCTGGTAAGAGAGTGCGCAAATCAGTTAAACATCCTAGGAAACCGCAAGAAGGTTGGACTCTACTGGGTTCCCGGACATTAGGGGATCCAGGGAAACGAAGAGGCGGACCGACTAGCCAAGGAAAGTTCAAGTAAACCTTTCATGGGGCCAGAACCGGTGCTGGGAGTATCTCGGGAGACATACCGAACCCGAATCAAAGAATGGACTAAGAACCTTTTGGAGCGTACTTGGAGAGAAAAGATCACATGCAGGCAGTCGAAGATGTTCCTGGGAGGGGAGTCCAGGGTTCTGAAAGACGGGATCCTGAACCTCAAAAGGAACGAGCTCAGGCAACTGAGTTCTCACAGGACATGGTCCGTTCAATAGACATCTACACACTGTGGGAGTCAGGGACAGTCCTACCTGCGATAGATGTGGGGAAGAAGATGACACGGCGGCACACTTCCTGGGTATCTGCTCGGGATATGCGCGAATAAGATTCCACATCTTTGGTAGAGATGCAATCGCAGAGGAAGACTTTAGAAGATTGGACTATGAGAGCATTCTTAGGTTCATTAAGGAAACTGGGAGACTGAGCACTCCATGAAGGACTTGGGTCAGGTAGTATAAGTATAGTATAAATATAGGCATATAGTTAATATAATAAGGGGGAAGCCAAGCGCTTCCAGGGAAGGGATAAAAGCACTGAGTGCTTAGGTCCCTAAGTGTAATACACCAGCCCACCATATATATATATATATATATAACATTTATGTCTATATGCAAAAATCAGTATTTCAATTCAAATTTAGAATTTTTTTTTTAGTGGAAGCCCATAGGCTGCAGCCTGCTCGTAAAGTGAATTGGCTAGCAACGCCAGATACTTCAGCTACAATAATATAATTATGTATTACCTACCAGGCATCATAGCGATACGTTAGAAGGCGTATATACCCAGAATTCAATATAAGAGATTTTAGAGTAGGACAAGTACCTTGCCCTTCAAAAAGGAACTGTCCGATGGTCTTTTGCGGGTACCACGTGACATTAAATAACTGAAATAGTAATAGTTCATTAGGCATTTTATGGTTTAATATTGCAGGCAAAGTGATGTCAAAATCTGCTTACCTTTTCCGGTATAAAATTATTTAAAACTCTTGGAGGTGGTTTACATTCACCCACTGACCATGGAAGTTTGACTTGAGCAAAAGAAGGAGACAATAACATACATCCAATAAATGCTATTGGGATAGTTCTAAAATCAAAAAACAATTCTCAACTTTCATGGAGAAAGTATCAATGAAATCAGTTAGTAAAATTAGCAAAGGCAATGAAACTAAAGTCGGAAGCAGTAAAACGTTCATTAATATGTGGGGTGGGCTCCCGAAATGACTTTGTGCAAGGGAGCTCCGCTGTTTTCCCAACTGGTCAGTTCCTGGATGTACCTAGGGTTGATTCGATATTATCGATATGATATCGATAAAATGCTTCCGATTTCGTTATTTTTTTTATCCGATAATGTTCTTTCGATATTTTATCGATATCGATAGTCCAGTCATGATATCAAATCGAATATCGAATGAAAAGTTGGATACCAATGTGTGAACAAGTGTGGCTACAATATTGTGCTCTTCCTATATTCTTCGATTAGCTGTGTATACAATATTGGACCCTCGTTTTAAAGCTTTACATTTCAAAGACCCACAGAATGTGGCAAAAGCCCAAACAAAAATTACATCTTTACTGATTAATGATCCGCAAACTGACTCATTCTCGGACGTTGAGTCACTCAATAATGACGATTCCTTCGATTTCTGGGCACAGCATAAAAGTCTAGCTCATGGAAAGAGTACGAGGAAACGAAAAGACTCCTCAAACACTATACGCGATGAATTGTCCATCTATTTAAATAATTGTGTGACCCCTTTGAACACTAACCCTCTAGAAACTTGGGAGGACATGAGGAACGTGTTCCCAGGACTGTACAGAGAAGCCAGGACTTACTTGGTCAACATGGCCACCTCTGTTCCCTGGGAAAGGTTATTCTCCAAAGCAGGTGGTACAATAAGAGAGGCAAGAAATAGACTTTCAGGAAAGTTGCTTGAAAAGTTGCTAGTTTTGCAAAGTGCTGAGGAGAGCGAGTGGAATACAGCAGTCATTTCTTAATAATTTTTAAATAATTTTCTTCCTTTAAATATTTTTTCTATTTACATACCTAATGTAATACTATTTCAAAACGTAAGTTACCTACGTAACTAATAATACATTTTGTTTTAACTTGACGGAATTCTAATTAAACCTTTCTATGGATTCTTAATTGACACTTTAGATATAGAATGTTATCGATGTCACCTAATATCGATAACGTTGTCCGATATTTTTATCGTTATCGATACCTTCTTTCGATAAGGCTTTATCGGTATCATATCGTTAACGAGGTTATATCGAATAAACCCTAGATGTACCCGCTTAAGTGAATTGAAGACAAAATGATTAGAAATAATGTAAGTTGTTTGTTATAGAATTGAAAAACCTGTAAACCCCAAATTTGTGGCATTGACCACACTTGAGTAACTTTTAATAATCATTTTGTACGGGGAGATTAGTATAAAATATATGTTGAGAGAGATAAAAATGTAACTACAGTTCTTACTCACAGAGATATACGAAGTATAAGGGAAGTTATGTAATTGGCTAAAAATTCGATGACGAGTTTTCAATGAAATTTCATGTTTTTCCGACCTTTACATTCCAAATATGAAAGAAAGTCAGTCTTCTGTGTGACTGTGAACACGATATCTCCCGAGAGAATGGATATATCGACACAAAATTTTATAGAACCCTTTAAAGACGACAATTATTGTTTTTCAGCCAAATCGACCAATGGAAAGAGGAGGATTAGATGAGAGGCTTAATTCAGAAACTATAATAACTGCCATTGTAATGAATATATCGAGACAAAGTTTCATATGTGTATTCAAAATCCCGTAAGGACGACACTTATTAATTTTAAACACAAAAACTTTAATAACAGCCGATGAAATGAATGTATCGACATGAAATCTCATATTTAAAGTCAAAACCCAATGAGGACATAACCTGTCAAATGTTAGCGATATCAATCGAAAAGACGGGGGGTTCAGGGGAGGGGCTCAATTCAAAAATCCTAATAACTGCCGATGTAATGAATTTATCGACACAAAATTTAGTATGAGGATTTAGGAGCGCCTATATAAGTCAACTGTTGAATGTTAGCACAAACGGCAGACTGGTTGTGGAGGGGGAGTAGTGAAAAGTTAATTTATTATTTTGTTCTGGGGAAGTACCTTGCCGGTGATTCATCACCGACAACTTTTTTCTTTCCAGAATTTAAACCTGACCCTTCCCCCCCCCCCCCCCCCCCCCCCCCCCATACAAAGAGGGACGGACCCTATATGCTACAGAAAATATGAAACTTACGGACTCATGTTTCTGTTAACACTTGACTGATATTAGTCCCAAATTTGGTTCCCCTTCCTTTATATACTGATAAAATAAACAGTCTAATCAAATTATATTGTTTCAGATATTTAGAATCCATGATGGCTTATCGCCAACTACAATTTAGAAAGTTAAAAATAGTAATTGTAAATCATAAAATTTTGGGAATTGGTGGTATTACTTCAAAATTATTTTTTATTTAAACAATAAAATAAATAAATTGAGGCCATAAAAGAGATAAAGTGCGGAAAATTGACACAAATGAACTTCAATGAACCTGTAATAATATTGTTCTTATCATAGTCACTCGAAAAATAGGTTCAAGGTATGGACAGAAGGTCACCTACTGCTGTCACAAAAACTAAAAGAACTTTGATTATCTCATAAGAAGAACCATTCAAGAGAGTGACGGAACCCTTTCTTACAGAGGGGTTGTATGACCTGCTTCGAGGTGACAGGGACGCCCGTGTTTGGGTCTTGGTTGAAGGAGTCATGCCACTGTCAGCCAACTTAGAGGCCGTTCCTGTATCTGTTAGCCCTGCCCTCGTCCACTTCTCTCCAACTTGGAGGCAGTTCGTGTATCTGTTAGCCCTGCCTCGTCCACTTCTCTCCAACTTGGAGGCCGTTCGTGTATCTGTTAGCCCTGCTCTCGTCCACTTCTCTCCCAACTTGGAGGCCGTTCGTGTGTCTGTTAGCCCTGCCCTCGTCCACTTCTCTCCAACTTGGAGGCCGTTCGTGTATCTGTTAGCCCTGCTCTCGTCCACTTCTCTCCAACTTGGAGGCCGTTCGTATATCTGTTAGCCCTGCCTTCGTCCACTTCTCTCCCAACGCTATCCGGATGTAATACTATTACATAACTTCACCTATACTTCATATAGCTGGGAAAGTGACAAACTGCATATAGAGAATAAAAACTATGTAGGAATGGCCTACCAGAGTCTAGTTGGCTAGAGGCTGTAATTCACTGGTTGTTTAGGCCCATCCCATATCCTCCGCCCGAGTTTCTGGACACCATACGCTCCTGGAATTTATGGAAAACTATTCTGTCCGAGTTGTACAAAGACGTTGTTGAACTCAACTAACTAGAACACATTTTGAGTGTCCGTTCGGAAATTACAGGACAGACATGACGTCATACAACCATGACCATCTACCATACAACCGAGCACATTTCCTGACTGTCCTAGTTATTTTACTAACCGTTCAAATGACCCAGTTCGTTCATTGACACGTCAGTGTTTACTTTCACAGGTGGATTTTGTAATTTTCTTATTTACTTTCTTTTGTAATATTTATTTTCATATTAATCACAGCGATGAACCAATGCTCAGGTACATTGTTTTCCATTTTATTACTGTTGTCATTTGTTCATTTATTTGTTTTTGTTAACACCATTCTAAAATGATTGTTGATGTTGACTCCAGGCATGCCTAATATTGTTACAGTTGAAGAAGGGAGTACAATTTACATAAAAGAGGAACCATACGAAGATGACATGTTTTATAGCGAATGTAAGTACATACTTATATAATGCACTTAAGTGAATTATTGAAGATGTTAAAAAAAATTAATTATGTGAAAGTGACATTGAAATAAGGTGAATGAAAATAGGTTTGATTTATGTTTAGCCTATTTTATTAGTTATAGTTTATTTTTTGAGTGGAACTTCTTTGATATTATAATCAGTTTGCTTGCGCTTTCATCTTATGTAATTTTTGAAGATAGTGTTTCCCCGACCTTTTACTAGACTCATTTTCATGAAATTTTTCACGTAGAGCTATCAAATCCCCAAATTAACAAACAGAATTTACAAAGTCGAAACATTTGACTAGTTTTTGGAATATATGAGTGCACCTGGTAGATTGCTCACGTTTTCCTTTTAGTTTTTGTAGTGTTGCCTTATTCTAACTTGTATTGAATAAATTTCATGAAAATTGTGTGCGCACATTCCCCGTTGCCTGGCTACCCGCATCCGATTGTCCCCTGACACCCGGTTAACCTGCACTTCTCTCTGCCAGGGGCATCATTATCGTTGCCAGCCGAGAAGAATATCTGAGTTTACAGAGCTCTTGCGGCTAACGCTTGACAGAAACTGGTTTCTTTAGCTATCAAACAAATGGGCTCGTCACCAATCGGTACCAGTAAGAAATATAAAATTTATATCTAAAGAAATCAGTGATGAATTATATACATAATACACTATTCTATGAATGAGCGCATGACTGCAAAACTAAAAAATCATTTTTTTTAAGCAGTATCAAATTTATAAAGTAGAATTTATTAATATTTGATTATAATATGTCAGAGTTCCTTTGTTTATAAAACATTATATTCAAGGACAAAAGACACGATCCTGTCTCAACTTGGCTTTGAAGAGAACCAAACCTTTATTTAAACACTTGCTCAGTAGGTTTTTTTTTCATTTATTTTTTTCCTTTCCATGCTGAAAAAAAAAAAATTCGGGAATAATCCGGTATCTGCTATTAGCTCCTCAATTTTAAATGTTCATTGAATGTACTTATGTGTATATTTTAGTATTAATTTCAGTTCTATCTGTTTTAGATGAAAACGTCGGCTGGGCAAAGACTTCGTGTTACCACTGTGGACATATCTCTGGGAGTTTGGGCAGACTTAGGAAGCATATTGCAGGTCGGCACAAAAAGGGTCCCAGTTCCCGACTGAGTAAACCTCAGAAATTGTTGTACACAGAGGAAATAGTACTGCGTTGTACTATGTGCAACTACAAATGTCTAGGATCCCAGAGTCTGAGGGAACATGTGTCCACTAATCACAATGAGGAAAAAGTATTCACTTGTAGGATATGTACTCACAGATTTCGGGGTTCTATCGACTTGAAGAGACATATGTTGATACACACTGAGGAGAAGCCTTTCCAGTGTTCTGTTTGTGGGTATAGTTGTAGACAGAATGGTAACTTGAAGAGGCATATGTTAAAACACACTGGTGAGAAACCTTTCCATTGTTCAGTGTGTGACTACAAATGTGGATATTCTGATCATTTGAAAAGGCATATGTTGACACATACTGAAGAAAAACCGTTTCAGTGTCAGATATGTGGTTATAGATGTCGACAGTCTAGTAATCTGAAGAGTCATATGTTGGGACATTCGGAAAATAAACCGTTACATTGTTCCATATGTGAATACACATGTCGACGAACTGACTCTCTGACTATACATATGTACACACATACAGAGAAGGATCCACATCATTGTACCTTCTGTAGTTATACCTGTCGACAATCGAGTCTTATGAAGCGACATATGCTGATACACACGGGGGAAAAACCGTTTCAATGCACGGCATGTGGGCACAGATGTCGTCAATCCGGCAGTTTGAAGAGGCATATGAGGACACACACTAGTTAGCCTTATACTCAGAGCTGGCTCTACGCAGTGTAGACCAAGTCGTGTAATTCATCAACGATTCTTGTTTCAGTTTTCACCAGGGTTTTATTTTCTGCCCCCCCTAAGTGGAACAGACCTGAATGGAATGCTGTATTTGCGGGAAACTGACTTAAATCATTTAAGAATTAGGGGCCTCATCAGACCAACGTGAAATATTCGCAGCGGTGGTTCGCTCGCTCTCTAAACCCTTCTCCACTTTGGCTGAAAATCTTTTCAACTCAGTGCCTTGTCAAATTTCATGCTGGTACATTCCGATCTGCGAATTTCGCTGAAAATTCGAAGGTGTAATTCATATAAAATTGTGATGTGGTAGCTTGAGGAAGCGTACTTGATTACTGAGCGCAAGATCGCGAGTTCGAAGCCCGATCGAAGTTTTTTATCTTGAAAAAACGTTGAGCACGCCGTCCTTCGGATGGGACGCTAAGCTTTGGTCCCGAGCCTGTATGATATTAGATACTCGTTAAAGACCCCCACCCTAGGTAAACAAAAATATAGGGTACGCAAAATTTAGGACTCCCATAGTAGAGTCAAAATAACGCTCTGGTGCTCTGGTAGCAGGCAATATGACCTCTTAGTTAAAGTCCAGGCATGAATCACAATAACGAACTAACTATAATATGGTGCAATGATACAATGCTATATAAAAACAAATATAGTTGTGCTTATATTTACATTATAAATACATTTTCCAGGATGAAACTCAATATCCGATACACAAAAAGGTAATCCACTAGTACCATATTTATTCTTCAACGGGTGAAGTGTATATGACGTGAACACAATAATGGAGTGAAAAATAAAAACTTATTCTTTCATTAATTTATTCACAAAAAGAAGAAAAGCAAAAACATTAGATAACAGGTTCATTTGGTGGACAGTTCTCATTTAGGGATGGTTCAAAATCATATCTGTTGAGTTTTGCTTCTGATGTGACCATTTCAATCGCCTCAGTTTCTACATCCGTTAGATTTGGGTATCTGCTTCTAGTTGCTATGTAAGCAATTTCTGTAAATAAAGAAATATACAAATTATTTCAGTCATGTTATATGGCTAATATGCTACGTACACGTAGTATAGGAATTTCTAAGATTGTAATATATACTTTTATGAACTTATTTATTACGTACCCAATTTGAGTAGGGCATATTGTTTACAGCCGTAGATAACAGCCCAACTGCTGTAGTTGGCACCAATGACACGAAACGGAATCTCAAGTGATAAAACTCCTGTAATTATTGTATTTATTTTAATAAATCCGTATATACTTTGTAAACATATTTGATTATATGAAAAACAAAGAAAATGTAAATATTTTTAATACATTTATTTATTTATATTGAAAAGCTTGTCTTTATACTATAATAGAGGGATCAGGCCTGCGGTCGATAAGTGAGCATATCTGTCAAGTTTTGACATTGAGTATCCCTTCTTCAGGGCCGCGATGTTTCGCTTCAAAATAAAGTAAAGTTAAAAGTAATCTATATCCACAACACTGATTCCTCTCTTCCTACATATATCTATATCCATCCTACTAGCAATAATAGGCTAAAGTATATATTTACATATATATATATATATATATATATATATATATATATATATAAGTGTAAACTCCATTTAACGTCACTCGATTCAACGACAAACTCCCTAAAACATGGAAATTACTTGAATCTGGTTGGTTTACCTTGTTGTCCATACAATGATACACTCTATGTAGCATCACACCCACTCTAAATAACGACAACAATACGTCATTACTAAGCAATAAACAGTACGATCAAGTTGCTGAAATTAATAAGAACTGCAGCTGTGTACGTTCTTTTGTTTGTTATTTTGTTGCTTTATTGTCTAGCACGTGTTTACCTCGACTGTCGGCATCATACGTACCGAAGATTCTAAGAAATTCGTTTTTTTGTTTGTTGTGATTACCTTGCACGGCATGTTGATGCCACAGTATCCCAAGACATGAATAAAATACATAAGAAAATTCAATTAAAATACTGGAGCAGCAAAAAACGTCAGACGAAGATAACAGACTATACGCAAGCGTTGTTATTTGTAATTGTTATACTTTATTAGTAAATACATATTATAATAGTAAAATACTATTGTAATGTAATATGTATTGATTTTTCTTCTCTTCACTAACGACAACTCTCAATAACGCCATAAAATGCGCAGTCCCTTAAGTGTCGCTATATAGAGTTTACACTGTAATATATATATATATATATATATATATATATATATATATATATATATATATATATATATATATATATATATATATATATATATATATATATATATATATATATATATATATATATATATATATATATATATATATATATATATATATATATATATATATATATATATATATATATATATATATATATATATATATATATATATATATATATATATATATATATATATATATATATATATATATATATATATATATATATATATATATATATATATATATATATATATATATATATATATATATATATATATATATATATATGTAAATGTATACTATATATACTACGTATTTTATATATATACTTTTTATTTATTTATTTTTTATTATATATAATACACTTTAGTATATACTAGCAGGTTGCCCGGTAGTTACTTTGCCTGGAGGTGATACAAACAAATTAACGATCGAGAAGTGTAGTTATTATCCATACCTCTTCCAATAAATAATGCATATTTCATAAATATATATTTATTTACTTATTTATATGCATGTATAACATTCACTGACCCTAAGTGTTACTTAAAAGTGAAAAGAATGGCCGGACTTTTTATCCGTGGCTCTGTTATTTATTATATTATTATATTTTTTTACTTCCCAAACTATTTGAAGTTTAGTGGAAGTTACGTAATCGGTCAAAACCTCGATGTGGAGTTTTCAACCCAATTTGATGTTTTCCGACCTCTAGATTCCAAACATGAAAAAAATGTGTGTCTGTGAATACTGCCGATAGAATGAATGTATCAACACGAAGTTTAGTATGGGTATCCAGAACACTAAGGACAACTGCTGTTGTTTTTCAGTCAAATCGACCAAAGGGAAGGAGGAGGATTAGGATGGGAGGCTTAACATAGAAACTCTAATAACTGCCGATAGAATGAATGTATCGACACAAAATTTCAAATGTGAATTCAAAACCCCATAAGGACGAGACATTATTTTCAGCGGAATTGGCTGAAGGGGGGGGGCTCAATTCAAAAACCATAACTGCTAATGTAAGGAATTTTTCTATTTAATATGAGGATTTAGGATCCCCAATGTAAGACAACTGTTGAATATTAGCGCAAAAACGGTCGACTGTGTGGGGAAGTACAGTGTCGGTGATTTACCGACCACTTTTTTTTGTGATCCTTTTTAACAAAAAAAAAAAAAATCTGCATGCATGCTGATTAACTTACCTCCTAGTTGTTGCAAAGTTACTGGGAAGTAGGCAATACCATTTTTGATATCCTGTACAGAAGTGTAGCCTGCTGTCGTGATGTACTTATCCCAACTGAAACCAATCAATTCAAAGCTTTCTACATTATAACAATTTTCAATTTTCATTTCTATCATTGTTAAACAAACAGTTAATAATGTCTAAAACGATATTTTGATATCGATATTGTCGCAGACTTCCAACTTCTAGTGCGGCTCAGTCTATTTATTTTGGATTTTATAGTTTACTTCCCTAGCTATACGAAGCATAGAGGAAATTCAGCAATCGATTAGAAATTCAAAATTTAATTTTGTCCCGAATTTCAATACAAAAATTAAAAAAAAAAAAACAGTATCTGCTTGTGTAGACATGATAATGATTATATCGCCATGATTTTTTTCCATGACAATACAAAACCCCCTAAGTACTATACCTATTTTCAACCAAAGGGAGGGGGGGAGCGTGTAACCGAAAAATTCTCATAACTGAGTTTAGATAGAGTGTGAAAACTTAATACATTAAAAATAATGAGAGTTGAGGAGGTACAGTACATTGCCTGTGGTTCACGAACTTTCTTCTTTTTAAACTGTACTCCACCATATTTTTCCTACAAAGAATGTATACTAAACGAAATAAAATTGACTGGCCGTGGACGTTCATGTCCTGAAATGTTAAATAAAGGATGTCGTACAAAACTGGCTTCCAATATTATTCTAATATTAGGTACTTGAACTTGGCTGAGCTACTGTTTATATCATCTTTATTATTAGTAAAATAAGGCTTATAACTTATTTAGGCTTAAGTATATATATTGTGGCGGTTGAGGGCGCCGGTAGCTCAGTGGTATGCGTGCTTGACTTCTGAGCTCAAGAACGTGGGATCGTAACCCGACCGAGGCCCTTAGTTTATTTTATCTGGGAGGTAAAATTAACTTAAGCACGCCGTCCTTCGGATGGGACGTTAAGCGATGGTCCCGAGCCTGTACGATGTCAGGTACTCGTAAAAGACCCCTACCGTAGGTGAATAAAAATTTATGGTAGGCAAAATTTAGGACTCCCACAGTAGAGTCGGGCTCATGTCCACCAGAGTGACGAAAGAGCGCTTTGGTAGTAGGCGATATGACCTCGTTGTTAAAGCCCGGGCATGAGTCATAAAACCTAACCTAATAAGGTTATTACGAAATTAGGGTTAAAATTTAACTCACCTTTGTAACTAGCATTTCTTTAAATCGAAATTTGCTAATTATTGATTTTATTCCTATTGTCTTCTCATTTTTTAAATACAATTATGAATAATAAATATTACTTTTTTTTTAAATTGTCATTGTTTTTTCAGAACAGGGATGAAACGGAAAAGGCGCTAAAACTCAACTTACAAAGGCTCAAAATGATATGAAATCAGATTTATTTTTCCAGAGTCGGTTATCCGGGACAGGAGCCCTGGACAGGTGCCTCGTGCCTCCCATGACATTCCGCCTATCATCTTTTGAGGATACCAACTACCTGTAAAAAACTAAAACATTCATTTTTATTGAGAAGTATCATACTGATGTGAAATAAACTCTTAAGATCTTATTCAAAAAATAATATGAACAAATAAAAAGTTTTACCATAAAAGGAAAAACATTGATAACTTTCCTATAAACTAATTATTAACAATTAGAAGATACATGGGGACCCAAAAGTTAACACCTCAGCTAGGTTTACAGGTTAAAACAATACGGAAGAAGGAAAATGTTCGTTGCAAATTATACTATTATAATTAACCAACTATTTTTTACACGTTAAACTAAAAATAATGAAAACTATTCGGTTTGTAGGTTTAAAAGATTCAGCCGTCTTGAAGCTAAGATGTCACAGACAGACACACACATACAAAGGCTTCAAACTTATAACACCCCTCCTTTTGCGTCGGGGTTTAAAAAGAAGAAAAAAAAATAGTAGCCACAGTTACAAAAGTAAAGAGCCTGCTAACTGGCAACACTGCTAATAATGTCATCAATGATTCATTAGATTATTACCGGTGTTATGAGCTAATTTAATTATTGGAAAAATATATTTAACAAAAATATTAAAACTAAACATTTTTAAGAATAATGATATTTCTTGAGGATATGGTTGGGGCTCAGCGAGTGTTTTGCACCACGACTTTGTCTAAACCCTTATTACCTGATTTTATGCTTGTTTTTGTTCGTGCATTAAACACAATAGATATAATAATAAGTTTTCTGGGGTGAGAGCATCCACTTATGCTGCATCCGTGAAGCTCATGACTTAACCTCACGTAGAAACAAATTTTCATTCTTACCATTCTATCAATCTTCGCTCCCCCCCCCCTATAAATAGATCACTTTTGTATATTTTTAGTTGGAAATGAACTTAGAGAATAATAGGCTTTCAAAGAAAAGTATAATACCTGTTTATAGTCAAAATCATTTAGAGTGTTCCGGGGCTGTTTACAAAACCCGAAATTCCAACGAATTTTCTGTCCAGTCACAAAAGATGGAACTATGTATCCGATAATTATCAAAATGGTGAATCTAGAAAAAAATAAAAAAGCTTTTAGAAAGACTTTAAAGACCCCTATTCTGGGTGCATAAAAATTTGGGTAGGCAAAATTTAGAACTCCCACAGTAAAGTTGGGCACATGTCCACCAGGGGGACGAAAGAACGCTCTGGTAGTAGGGTATGATATTGTAGTTAAAGCCCGGGCATGAGTCATAATAACTAACTAAAACTCACAAATGCATGTTTGATGTATCCTTCTCAAGTTGACTAGCGTAAAGGGCGGCATTGAATTCCTTGATGCGTGAGGTAAATAATCTAATCTAAAGATGCTTTATTTAGGGGTTATAAGCTCCTTATCTTCATATTATAAATCTGATGGGGGACCATAAATTACGTAACGCGATTTTTGACCCTCCCCTCCCCACAATAGAATATGCTCAAAACCTTGAAACGTTTTATTCAATTGAAGAACCCTCTAAAGAGCAAAAACAGAAGTTAAGGGTCCAACAAATAAAAAGATGGAAGATTTAGAGGGAGAGCGTAACTTCTGATTTTGAGACTTTTTGAGGCTTCTCCGAACTCTGAATTTGAAATTGAAAACCCCGCCACGTATTTATCCGCTCTCACACTAAACTAAATTAGTGGGACTTTTATCTCATTGAGGGTTCGGGGCCCGGATCGAGATCTCGAACCTTGCTTAGGATGGTGTAAGGCTAAAACCGGCAGTTATATATATATTTATATATCTTTAGTGGAATAGACAATATTTCAAAAATAAGTTTGTTTTATTAATTTATTACAAGTTTCCATAATATGTCCGCGTTCCTCAACTTAGAACTTTTATTCTATTGGAACACTCCCATAGACCCTTTTATTATTTCGTGCTAAAACTGATCTAATTAGGAACATGTCTCCAAGGTTCCAAGCCCACGAAGAGCACTAAGGGAGGGTTCAGAGCAGCTCCAACTTACATATATCTATATTTACTGTTTCATTCTTCAGATAGAGAATATAGTGACATCGTGTTTAGATTTTATGTATATATAATACTAGCAGTAATGCCCGGCGTTGCCCGGGGAACTTTAAATTTTCTCCCAATATCTCCTATAAGGCTATTCAGTTCCTCGACAGTACATTCATGATGTTATAATTTTCAAATATTCATACGGAATAAGGCTTATAGTCCTTCAACTGTAGTAATGGTAGTAAGTTTTTAGGACCCCTGGGCACCACACTAGTATGCGCCTTTCAAAGGCGGAAACCACAGCTAGTGAATACTTAGCATCGCTGGACGTCCTAGCCAGTGCGTACTTAAGAACGTTTGTGACCGCAGCTAGTATGTGCCTTGCAACGCTGGGCACCACAGCTAGTACGTAGTTAGGAACGCTGGGCACCACAGGTAGTATATGCCTTGCAACGGCGGACCCCACAGCTAGTACGTAGTTTGGAACGCTGGTCACCACAGCTAGTAAGTGTCTTGCAACAGCGGATCCCACAGCTGGTACGTAGTTAGAACCACTGGGCATCACATCTAGTATGTGTTTTGCAACGGCGGACCCCACAGCTAGTACGTAGTTGGAAACGCTGAGCATCACAGCTAGTATGTGTTCTGCAACGGCGGACCCCACCGCTAGTACGAAGTTTGGAACGCTGGGCATCACATCTAGTAAGTGCCTTGCAACAGCGGACCCCACAGCTGGTACGTAGTTAGAACCACTGGGCATCACAGCTAGTATGTGTTTTGCAACGGCAGACCCCACCGCTAGTACGTAGTTAGAAACGCTGGGCATCCCAGCTAGTATGTTTTTGCAACGGCGGACCCCACCGCTAGTACCTAGTTAGAAACGCTGGGCATCACAGCTAGTATGCTTTTGCAACGACGGACCCCACAGCTAGTACGTTTTTAGGAACGCTGGGCCCTACAGGTAGTAGGTGCCTTGCAACTGCGGACCCCACAGATAGTATGTAGTTAGAACCACAGGGCATCACAGCTAGTATGAGTTTTGCAACGGTGGACCCCACAGCTAGTACGATATTAGGAACCCTGGGCATCACAGCTAGTATGCTTTTGCAACGACGGACCCCACAGCTAGTACGTTTTTAGGAACGCTGGGCCCTACAGGTAGTAGGTGCCTTGCAACTGCGAACCCCACAGATAGTATGTAGTTAGAACCACAGGGCATCACAGCTAGTATGAGTTTTGCAACGGTGGACCCCATAGCTAGTACCTACGTAGTTAAATACGCTGGGCCACACTGCTAGCGCCTTGCAACAGCAGACCCCACAGCTAGTACGTAATTAGGAAGGCTGGGCATCACAGCTAGTAAATGTCTTGTAGGTGCCTTGCAACAGCGAACCCCACAGCCAGTACATAGTTAGGAACGCTGGGGCTGAGCACTACAGCTAGTAAGTGCCTTGCAACAGCGGACCCCACAGCTAGTACGATATTAGGAACGCTGGACATCACAGCTAGTAAATGTCTTGCAACAGTGAACCCCACAGCGAATACATAGTTACTACTACTACTACATGTGAAATTCATGACAATCCGATTCATGACAATACGATCAACCGTTAATGAGCTAGCACTATATTTATACTTAGTCCCCCCCCCCCTCAACCCCGCCACCCGTTCAAAATTTCGGGACGCCACACACCTTATTTTTCTATTTGGCCTTCAGGAATAATATATGCGAAATTTCGTGACAATACGACCAACCGTTAATGAGCTAACTCTATATGTATATGTAGCCCCCCCCCACACAACCCTCCTTCCTGTTCAAAATTTTGGGCCGTCACACACCTAATATTTCTATTTGACCTTTAGGAATATTACATGTGAAATTTCATGACGATTCGCCCATTAGTTAATGAGTTAGCTCTATATTTATACTTAGGCCCCCCCACTACCCCCCCTCCCGTAAAAACTTTTGAGCCGTCACACCGCCTATTTTTTTATTTGGTCTTCAGGAATACTACATGTGAAACTTCGTGACAATCCGACCAACCGTTAAAGAATTAGCTCTATATCTAGCAGTAATACCCGGCGTTGCCCGGGGAACTTTGATTTTTGTCCCAATATCTTCTATAACGCTATTCAGTTCCTCGACAGTACATTCATGACGTTATAATTTTCAATTATTCATATGGAATAAGGCTTATAGTCCTTCAGCTGTTGTAACGCTAGTAAGTTTTTAGGACTCCTGGGCACCACAGCTAGTATGCGCCTTTCAACGGCGGAAGCCACACCTAGTGAATACTTAGCATCGCTGGACGTCATAGTCAGTGCGTACTTAAGAACGTTTGTGACCACAGCTAGTATGTGGCTTGCAACGCTGAGCACCACAGCTAGTACGTAGTTGGGAATGCTGGGCATCATAGCTAGTATGTGCCTTGCGACGGCGGACCCAACAGCTAGTACGTAGTTAGGAACGCTGGTCACCACAGCTAGTATGTGCCTCGCAACAGCGGACCCCACAGCTAGTACGAAGTTAGGAACGCTGGGCATCACAGCTATTAAGTGCCTTGCAACAGCGGACCCCACAGCTAGTATGTAGTTAAATACGCTGGGCATTACAGTTAGTAAGTGCTTTGCAACAGCGAACTTCACAGCTAGTACATAGTTAGGAACGCTGGGCATCACATCTAGTAAGTGCCTTGCAACAACGGACCCCACAGCTAGTACGTAGTGTCACCATGTATATATAATATTTTATAATCCTATATCCCGCCTCTAATTCCACGACACACTCACAAACCCATAGTTAGGGGGATATTTTATGTAGAAAATAATAAATAACGATGTAGTAATATAATGTTGTATAATATAATGTAGATAGAGAATGTTAAAATTGTTTAGAACTTCATGGACCCAAATAAGAAGCTTATAGAACAAATAGACTAAATGGAACATTCTAGAAGCAATGGCTTCTATAACGTATACTTTAATATATTTTCTATATAAGAATTGTGAAATGATGTATGGGGTAATCATGATAAATATATATAGCAAGATATGGTAAAAATAATAGGTAAAGATAAATACCTGTAGATATAGAAAAGTCAGGTTATGTATAGACCTTTTGGAACATAGGTCCAGAACATTCGATGGCGCTATATAGAGTCACTCAGATATAGTCAGTCATATATAGTCAGTCATAGATAGATAGTCACATACAGAGATAGTCAGATATAGTTGATATAGTTATTCAGTCTCACTCACTATTACCTTGTTATTGTAAATTCTTGTAAAAGCACAGTCTGTTCATTTTATTTATATCCAATTTCTTTATTGTTCCTCTATGTGAGCTGTTGCCCTGTGGTCAATTGTAAGTAGGAAATATATATAAATTTATGTAACTTGTCTGACTTCTTTATTATTTTTTATTACGATCTGTCCGACCTTATACATGTAAAAACGCCAGAAATCGCATTTATATTATTTTCCTATTAATTTCATAATAAACGGTAGCAGATACCTAATAAATGGTAGCAGAGCATAAACAGCATTCGTAATAAATGGTAGAAGAGTAAAAAATAAAAATAATATCCACGAACCTTTGGTAGCTGAGATTTTTACGGTCCCGAAATTTTTTTTATTATTAGTATTATATCTATTAATTAAATTTTTTCAGTATGGTTAAGTGCGGGTGCTGTTTTGACGATATTTCGAAAGAGTCTGCAGTTAAATGCGCCAGCTGCAACAAAATTTATCATTATAAATGCCAGGATCTCAAAGAAAAACCGAGTAGCTTCGAAAATTGCGTATCTTGCATATATTTACAAAAAGTAATTCAACATTTTGTTAAAAAAGAGTTAGAGACCATTAAAGAATCAATATCCCGTGATCTGTCCCAGGAACCGGGTTTTATGAATCTAACAGACAAATTAAACGAAGCAATAGTAAATCAAAGTTCATTTATGAATGTAACTCATACCCAGAACCCAGCAAAAATACCCCAGTATCTAGAAAATGAATTGTACAAAATACCGAAAATAAGAACCAATGACCAGTCGACAATAATTGATTTTCTTGATATTTTTTATGATCTCAACGAAACCTATCCTCAGTTTTTTAACGAATTCTTGAGACGTTTAGCTATAAAAAATGAACAGATTAAAAGAATAATTTCTCAAGGTTGTAATAATTTTAATGAATTAAGAGATGCCATTTTAAAACAATTAACAAATATAACTACACGACTGGATTATCAGAAAAATAAAATTTTACGACCACAAGAGGAACAAGAGACATTCAGGGAATTCGCGCATTCTATTTTAAAATTCGGGAACATTTTGAAATATAATAAAGACGAGATATTAGAAATTATTATGACTAATGCTAACAAATTTACTCGATCATGTTTCAATTTTAAAACTGCACCAAAAAATCTCGACGAACTAAATTATTTGATTTCCGAAGTCGAAAAAATTGAACTCACAGGGCAATCTAATTTAAATTCAACTAATTCGCAATCCATTGATGATTTACGGATGTTAATACGTGAAATTGGGCAAAAATTGAACTATAAACTAGAAAGTAACGTTGAACCTAGATACAATTCCTATAATGAGAACCGCCATGTTACCTTCCCTGATAGTAGGTATCGATCACATTATCGAGGCGAACAGAAATATGATAATAAAAATTATAGACCGAATTATAGTAATAATAATTATAGCTCAAATAATTACCGCAGTAATTATTATAATGATAATTATAGAAAGTTTGATTATAACCAGAATAATTACAGAACTCTAAACCGAGAAAATAACTATAATGCCTATCGGCCCCCACATTGTAATAATAAGAATCGCAGGAATTATCCAAAGACCCAACAGGATAATCCTAATTATAGGGGTCCAAATCAAAATTATAATAACCGATCAAGAAATAATAATTTTAATACAAAATTCAGGGACCCGGCTCATTTCAAGTATATGAGCCCCCCATTCTATTACCCCCTCCCCTGGACACCGCCAAACTGGAATGCTCCTCCGGAAAAAAGTCCAAAAGAAGAGCTTCCCAAGGCAACCAAGGCGGGGCAAAAATTAAATAAAAAAAACTAAAGGTAGGGGGGTCTCAACAATCTTGTGTATTAACGCAGTATAATCTTTTAAATAATCAGAGCAGAATTAATATACTAGTGATTAAATGTCCAACTGTGGCGTTAATAGACTCAGGGGCCTCCCTTAGTATTATAAATTCAGACTTTCTATCGAAAATTCAAGAAACTAATAAGAAAAAAGTAATTCACAAATTACCATGTAATTGTAAGGTAATTCTCGGGAATGGTAAATCAGTATATGTTCAAAATAAGGTTAAATTGTCAATTTCAGTGCAGGGTCACTCTTGGACATTCGATTTTCTTATTGTGCCTCATGTCCCTGTTAATATAATTCTAGGCTTCGATTTTATGAAGAAAACAACCTTAGTATTAAATCCTGCAGAGGGCACATTTAATTTTTCTTTTAAAAATAATCATATATATTTTCTTGAATCTAGAAAATTAAGCCCTGAAAATACCTTGGAGTATTTCACAAAGAAATACCCTAATGTTCTGACTAAAAAACTAGGCCGAACCTCTGAGATGACTTACCATATAGCTTTGAAACCTGGGGTGGAAATCCCTGCGATTAAGAGTTGCGTTTATCGGATGGCGCCTCCGAAAATGCAACTTGTCAAGCAGGAGATTGAAACCTTAATGTCAAAGGGTGTTGTGGAGCGTATCCAGACAGAGTTCGCGTCACCTTGTTTTTTAGTAAAAAAGAAAAAATCTGATATAGGTGAAGAAAGACTATCATTCGGGCTTTGCAAGAACGTTTCTTTATAAATTTCGGACTATGGAGATCCATCTGTACTGATCGAGGCTCGGTATTCAACTCTAAGATTTATAATAATTTTATATATAAATTAGGTATCAAAAATTCGCTATTAATTCGATACTACCCTAATCCGAACCTATGTGAGAGATAAATACGAAACATAAATACCGCTTTAGTCGCGTTTCATGCGGAAAAGCAGGGCTCCTGGGCTGAATCCTTGTTGGCTATCCAAATAGGACTAAATTCAACTAAACATAGTTCCACAGGTTTCTCACCTGCGAAATTATTTCTAGGTCGTGAAATGTTAACTCAAATTCACCTTACCTGGGATGTATCTATTGATGAAATGGATAATAATAATAATATATATAAAACTGCAATAAATAACATTGTAAAAGCACACCATAAGATGGAAACAATATACAATAAAAAGCACAAGTATACAAATTTTAATATCGGAGACACAGTGTTAATTAAAACATATATTTTATCGAGCACTGATAAAAATATTTCAAAAAAACTATCATTTAGGTATACTGATCCATTTAAAATAATTAAAGTACTGTCACCTGTTTCCTATCTCTTAGAAAGCGTAAATGATTCCTGTGATATAAAAACAGCACATATTTCACAAATGAAATCATTTAAAGGTGAATTACCATTGAAATAATATAATGTAAGTAGTTATTAAACGTAAATAAAATTCATTGGTCAATAAATGTTATAGAAATTAAAAAGATCACTTTAATACAAAATAAAGAAGGTCAGACAAGAATTAGGTTATAGGTAGGTTTCCTATCTACAAGGCAACTTTGTATAATCGAGTTTGTTATCTCGAAATATATTTATGACATATGATGAGTATATACATATATTTTTTTTTTTTTATCGACTGGATTTAAGAACTATAATTTGATTGTATTTAGACATGATGGATTCATCAAATGATTATAATAATTATTAGTATTTTTCATATGAATTAAGTTTTGTGAAAATAAGAATAGAGTCAGATCGATTCTTCTAATTAATTTTTTTTTTGTGAATACTTATAAAAGAACAAAGTTTTATTTTCCTTTTTCAATTAATAGTGAGTAATATTTTTTGTACATAATTATCTCTGTCCAAGAATTATTCCTATAATTAATATGAATTAAGTTTTGTTAAATAAAGATCAATATTAATGTAGTCATATTGATTCTTCTAATTTTTTTTTGTAAATACTTATATGAAAGAACAAAGTTTTTTTTCTTTTCTCAACTCATAGTGAGTAAATTTTTAACTATATCATTTTTATAACATCATAATTGTATTTTTTTTTTTAGAAAGAATTGAAGCAAGAAATTATTATTCTTTATGTTATGTCTTCTATATATACATATAACTGCTTCATTGCAAAAGTTTTTTCTATGTGTCTATAATATAATATCTTATGTATTTACTTCTTAGGTATTAATGTGATGAAATTAAGAAGTTATCAGTGTGCATAAATATTCTAAGTTATTTATTTAACTTTCATTCTCTAGTATTGAGATTATTTATTTGGAATTTTTTTTTTTTAAGGGGAAATATTAAGTAAAGTATGTGACGTCTTGGGTACCCACATTATGTGACACTACACACACTAAGTACCACTAACCCTTCCTCTCCTTCTCTAGTTAATTTCTTCTGGTGACATATCCACCCAGTCTGTCTATCTTCCAATTTTTATCATCGATCGGCCAACCATCACATGTCACAGTCTGTTTCACTCCAGTGGCAGAACTGTTTCCCGCCTATAGTTGAGCCGATTCGAGAAAAAATACTTGGAATACCAGATATGGGCCCACCTTTTTCGACGGGGGAAGTGATGTCACCATGTATATATAATATTTTATAATCCTATATCCCGCCTCTAATTCCACGACACACTCACAAACCCATAGTTAGGGGGATATTTTATGTAGGAAATAATAAATAACGATGTAGTAATATAATGTTGTATAATATAATGTAGATAGAGAATGTTAAAATTGTTTAGAACTTCATGGACCCAAATAAGAAGCTTATAGAACAAATAGACTAAATGGAACATTCTAGAAGCAATGGCTTCTATAACGTATACTTTAATATATTTTCTATATAAGAATTGTGAAATGATGTATGGGGTAATCATGATAAATATATATAGCAAGATATGGTAAAAATAATAGGTAAAGATAAATACCTGTAGATATAGAAAAGTCAGGTTATGTATAGACCTTTTGGAACATAGGTCCAGAACATTCGATGGCGCTATATAGAGTCACTCAGATATAGTCAGTCATATATAGTCAGTCATAGATAGATAGTCACATACAGAGATAGTCAGATATAGTTGATATAGTTATTCAGTCTCACTCACTATTACCTTGTTATTGTAAATTCTTGTAAAAGCACAGTCTGTTCATTTTATTTATATCCAATTTCTTCATTGTTCCTCTATGTGAGCTGTTGCCCTGTGGTCAATTGTAAGTAGCAAATATACATAAATTTATGTAACTTGTCTGACTTCTTTATTATTTTTTATTACGATCTGTCCGACCTTATACATGTAAAAACGCCAGAAATCGCATTTATATTATTTTCTTATTAATTTCATAATAAACGGAAACAGATCCGTAATAGTAGTTAGGAACGCTGGTCACCACAGCTAGTATGTGCCTCGCAACAGCGGACCCCACAGCGAGTACGAAGTTAGGAACGCTGGGCATCACAGCTATTAAGTGCCTTGCAACAGCGGACCCCACAGCTAGTACGTAGTTAAATACGCTGGGCATCACAGCTAGTAAATGTCTTGCAACAGTGAACCCCACAGCGAATACATAGTTACTACTACTACATGTGAAATTTCGTGACAATCCAATCATCCGTTAATGACCTATCACTATCTTCAAATTTAGGCCTACCCCCATGACCCCCTCCCGTTCACAATTTTTTGACGTCACACACCCTATTTTTCTATTTGGCCTTTATGAATACTTCATGTGACATTTCGTGACAATCCGATCATCCATTAATGACTTATCACTATACTTATACTTAGGCCCCCATCAACCCACCCTCCCGTTCAAAACTTTGGGACGCCACACACCTTTTTTTCCTGTTTGGCTTTTAAAAAGACTACGTGTGAAATTTCATGACAATTCGACCATTAGTTAATGTGTTAGCACTATTTATATACTTAGGCCCCCCTTACAACCCCCCCTCCCGATCAAAACTTTGGGACGCCACACACCTTTTTTTCTTGTTTGGCTTTTAAAAAGACTACGTGTGAAATTTCATGACGTTTCGCCCATTAGTTAATGAGTTAGCTCTATATTTGTACTTAGGCCTCCCCATAACCCCCCCTCCCGTTCAAAACTTTGGGACGCCACACACCTTTTTTTCCTATTTGGCTTTTAAAAATACTACATGTGAAATTTCATGACGATTCGCCCATTAGTTAATGAGTTAGCTCTATATTTATACTTAGGCCCCCCCACAACCCCCCCTCCCGTTCAAAACGTTGGGACGCCACACACCTTTTTTTCCTATTTGGCTTTTAAAAATACTACGTGTGAAATTTCATGACGATTCGCCCATTAGTTAATGAGTTAGCTCTATATTTATACTTAGGCCCCCCCACAACCCCCCCTCCCATTCAAAACTTTGGGACGCCACACACCTTTTTTTCCTGTTTGGCTTTTAAAAAGACTACGTGTGAAATTTCATGACGATTCGCCCATTAGTTAATGAGTTAGCTCTATATTTATACTTAGGCCCCCCTTACAACCCCCCCTCCCGATCAAAACATTGGGACGCCACACACCTTTTTTTCCTGTTTGGCTTTTAAAAAGACTACGTGTGAAATTTCATGACAATTTGACCATTAGTTAATGAGTTAGCACTATTTATATACTTAGGCCCCCCTTACAACCCCCCCCCCTCCCGATCAAAATTTTGGGACGCCACATAGCCTATTATTCAATCGGGCTCAAAAGAATGCTACATGGGAAGTTTCATAAAACTCCGTCCAGCGGTTTGGGCGTAATGCTGGAACAAACATACAAACAAACCCCGTTTCAGCTTTATTAATATAGACTAGCAGTAATACCCGGCGTTGCCCGGGGAACTTTGACATTTCTCCCAATATCTCCTATAAGGCTATTCAGTTCCTCGACAGTGATGTTATAATTTTTAAATATTCATACGGAATTCAACTGTAGTAACGCTAGTAATTTTTTAGGATCCCTGGGCACCACAGCTAGTATGCGCCTTTCAACTGCGGAAACGACAGCTAGTGAATACTTAGCATCGCTGGACGTCCTAGCCAGTGCGTACATAAGAAAGTTTTAACCACAGCTAGTATTTGCCTTGCAACGCTGGGCACCACAGCTAGTACGTAGTTAGGAACGCTGGGCACCACAGGTAGTATATGCCTTGCAACGGCGGACCCCACCGCTAGTACCTAGTTAGAAACGCTGGGCATCACAGCTAGTATGTGCCTTGCGACGGCGGACCCCACAGCAGGTACGTAGTTAGGAACGCTGGTCACCACAGCTAGTATGAGCCTCGCAACAGCGGACCCCACATCTAGTACGAAATTAGGAACGCTGGGCATCACAGCTAGTAAGTGCCTTGCAACAGCGGACCCCACAGCTAGTACGTAGTTAGAAACGCTCAGCATCACAGCTAGTATGTGTTCTGCAACGGCGGACCCCACCACTAGTACCTAATTAGAAACGCTGGGCATCACAGCTAGTATGTTTTTGCAACGGCGGACCCCACAGCTAGTACGTAGTTAGAAACGCTCAGTATCACAGCTAGTATGTGTTCTGCATCGACGGACCCCACCGCTAGTACCTAATTAGAAACGCTGGGCATCACCGCTAGTATGTTTTTGCAACGGCGGACCCCACCGCTAGTACCTAATTAGAAACGCTGGGCATCACAGCTAGTATGTTTTTGCAACGGCGGACCCCACAGCTAGTACGTAGTTAGAAACGCTCAGCATCACAGCTAGTATGTGTTCTGCAACGGCGGACCCCACCGCTAGTACCTAATTAGAAACGCTGGGCATCACCGCTAGTATGTTTTTGCAACGGCGGACCCCACAGCTAGTACGTAGTTAGAAACGCTCAGCATCACAGCTAGTATGTGTTCTGCAATGGCGGACCCCACCGCTAGTACCTAATTAGAAACGCTGGGCATCACCGCTAGTATGTTTTTGCAACGGCGGACCCCACAGCTAGTACGTTTTTAGGAACGCTGGGCCCTACAGCTAGTAGGTGCCTTGCAACTGCGGAGCCCACAGATAGTATGTAGTTAGAACCACAGGGCATCACAGCTAGTATGTGCCTCGCAACAGCGGACCCCACAGCTAGTACGTAATTAGGAACGCTGGGCATCACAGCTAGTAGGTGCCTTGCAACAGCGGACCCCACAGATAGTACGTTTTTAGGAACGCTGGGCCCTACAGCTATTAAGTGCTTTGCAACAGCGGACCCCACAGTTAGTATGTAGTTAGAACCACTGGGCATCACAGCTAGTATGTATTTTGCAACGGCGGACCCCACAGCTAGTACCTAGTTAGAAACGCTCAGCATCACAGCTAGTATGTGTTCTGCAACGGCGGACCCCACCGCTAGTACTTAGTTAGAAACGCTGGGCATCACAGCTAGTATGTTTTTGTAACGGCGGACCCCACAGCTAGTAAGTAGTTAGAACCACTGGGCATCACAGCTAGTGTATTTTTCTATTTGGCCATCAATAATAGTACATGTGAAATTCCATGACAATCCCATCATCCGTTAATGACCTATCACTATCTTCAAATTTAGGCCTACCCCCATACCCCCCTCCCGTTCACAATTTTTTGACGTCACACCCTATTTTTCTATTTGGCCTTTATGAATACTACATGTGAAATTTCGTGACAATCCGATCATCCGTTAATGACATCACTATACTTATACTTAGGCCCCCATCAACCCACCCTCCCGTTCAAAATTTTGTGACATATACACCCTATATTTCTATTTGGCTTTTAAGAATACTACATGTGAAATTCCATGACAATACGACCAACCGTTATTGAGCTAGCACTATATTTATACTTAGGCCTATCCCCACAACCTCCCCTCCCGTTCAAAACTTTGGGTCGCCACACATCATATATTTCTATTTGGATTTTAAAAATACTACATGTGAAATTTTGTGACAATCCGACCAATCTTTGAATAGTTAGAACTATATTTATACTTAGGCCTACCCCCCCCCCACCCCTCCCCCCTTTCAAATTTTTGGGACGCCACACATTTGGTCTTCAGGAATACTACATGTGAAACTTCGTGACAATGCGACCAACCGTTAATGAGCTAGCTCTATATTTATACTTAGGCCCCCCTCAAACCCACCTCCCGTTCAAAACGTTGGGACGCCACACACCTTTTTTTCCTATTTGGCTTTTAAAAATACTACATGTGAAATTTCATGACGATTCGCCCATTAGTTAATGAGTTAGCTCTATATTTATACTTAGGCCCCCCCACTACCCTCCCCCTCCCGTAAAAAATTTTGAGCCGTCACACCGCCTTTTTTTCTATTTGGTCTTCAGGAATACTCCATGTGAAATTTCGTGACAATCCGACCAACCGTTAAAGAGTTAGCTCTATATTTATACTTAGGCCCCCCCACAACCCCCCCTCCCGTTCAAAACTTTGGGACTTCACACACCTTTTTTTCCTATTTGGCTTTTAAAAATACTACATGTGAAATTTCATGACGATTCGCCCATTAGTTAATGAGTTAGCTCTATATTTATACTTAGGCCCCCCCACAACCCCCCCTCCCGTTCAAAACGTTGGGACGCCACACACCTTTTTTTCCTATTTGGCTTTTAAAAATACTACGTGTGAAATTTCATGACGATTCGCCCATTAGTTAATGAGTTAGCTCTATATTTATACTTAGGCCCCCCCACAACCCCCCCTCCCGTTCAAAACTTTGGGACGCCACACACCTTTTTTTCATGTTTGGCTTTTAAAAAGACTACGTGTGAAATTTCATGACGATTCGCCCATTAGTTAATGAGTTAGCTCTATATTTATACTTAGGCCCCCCTTACAACCCCCCCTCCCGATCAAAACATTGGGACGCCACACACCTTTTTTTCCTATTTGGCTTTTAAAAATACTACATGTGAAATTTCATGACGATTCGCCCATTAGTTAATGAGTTAGCTCTATATTTATACTTAGGCCCCCCCACAACCCCCCCTCCCGTTCAAAACGTTGGGACGCCACACTCCTTTTTTTCCTATTTGGCTTTTAAAAATACTACGTGTGAAATTTCATGACAATTCGACCATTAGTTAATGTGTTAGCACTATTTATATACTTAGGCCCCCCTTACAACCCCCCCTCCCGATCAAAACATTGGGACGCCACACACCTTTTTTTCCTGTTTGGCTTTTAAAAAGACTACGTGTGAAATTTCATGACAATTTGACCATTAGTTAATGAGTTAGCACTATTTATATACTTAGGCCCCCCTTACAACCCCCCCCCCCCCCCCCCCCTCCCGATCAAAATGTTGGGACGCCACATAGCCTATTATTCAATCGGGCTCAAAAGAATGCTACATGGGAAGTTTCATAAAACTCCGTCCAGCGGTTTGGGCGTGATGCTGGAACAAACATACAAACAAACAAACAAACCCCGTTTCAGCTTTATTAATATAGACTAGCAGTAATACCCGGCGTTGCCCGGGGAACTTTGACATTTCTCCCAATATCTCCTATAAGGCTATTCAGTTCCTCGACAGTGATGTTATAATTTTTAATTATTCATACGGAATTCAACTGTAGTAACGCTAGTAATTTTTTAGGATCCCTGGGCACCACAGCTAGTATGCGCCTTTCAACTGCGGAAACGACAGCTAGTGAATACTTAGCATCGCTGGACGTCCTAGCCAGTGCGTACATAAGAAAGTTTTAACCACAGCTAGTATTTGCCTTGCAACGCTGGGCACCACAGCTAGTACGTAGTTAGGAACGCTGGGCACCACAGGTAGTATATGCCTTGCAACGGCGGACCCCACCGCTAGTACCTAGTTAGAAACGCTGGGCATCACAGCTAGTATGTGCCTTGCGACGGCGGACCCCACAGCAGGTACGTAGTTAGGAACGCTGGTCACCACAGCTAGTATGAGCCTCGCAACAGCGGACCCCACAGCTAGTACGTAGTTAGAAACGCTCAGCATCACAGCTAGTATGTGTTCTGCAACGGCGGACCCCACCACTAGTACCTAATTAGAAACGCTGGGCATCACAGCTAGTATGTTTTTGCAACGGCGGACCCCACAGCTAGTACGTAGTTAGAAACGCTCAGCATCACAGCTAGTATGTGTTCTGCAACGGCGGACCCCACCGCTAGTACCTAATTAGAAACGCTGGGCATCACCGCTAGTATGTTTTTGCAACGGCGGACCCCACAGCTAGTACGTAGTTAGAAACGCTCAGCATCACAGCTAGTATGTGTTCTGCAATGGCGGACCCCACCGCTAGTACCTAATTAGAAACGCTGGGCATCACCGCTAGTATGTTTTTGCAACGGCGGACCCCACAGCTAGTACGTTTTTAGGAACGCTGGGCCCTACAGCTAGTAGGTGCCTTGCAACTGCGGAGCCCACAGATAGTATGTAGTTAGAACCACAGGGCATCACAGCTAGTATGTGCCTCGCAACAGCGGACCCCACAGCTAGTACGTAATTAGGAACGCTGGGCATCACAGCTAGTAAGTGCCTTGCAACAGCGGACCCCACAGATAGTACGTTTTTAGGAACGCTGGGCCCTACAGCTATTAAGTGCTTTGCAACAGCGGACCCCACAGTTAGTATGTAGTTAGAACCACTGGGCATCACAGCTAGTATGTATTTTACAACGGCGGACCCCACAGCTAGTACGTAGTTAGAAACGCTCAGCATCACAGCTAGTATGTGTTCTGCAACGGCGGACCCCACCGCTAGTACTTAGTTAGAAACGCTGGGCATCACAGCTAGTATGTTTTTGTAACGGCGGACCCCACAGCTAGTACGTAGTTAGAACCACTGGGCATCACAGCTAGTGTATTTTTCTATTTGGCCATCAATAATAGTACATGTGAAATTCCATGACAATCCGATCATCCGTTAATGACCTATCACTATCTTCAAATTTAGGCCTACCCCCATACCCCCCCTCCCGTTCACAATTTTTTGACGTCACACCCTATTTTTCTATTTGGCCTTTATGAATACTACATGTGAAATTTCGTGACAATCCGATCATCCGTTAATGACATCACTATACTTATACTTAGGCCCCCATCAACCCACCCTCCCGTTCAAAATTTTGTGACATATACACCCTATATTTCTATTTGGCTTTTAAGAATACTACATGTGAAATTCCATGACAATACGACCAACCGTTATTGAGCTAGCACTATATTTATACTTAGGCCTATCCCCACAACCTCCCCTCCCGTTCAAAACTTTGGGTCGCCACACATCATATATTTCTATTTGGATTTTAAAAATACTACATGTGAAATTTTGTGACAATCCGACCAATCTTTGAAGAGTTAGCACTATATTTATACTTAGGCCTACCCCCCCCCCCCCCACCCCTCCCCCCTTTCAAATTTTTGGGACGCCACACATTTGGTCTTCAGGAATACTACATGTGAAACTTCGTGACAATGCGACCAACCGTTAATGAGCTAGCTCTATATTTATACTTAGGCCCCCCTCAACCCCCCCTCCCGTTCAAAACGTTGGGACGCCACACACCTTTTTTTCCTATTTGGCTTTTAAAAATACTACATGTGAAATTTCATGACGATTCGCCCATTAGTTAATGAGTAAGCTCTATATTTATACTTAGGCCCCCCCACTACCCTCCCCCCTTCCGTAAAAAATTTTGAGCCGTCACACCGCCTATTTTTCTATTTGGTCTTCAGGAATACTCCATGTGAAATTTCGTGACAATCCGACCAACCGTTAAAGAGTTAGCTCTATATTTATACTTAGGCCCCCCCACAACCCCCCCTCCCGTTCAAAACTTTGGGACGCCACACACCTTTTTTTCCTATTTGGCTTTTAAAAATACTACATGTGAAATTTCATGACGATTCGCCCATTAGTTCATGAGTTAGCTCTATATTTATACTTAGGCCCCCCTTACAACCCCCCCTCCCGATCAAAATTTTGGGACGCCACATAGCCTATTATTCAATCGGGCTCAAAAGAATGCTACATGGGAAGTTTCATAAAAATCCGTCCAGCGGTTTGGGCGTGATGCTGGAACAAACATACATACATACATACATACATACATACAAACAAACATACAAACAAACAAACAAACCCCGTTTCAGCTTTATTAATATAGATTATATCACAATGTACACAAGTTTTAATTTGTGTTCATATCTATACATACATCTTTTTTTTTTTGGCATTTTTCTTCCATAGTGGATCGGTGTCACCATATTTAAAGTCAGTCTGAACGTTGTGCTGACGTTGGCATAATCCGAAACCAGCACACTCTATGGCTCTGTCAGTTAACAAATATTAAATCTATAAACCGTTAAAAAGCAAGAAATTTGAAGAATGGAGTCTACCGAGCTCAGGATCGCCACTTAGAAATCTAGCTGAGGCACTTAGGTCAGATGTTTTAATCGGGAAGTGAAAAATAACTATGAGCACGTCGTCCTTCGGATGGGACTTTAAGCGATGTTCCAGGACTTTTTCGAATGTGAGGTACTCGATAATGAGACGTATGTTATGTAAATAAACCTGGGTAGGTGAAATATCACTTAGGTTGAAAATAGCCTTGAGCACGTCGTCCTTCGGATGGGACTTTCCGGATAAATCTGAATCTCTCGTATCAGTTTTAACAATGATTAAGCCTATAAACCGTTAAATAGCGCAAATTTTTTGAAAAACATTTTTATTTTGATTTTTGTGTAGGATTCAGATAATCCGGTCGTTCTCTATCAGTTTTAACAAATATTAAATCTATAAACCGTTAAAAAGCGAGAAATTTCAAGAATGGAGTCTACCGAGCTCAGGATCGCCACTTAGAAATCTAGCTGAGGCACTTAGGTCAGATGTTTCAATCGGGAAGTTAAAAAACACTTTGAGCACGTCGTCCTTCGGATGGGACTTTAAGCGATGATCCAGGGCTTTTTCGAATGTGAGGTACTCGATAATGAGACGTATGTTATGTAAATAAACCTGGGTAGGTGAAATATCACTTAGGTTGAAAATAGCCTTGAGCACGTCGTCCTTCGGATGGGACTTTCCGGATAAATCTGAATCTCTCGTATCAGTTTTAACAATTATTAAGCCTATAAACCGTTAAATAGCGCAAATTTTTTGAAAAACATTTTTATTTTGATTTTTGTGTAGGATTCAGATAATCCGGTCGTTCTCTATCAGTTTTAACAAATATTAAATCTATAAACCGTTAAAAAGCGAGAAATTTCAAGAATGGAGTCTACCGAGCTCAGGATCGCCACTTAGAAATCTAGCTGAGGCACTTAGGTCAGATGTTTCAATCGGGAAGTTAAAAAACACTTTGAGCACGTCGTCCTTTGGATGGGACTTTAAGCGATGATCCAGGGCTTTTTCGAATGTGAGGTACTCGATAATGAGACGTATGTTATGTAAATAAACCTGGTTAGGTGAAATTTCACTTAGGTTGAAAATAGCCTTGAGCACGTCGTCCGTCGGATGGGACTTTTCGGATATATCTGATTCTGTCGTATCAGTTTTAACAATTATTAAGCCTATAAACCGTTAAATAGCGTGAATTTTTTGAAAAACATTTTTATTTTGATTTTTGTGTAGGATTCAGATAATCCGGTCGTTCTCTATCAGTTTTAACAAATATTAAATCTATAGCAGTTATACCCGGCGTTGCCCGGGGAACTTTGATTTTTCTCCCAATATCTTCTATAACGCTATTCAGTTCCTCGACAGTACATTCATGATGTTATAATTTTCAATTATTCATACGGAATAAGGCTTATAGTCCTTCAGCTGTTGTAACGCTAGTAAGTTTTTAGGACCCCTGGGCACCACAGCTAGTATGCGCCTTTCAACGGCGGAAGCCACACCTAGTGAATACTTAGCATCGCTGGACGTCCTAGTCAGTGCGTACTTAAGAACGTTTGTGACCACAGCTAGTATGTGGCTTGCAACGCTGAGCACCACAGCTAGTACGTAGTAGGGAATGCTGGGCATCATAGCTAGTATGTGCCTTGTGACGGCGGACCCAACAGCTAGTACGTAGTTAGGAACGCTGGTCACCACAGCTAGTATGTGCCTCGCAACAGCGGACCCCACAGCTAGTACGAAGTTAGGAACGCTGGGCATCACAGCTATTAAGTGCCTTGCAACAGCGGACCCCACAGCTAGTATGTAGTTAAGTACGCTGGGCATTACAGTTAGTAAGTGCTTTGCAACAGCGAACTTCACAGCCAGTACATAGTTAGGAACGCTGGGCACTACAGCTAGTAAATGCCTTGCAACAACGGACCCCACAGCTAGTACGAAGTTAGGAACGCTGGGCACTACAGCTAGTAAATGCCTTGCAACAACGGACCCCACAGCTAGTACGATATTAGGAACCCTGGGCATGACAGCTAGTATCCTTTTGCAACGACGGACCCCACAGCTAGTACGTAATTAGGAACGCTGGGCCCTACAGGTAGTAGGTGCCTTGCAACTGCGAACCCCACAGATAGTATGTAGTTAGAACCACAGGGCATCACAGCTAGTATGAGTTTTGCAACGGCGGACCCCACAGCTAGTACCTACGAGTGAAATACGCTGGGCCACACTGCTAGCGCCTTGCAACAGCAGACCCCACAGCTAGTACGTAATTAGAAACGCTGGGCATTACAGCTAGTAAATGTCTTATAGGTGCCTTGCAAATGCGAACCCCACAGCCAGTCGCCCATTAGTTAATGAGTTAGCTCTATATTTATACTTAGGCCCCCCCACTACCCCCCCTCCCGAAAAAAATTTTGAGCCGTCACACCGCCTATTTTTCTATTTGGTCTTCAGGAATACTCCATGTGAAATTTCGTGACAATCCGACCAACTGTTAAAGAGTTAGCTCTATATTTATACTTAGGCCCCCCCACAACCCCCCCTCCCGTTCAAAACTTTGGGACGCCACACACCTTTTTTTCCTGTTTGGCTTTTAAAAATACTACATGTGAAATTTCATGACGATTCGCCAATTAGTTCATGAGTTAGCTCTATATTTATACTTAGGCCCCCCCACAACCCCCCCTCCCGTTCAAAACTTTGGGACGCCACACACCTTTTTTTCCTGTTTGGCTTTTAAAAATACTACATGTGAAATTTCATGACGATTCGCCCATTAGTTCATGAGTTAGCTCTATATTTATACTTAGGCCCCCCCACAACCCCCCCTCCCGTTCAAAACTTTGGGCCGCCACACACCTTTTTTTCCTGTTTGGCTTTTAAAAAGACTACGTGTGAAATTTCATGACAATTTGACCATTAGTTAATGAGTTAGCACTATTTATATACTTAGGCCCCCCTTACAACCCCCCCTCCCGATCTAAATTTTGGGACGCCACATAGCCTATTATTCAATCGGGCTCAAAAGAATGCTACATGGGAAGTTTCATAAAAATCCGTCCAGCGGTTTGGGCGTGATGCTGGAACAAACATACATACATACAAACAAACATACAAACAAACAAACAAACCCCGTTTCAGCTTTATTAATATAGATTATATCACAATGTACACAAGTTTTAATTTGTGTTCATATCTATACATACATCTTTTTTTTTTTGGCATTTTTCTTCCATAGTGGATCGGTGTCACCATATTTAAAGTCAGTCTGAACGTTGTGCTGACGTTGGCATAATCCGAAACCAGCACACTCTATGGCTCTGTCAGTTAACAAATATTAAATCTATAAACCGTTGAAAAGCAAGAAATTTGAAGAATGGAGTCTACCGAGCTCAGGATCGCCACTTAGAAATCTAGCTGAGGCACTTAGGTCAGATGTTTTAATCGGGAAGTTAAAAATAACTTTGAGCACTTCGTCCTTCGGATGGGACATTAAGCGATGATCCAGGGCTTTTTCGAATGTGAGGTACTCGATAATGAGACGTATGTTATGTTAATAAACCTGGGTAGGTCAATTTCCACTTAGGTTGAAAGCCTTGAGCACGTCGTCCTTCGGATGGGACTTTCCGGATATATCTGAATCTGTAGTATCAGTTTTAACAATTATTAAGCCTATAAACCGTTAAATAGCGCGAATTTTTTGAAAAACGTTTTCATTTTGATTTTTGTGTGGGGTTCAGATAATCCGGTCGTTCTCTATCAGTTTTAACAAATATTTAATCTATAAACCGTTAAAAAGCGAGAAATTTGAAGAATGGAGTCTACCGAGCTCAGGATCGCCACTTAGAAATCTAGCTGAGGCACTTAGGTCAGATGTTTTAATCGGGAAGTGAAAAATAACTATGAGCACGTCGTCCTTCGGATGGGACTTTAAGCGATGTTCCAGGACTTTTTCGAATGTGAGTTACTCGATAATGAGACGTATGTTATGTAAATAAACCTGGGTAGGTGAAATTTCACTTAGGTTGAAAATAGCCTTGAGCACGTCGTCCTTCGGATGGGACTTTCCGGATAAATCTGAATCTGTCGTATCAGTTTTAACAATTATTAAGCCTATAAACCGTTAAATAGCGCAAATTTTTTGAAAAACATTTTTATTTTGATTTTTGTGTAGGATTCAGATAATCCGGTCGTTCTCTATCAGTTTTAACAAATATTAAATCTATAAACCGTTAAAAAGCGAGAAATTTGAAGAATGGAGTCTACCGAGCTCAGGATCGCCACTTAGAAATCTAGCTGAGGCACTTAGGTCAGATGTTTTAATCGGGAAGTTAAAAAACACTTTGAGCACGTCGTCCTTCGGATGGGACTTTAAGCGATGATCCAGGGCTTTTTCGAATGTGAGGTACTCGATAATGAGACGTATGTTATGTAAATAAACCTGGTTAGGTGAAATTTCACTTAGGTTGAAAATAGCCTTGAGCACGTCGTCCTTCGGATGGGACTTTCCGGATAAATCTGAATCTGTCGTATCAGTTTTAACAATTATTAAGCCTATAAACCGTTAAATAGCGCAAATTTTTTGAAAAACATTTTTATTTTGATTTTTGTGTAGGATTCAGATAATCCGGTCGTTCTCTATCAGTTTTAACAAATATTAAATCTATAAACCGTTAAAAAGCGAGAAATTTCAAGAATGGAGTCTACCGAGCTCAGGATCGCCACTTAGAAATCTAGTTGAGGCACTTAGGTCAGATGTTTCAATCGGGAAGTTAAAAAACACTTTGAGCACGTCGTCCTTCGGATGGGACTTTATGCGATGATCCAGGGCTTTTTCGAATGTGAGGTACTCGATAATGAGACGTATGTTATGTAAATAAACCTGGGTAGGTGAAATATCACTTAGGTTGAAAATAGCCTTGAGCACGTCGTCCTTCGGATGGGACTTTCCGGATAAATCTGAATCTCTCGTATCAGTTTTAACAATTATTAAACCTATAAACCGTTAAATAGCGCAAATTTTTTGAAAAACATTTTTATTTTGATTTTTGTGTAGGATTCAGATAATCCGGTCGTTCTCTATCAGTTTTAACAAATATTAAATCTAAAAACCGTTAAAAAGCGAGAAATTTCAAGAATGGAGTCTACCGAGCTCAGGATCGCCACTTAGAAATCTAGCTGAGGCACTTAGGTCAGATGTTTCAATCGGGAAGTTAAAAAACACTTCGAGCACGTCGTCCTTCGGATGGGACTTTAAGCGATGATCCAGGGCTTTTTCGAATGTGAGGTACTCGATAATGAGACGTATGTTATGTAAATAAACCTGGTTAGGTGAAATTTCACTTAGGTTGAAAATAGCCTTGAGCACGTCGTCCGTCGGATGGGACTTTTCGGATATATCTGATTTGTCGTATCAGTTTTAACAATTATTAAGCCTATAAACCGTTAAATAGCGTGAATTTTTTGAAAAACATTTTTATTTTGATTTTCGTGTAGGATTCAGATAATCCGGTCGTTCTCTATCAGTTTTAACAAATATTAAATCTAAAAACCGTTAAAAAGCGAGAAATTTCAAGAATGGAGTCTACCGAGCTCAGGATCGCCACTTAGAAATCTAGCTGAGGCACTTAGGTCAGATGTTTCAATCGGGAAGTTAAAAAACACTTCGAGCACGTCGTCCTTCGGATGGGACTTTAAGCGATGATCCAGGGCTTTTTCGAATGTGAGGTACTCGATAATGAGACGTATGTTATGTAAATAAACCTGGTTAGGTGAAATTTCACTTAGGTTGAAAATAGCCTTGAGCACGTCGTCCGTCGGATGGGACTTTTCGGATATATCTGATTCTGTCGTATCAGTTTTAACAATTATTAAGCCTATAAACCGTTAAATAGCGTGAATTTTTTGAAAAACATTTTTATTTTGATTTTCGTGTAGGATTCAGATAATCCGGTCGTTCTCTATCAGTTTTAACAAATATTAAATCTATAGCAGTTATACCCGGCGTTGCCCGGGGAACTTTGATTTTTCTCCCAATATCTTCTATAACGCTATTCAGTTCCTCGACAGTACATTCATGATGTTATAATTTTCAATTATTCATACGGAATAAGGCTTATAGTCCTTCAGCTGTTGTAACGCTAGTAAGTTTTTAGGACCCCTGGGCACCACAGCTAGTATGCGCCTTTCAACGGCGGAAGCCACACCTAGTGAATACTTAGCATCGCTGGACGTCCTAGTCAGTGCGTACTTAAGAACGTTTGTGACCACAGCTAGTATGTGGCTTGCAACGCTGAGCACCACAGCTAGTACGTAGTAGGGAATGCTGGGCATCATAGCTAGTATGTGCCTTGCGACGGCGGACCCAACAGCTAGTACGTAGTTAGGAACGCTGGTCACCACAGCTAGTATGTGCCTCGCAACAGCGGACCCCACAGCTAGTACGAAGTTAGGAACGCTGGGCATCACAGCTATTAAGTGCCTTGCAACAGCGGACCCCACAGCTAGTATGTAGTTAAATACGCTGGGCATTACAGTTAGTAAGTGCTTTGCAACAGCGAACTTCACAGCCAGTACATAGTTAGGAACGCTGGGCACTACAGCTAGTAAATGCCTTGCAACAACGGACCCCACAGCTAGTACGAAGTTAGGAACGCTGGGCACTACAGCTAGTAAATGCCTTGCAACAACGGACCCCACAGCTAGTACGATATTAGGAACCCTGGGCATCACAGCTAGTATCCTTTTGCAACGACGGACCCCACAGCTAGTACGTAATTAGGAACGCTGGGCCCTACAGGTAGTAGGTGCCTTGCAACTGCGAACCCCACAGATAGTATGTAGTTAGAACCACAGGGCATCACAGCTAGTATGAGTTTTGCAACGGCGGACCCCACAGCTAGTACCTACGAGTGAAATACGCTGGGCCACACTGCTAGCGCCTTGCAACAGCAGACCCCACAGCTAGTACGTAATTAGAAACGCTGGGCATTACAGCTAGTAAATGTCTTATAGGTGCCTTGCAACAGCGAACCCCACAGCCAGTACATAGTTAGGAACGCTGGGGCTGAGCACTACAGCTAGTAAGTACCTTGCAACAGCGGACCCCACAGCTAGTACGATATTAGGAACGCTGGACATCACAGCTAGTAAATGTCTTGCAACTGTGAACCCCACAGCGAATACATAGTTACTACTACTACATGTGAAATTCATGACAATCCGATTCATGACAATACGACCAACCGTTAATGAGCTAACTCTATATGTATATTTAGCCCCCCCACAACCCTCCTTCCTGTTCAAAATTTTGGGCCGTCACACACCTAATATTTCTATTTGACCTTTAGGAATACTACATGTGAAATTTCATGACAATTCGACCATTAGTTAATGAGTTAGCACTATTTATATTGTGATATATCGCATATCACAGATCGATTGGTAATTATAGTTATGAGAGCGACTACGAGAAGCGCACTAGTAGACGATACATAAAGTGGAGGGGATGGAAATTCAAGTTGGCTCCTCGCTGAAGTGTCAGAGGAGGTAGACATTGCTCGTTGAGCTGTTGAGGTAGACAGTCTTCAGTCAGCTATCAGAGGAGGTAGTCGGTCCTCGTTCAGCTACGAGAAGAGTCAGTCCTCATTCAGCTACTAGAGGAGACAGTCATTCCTGTTGAGTGGCCGGAGGAAATAGTCATTCCGAGTTCAGCTGTTGAGCTGGGCAGTTATTCAGAGTTGAGCTATTGAGGGAGAGGACATTCCTGGCTGAGCTGTAGGAGGAAGGAGACTCCTGTTTGAGCGGACGTAGGAGACCGAAGACTCTCATTTTGCTGCTGGAGGGAAATCATCCCTGCTGCCTACTTCGAAGGGACTGGAAGTTCCTCAATCTTTGTGGATCCTGGAAGAGAAACCACAGGCTTGAGTGTGGTTATGAATAAAGAAGACTTACAAGGTAACGGAATTATTTATTTTACATTTTTCTCCGACATCGAGACGAATGGCTGGCTGATCATCAATAGACACCTTCATGTTGCGGGAGTTACCAGAACATTTAAGTCTATATAAATTATTTCATGTTTTATAGATATTTTATTCCAGATGTGCGATTATGGAGGGACGCCTCACTAATATATGTCAATAATTGTGTTAATAAATGTATGTTGTCTTATAAATTGTTCTCTAAATTCTCTGTAGCCTAGTTCACCTTCTGAGTACGCATGTTAACCCCAAAAGTAAAATCATTTTCATAGTAATTAATTAAAGTTTAAAGCCCCCAAGCAGAGATCATCTCAATATACGTAGGCCCCCCTTACAACCCCCCCTCCCGATCAAAACTTTGGAACGCCACACACCTTATTTTTCTTTTTGGCCTTCAGGAATACTCCATGTGAAATTTCGTGACAATCCGACCAACCGTTAAAGAGTTAGCTCTATATTTATACTTAGGCCCCCCACAACCCCCCCTCCCGATCAAAACTTTGGAACGCCACACACCTTATTTTTCTTTTTGGCCTTCAGGAATACTCCATGTGAAATTTCGTGACAATCCGACCAACCGTTAAAGAGTTAGCTCTATATTTATACTTAGGCCCCCCCACAACCCCCCCTCCCGTTCAAAACATTGGGACGCCACACACCTTATTTTTCTTTTTGGCCTTCAGGAATACTCCATGTGAAATTTCGTGCCAATCCGACCAACCGTTAAAGAGTTAGCTCTATATTTATACTTAGGCCTCCCCACAACCCCCCCTCCCGTTCAAAACTTTGGGACGCCACACACCTTATTTTTCTTTTTGGCCTTCAGGAATACTCCATGTGAAATTTCGTGACAATCCGACCAACCGTTAAAGAGTTAGCTCTATATTTATACTTAGGCCCCCCCACAACCCCCCCTCCCGTTCAAAACTTTGGGACGCCACACACCTTATTTTTCTTTTTGGCCTTCAGGAATACTCCATGTGAAATTTCGTGACAATCCGACCAACCGTTAAAGAGTTAGCTCTATATTTATACTTAGACCCCCCAAAACCCCCCTCCCGTTCAAAACTTTGGGACGCCACACACCTTATTTTTCTTTTTGGCCTTCAGGAATACTCCATGTGAAATTTCGTGACAATCCGACCAACCGTTAAAGAGTTAGCTCTATATTTATACTTAGGCCCCCCACAACCCCCCCTCCCGATCAAAACTTTGGAACGCCACACACCTTATTTTTCTTTTTGGCCTTCAGGAATACTCCATGTGAAATTTCGTGACAATCCGACCAACCGTTAAAGAGTTAGCTCTATATTTATACTTAGGCCCCCCCACAACCCCCCCTCCCGTTCAAAACTTTGGGACGCCACACACCTTTTTTTCCTTTTTGGCTTTTAAAAATACTACATGTGAAATTTCATGACGATTCGCCCATTAGTTAATGAGTTAGCTTTATATTTATACTTAGGCCCCCCCACAACCCCCCCTCCCGTAAAAAATTTTGAGCCGTCACACCGCCTATTTTTTTATTTGGTCTTCAGGAATACTACATGTGAAACTTCGTGACAATGCGACCAACTGTTAAAGAGTTAGCTCTATATTTATACTTAGGCCCCCCCACAACCCCCCCCTCCCGTTCAAAACTTTGGGACGCCACACACCTTATTTTTCTATTTGGCCTTCAGGAATACTCCATGTGAAATTTCGTGACAATCCGACCAACCGTTAAAGAATTAGCTCTATATTTATACTTAGGCCCCCCCACAACCCCCCCTCCCGTTCAAAACTTTGGGACGCCACACACCTTTTTTTCCTATTTGGCTTTTAAAAATACTACATGTGAAATTTCATGACAATTCGCCCAATATTTAATGAGTTAGCTCTATATTTATACTTAGGCCCCCCTCAACCCCCCCCCCCCCCCCCCTCCCGTTCAAAACTTTGGGACGCCACACACATTTTTTTCCTATTTGTCTTTGAAAAATACTACATGTGAAATTTCATGACAATTCGCCCAATAGTTAATGAGTTAGCTCTATATTTATACTTAGGCCCCCCTACACCCCCTGCCGTTCAAAACTTTGGGACGCCACACACATTTTTCTTCTATTTGGCTTTTAAAAATACTACATGTGAAATTTCATGACAATTCGACCATTAGTTAATGAGTTAGCACTATTTATATACTTAGGCCCCCCCACAACCCCCCTCCCGTTCAAAATTTTGGGACGCCACATAGCCTATTATTCAATCGGGCTCAAAAGAATGGTACATGTGAAGTTTCATGAAGATCCGTCCAGCGGTTCGGGCGTGATGCTGGAACAAACATACAAACAAACAAACCCCGTTTCAGCTTTATTAATATAGACTAGCAGTAATACCCTGCGTTGCCCGGGGAACTTTGAATTTTCTCTCAATATCTCCTGTAAGTCTATTCAATCCTTCGACACCACATTCATGATGTTATAATTTTCGATTATTCATACGGAATAAGGCTTATAGTCCTTCAACTATAGTAACGCTAGTAAGTTTTTAAGACCCCTAGGCACCACAGCGAGTATGCGCCTTTCAACGGCGGAAACCCCAGCTAGTGAATACTTGGCATCGCTGGGCACCACAGCTAGTAAGAAGTTAGGAACGCTGACGGCGGACCCCACATCTAGTACGTAGTTAGGAACGCTGGGCACCACACCTAGTATGTGCCTTGCGACGTTGAACACCACATTTAGTACGTAGTTAGGAACGCTGGGCACCACGGCTAGTATGTTCCTTGCAACAGCGGACCCCACAGCGAATACATAGTTACTACTACATGTGAAATTCATGACAATCCGATTACCCTTTAATCAATCAGCATTTTTTTATGCTTTGCTCCCCCCCCCCCCCCTGTTAAATTTTTGAAGATGTCACATAGTGTATTTTTCTATTTGGCCATCAAGAATACTACATAAAAAATTCCATGACAATCCGATCATCCGTAAATGATCTACACTATCTTCAAATTTTCGCCTACCCCACAACCCCCCTCCCGTTCAAAACTTTGGGACGCCACACACCTTTTTTTCCTTTTTGGCTTTTAAAAATACTACATGTGAAATTTCATGACAATTCGACCATTAGTTAATGAGTTAGCACTATTTATATACTTAGGCCCCCCTTACTACCCCCCCTCCCGATCAAAATTTTGGGACGCGACATAGCCTATTATTCAATCGGGCTCAAAAGAATGCTACATGTGAAGTTTCATAAAAATCCGTCCAGCTGTATGGGCGTGATGCTGGAACAAACATACAAACACACAAACCCCGTTTCAGCTTTATTAATATAGACTTAAACGTTCCGCTCAACATAGGGTACGTGACATCACCCAACACTCCTGCCAACTTCCTACTACCATCTCCAAAGCCCACTTATATTCCACATTTCTTCCTTGATAATGTTAGTAGAAACCAAACGGTAACTTATTTTATCATACATATGGAGTCTATCGAGCTCAGGATCGCCACTTAGAAATCTAGCCAAGGAACTTAGGTCAGATATTTTATTCGGGAAGATAAAAATAAATTTGAGCACGTCGTCCTTCGGATTAGACTTTAGGCTATGATCGAGGGCCTTTTTGTATGTCAGGTGCTCGATAATGAGTCCTATGTTATGTAACTAAACCTAGGTAGCTAAAATTTCACTTAGGTTCAAAAAACCTTGAGCACGTCGTCCTTCGGATAGGACTTTCCCGATATATCTAAATCTGTCTATCAGTTTTAACAAATATTAAATCTATAAACCGTTAAAAAGCAGGAAGTTTGAAGAATGGTATTTAGCCCGACGTTTTTCGAAAAACATTATTATTTCAATTTTTGTGTAGGATTCAGATATCCCGGTTGTTCATCAGTTTTAACAAATATTAAAACTAAAAACCGTTTAAAAGCGAGAAATTTGAAGAATGGAGTTTACCGAGCTCAGGATCGCCATTTCGAAATCTAGCCAAGTCACTTAGGTCAGATGTTTTAATCGGGAAGATAAAAATAAATTTGAGCACGTCGTCCTTCGGTTTGGACTTTAAGCTATGATCGAGGGCCTTTTCGTATGTCGGGTACTCGATAATGAGTCGTATGTTACGTATCTAAACCTGGGTAGTTGAAATTTCATTTACGTTAAAAATAACTTGAGCACGTCGTCCTTCGGTTTGGACTCTAAGCTATGATCGAGGGCTTTTTCGTATGTCAGGTACTCGAAAATGAGTCGTATGTTACGTATCTAAACCTGGGTAGCTGAAATTTCACTTAGGTTAAAAATAAATTTGAGCACGTCGTCCTTCGGATGGGACTTCCCCGATATATCTGAATCTGTATATCAGTTTTAACAAATATTAATACTAAAAACCGTTTAAAAGCGAGAAATTTGAAGAATGGAGTTTACCGAGCTCAGGATCGCCATTTAGAAATCTAGCCAAGTCACTTAGGTCAGATGTTTTAATCGGGAAGATAAAAATAACTTTGAGCACGTCGTCCTTCGGATGGGACTTTCCCGATACATCTGAATCTTTCTTTGGTTGACCATCTTCGTTTCTGGATGCTGCCTATCTACCAACATAGCTGTATTATTTTGCAACAGCGGACACCACAGCTAGTACGAAGTTAGGAACCCTGGGCACCACATCTAGTATGTGCCTTGCAACAGCGGACCCCACAGCTAGTACGAAGTTCGGAACGCTGAGCACCACATCTAGTTTGTGCCTTGCAACAGCGGACCCCACAGCTAGTACGAAGTTAGGAACGCTGAGCACCACATCTAGTTTGTGCCTTGCAACAGCGGACCCCACAGGTAGTACGAAGTTCGGAACGCTGAGCACCACATCTAGTTTGTGCCTTGCAACAGCGGACCCCACAGCTAGTACGAAGTTAGGAACCCTGGGCACCACATCTAGTATGTGCCTTGCAACAGCGGACCCCACAGCTAGTACGAAGTTAGGAACGCTGGGCAACACAGCTAGTAAGTGCCTTGCAACAGCGGACCCCACAGCTAGTACGAAGTTAGGAACGCTGAGCACCACATCTAGTATGTGCCTTGCAACAGCGGTCACCACAGCTAGTACGAAGTTAGGAACCCTGGGCACCACATCTAGTATGTGCCTTGCAACAGCGGACCCCACAGCTAGTACGAAGTTCGGAACGCTGGGCAACACATTCTAGTTTGTGCCTTGCAACAGCGGTCACCACAGCTAGTACGAAGTTAGGAACCCTGGGCACCACATCTAGTATGTGCCTTGCAACAGCGGACCCCACAGCTAGTACTAAGTTAGGAACCCTGGGCACCACATCTAGTATGTGCCTTGCAACAGCGGACACCACAGCTAGTACGAAGTTAGGAACCCTGGGCACCACATCTAGTATGTGCCTTGCAACAGCGGACACCACAGCTAGTACGAAGTTAGGAACCCTGGGCACCACATCTAGTTTGTGCCTTGCAACAGCGGACCCCACAGCTAGTACTAAGTTAGGAACCCTGGGCACCACATCTAGTATGTGCCTTGCAACAGCGGACACCACAGCTAGTACGAAGTTAGGAACGCTGAGCACCACATCTAGTATGTGCCTTGCAACAGCGGACCCCACAGCTAGTACGAAGTTAGGAACGCTGAGCACCACATCTAGTATGTGCCTTGCAACAGCGGACACCACAGCTAGTACCAAGTTAGGAACCCTGGGCACCACATCTAGTTTGTGCCTTGCAACAGCGGACCCCACAGCTAGTATGAAGTTAGGAACGCCGAGCACCACATCTTGTTTGTGCCTTGCAACAGCGGACACCACAGCTAGTACGAAGTTAGGAACGCTGGGCAACACAGCTAGTAAGTGTTTTGTAACAGCGGACCCTACAGCTAGTACGAAGTTAGGAACCCTGGGCACCACACCTAGTATGTGCCTTGCAACAGCGGACACCACAGCTAGTACGAAGTTAGGAACGCTGGGCAACACAGCTAGTAAGTGCCTTGCAACAGCGGACCCCACAGCTAGTATGAAGTTAGGAACGCTGAGCACCACATCTAGTATGTGCCTTGCTACAGCGGACCCCACAGCTAGTACGAAGTTAGGAACGCTGAGCACCACATCTACTTTGTGCCTTGCAACAGCGGACACCACAGCTAGTACGAAGTTAGGAACCCTGGGCACCACATCTAGTATGTGCCTTGCAACAGCGGACCCCACAGCTAGTACGAAGTTCGGAACGCTGGGCAACACAGCTAGTAAGTGTTTTGTAACAGCGGACCCCATAGATACTACATAGTTAGGAACGCTGGGCATCACAGCTAGTAAATGTCTTGCAACAGTGAACCCCACAGCGAATACATAGTTACTACTACTACATGTGAAATTCATGACAATCCGATTGCCCTTTAATCATTCAGCATTATTTTTATGCTTAGCCCCCCCCCCCCCCCCTCAAATTTTTAAGATGTCACATAGTGTATTTTTCTATTTGGCCATCAAGAATACTACATGTGAAATTCCATGACAATCCAATCATCCGTTAATGACCTATCACTATCTTCAAATTTAGGCCTACCCCCATAACCCCCCTCCCGTTCACAATTTTTTGATGTCAAACACCCTATTTTTCTATTTGGCCTTTATGAATACTACATGTGAAATTTCGTGACAATCCGATCATCCGTTAATGACTTATCACTATACTTATACTTAGGCCCCCATCAATCCATCCTCCCGTTCAAAATTTTGTGACTTATACACCCTATATTGGCTTTTAAGAATACTACATGTGAAATTCCATGATAATACGACCACCCGTTAATAAGCTACCACTATATTTATACTTAGCCCCCCCCCCCCCACAACCCCCCCTCCCGTTCAAAACTTTGGGTCGCCACACACCTTTTTTTTTTTACTACATGTGAAACTTCGTGACAATGCGACCACCCGTTAATGAGCTAGCTCTATATTTATACTTAGGCCCCCCCACAACCCCCCCTCCCGTTCAAAACTTTGGGACGCCACACACCTTATTTTTCTATTTGGCCTTCAGGAATACTACATGGGAAATTTCGTGACAATACGATCAACCGTTAATGAGCTAGCTCTATATTTATATTTAGCCCCCCCCCCCCCCAAACCCCCCACCCGTTCAAAACTTTGGGACACCACACATCTTATTTTTTTATTTGGCCTTCAGGAATACTACATGGGAAATTTCGTGACAATACGACCAACCGTTAATGAGCTAGCTCTATATTTATACTTAGCCCCCCCCCCCCACAACCCCCCCTCCCGTTCAAAACTTTGGGACACCACACATCTTATTTTTCTATTTGGCCTTCAGGAATACTACATGGGAAATTTCGTGACAATACGATCAACCGTTAATGAGCTAGCTCTATATTTATACTTAGGCCCCCCCACAACCCCCCCTTCCCGTTCAAAACTTTGGGACGCCACACACCTTATTTTTTTATTTGGCCTTCAGGAATACTACATGGGAAATTTCGTGACAATACGATCAACCGTTAATGAGCTAGCTCTATATTTATACTTAGCCCCCCCCCCCCCCTTAACCCCCCCACCCGTTCAAAACTTTGGGACACCACACATCTTATTTTTCTATTTGGCCTTCAGGAATACTACATGGGAAATTTCGTGACAATACGATCAACCGTTAATGAGCTAGCTCTATATTTATACTTAGCCCCCCCCCCCCCCTCAACCCCCCCACCCGTTCAAAACTTTGGGACACCACACATCTTATTTTTCTATTTGGCCTTCAGGAATACTACATGGGAAATTTCGTGACAATACGATCAACCGTTAATGAGCTAGCTCTATATTTATATTTAGCCCCCCCCCCCCCCCCAAACCCCCCACCCGTTCAAAACTTTGGGACGCCACACATCTTATTTTTCTATTTGGCCTTCAGGAATACTACATGGGAAATTTCGTGACAATACGATCAACCGTTAATGAGCTAGCTCTATATTTATATTTAGCCCCCCCCCCTCAAACCCCCCACCCGTTCAAAACTTTGGGACACCACACATCTTATTTTTCTATTTGGCCTTCAGGAATACTACATGGGAAATTTCGTGACAATACGATCAACCGGTAATGAGCTAGCTCTATATTTATATTTAGCCCCCCCCCCCCCCCCAAACCCCCCACCCGTTCAAAACTTTGGGACGCCACACACCTTATTTTTCTATTTGGCCTTCAGGAATACTACATGGGAAATTTCGTGACAATACGATCAACCGTTAATGAGCTAGCTCTATATTTATATTTAGCCCCCCCCCCCCCCCCAAACCCCCCACCCGTTCAAAACTTTGGGACGCCACACACCTTATTTTTCTATTTGGCCTTCAGGAATACTACATGGGAAATTTCGTGACAATACGATCAACCGTTAATGAGCTAGCTCTATATTTATACTTAGCCCCCCCCCCCCCTCAACCCCCCCACCCGTTCAAAACTTTGGGACACCACACATCTTATTTTTCTATTTGGCCTTCAGGAATACTACATGGGAAATTTCGTGACAATACGATCAACCGTTAATGAGCTAGCTCTATATTTATACTTAGCCCCCCCCCCCCACAACCCCCCCTCCCGTTCAAAACTTTGGGACGCCACACACCTTATTTTTCTATTTGGCCTTCAGGAATACTACATGGGAAATTTCGTGACAATACGATCAACCGTTAATGAGCTAGCTCTATATTTATACTTAGCCCCCCCCCCCCCCCCCCACAACCCCCCCTCCCGTTCAAAACTTTGGGACACCACACATCTTATTTTTCTATTTGGCCTTCAGGAATACTACATGGGAAATTTCGTGACAATACGATCAACCGTTAATGAGCTAGCTCTATATTTATATTTAGCCCCCCCCCCCCCCCAAACCCCCCACCCGTTCAAAACTTTGGGACGCCACACACCTTATTTTTCTATTTGGCCTTCAGGAATACTACATGGGAAATTTCGTGACAATACGATCAACCGTTAATGAGCTAGCTCTATATTTATACTTAGCCCCCCCCCCCTCAACCCCCCCTCCCATTTAAAATTTTGGGACGCCACACACAATATTTTTCAATTTGGCCTTTAAGAATACTACATGTGAAATTTCATGACAATCTGATCATCCGTTAAAGATCTATCACTATATTTATATTTAGGCCTACGCCCACAACCCCCCCTTCCATTTAAAACTTTGGGACACCACACATCTTATTTTTCATATTGGCCTTTAAGAATACTACATGTGAAATTCCATGATAATACGACCACCCGTTAATAAGCTACCACTATATTTATACTTAGCCCCCCCCCCCCCCACAACCCCCCCTCCCGTTCAAAACTTTGGGTCGCCACACACCTTTTTTTTTTTACTACATGTGAAACTTCGTGACAATGCGACCACCCGTTAATGAGCTAGCTCTATATTTATACTTAGGCCCCCCCACAACCCCCCCTCCCGTTCAAAACTTTGGGACGCCACACACCTTATTTTTCTATTTGGCCTTCAGGAATACTACATGGGAAATTTCGTGACAATACGATCAACCGTTAATGAGCTAGCTCTATATTTATATTTAGCCCCCCCCCCCCCCAAACCCCCCACCCGTTCAAAACTTTGGGACACCACACATCTTATTTTTTTATTTGGCCTTCAGGAATACTACATGGGAAATTTCGTGACAATACGACCAACCGTTAATGAGCTAGCTCTATATTTATACTTAGCCCCCCCCCCCACAACCCCCCCTCCCGTTCAAAACTTTGGGACACCACACATCTTATTTTTCTATTTGGCCTTCAGGAATACTACATGGGAAATTTCGTGACAATACGATCAACCGTTAATGAGCTAGCTCTATATTTATACTTAGCCCCCCCCCCCCCCCCCTCAACCCCCCCACCCGTTCAAAACTTTGGGACACCACACATCTTATTTTTCTATTTGGCCTTCAGGAATACTACATGGGAAATTTCGTGACAATACGATCAACCGTTAATGAGCTAGCTCTATATTTATATTTAGCCCCCCCCCCCCCCCCAAACCCCCCACCCGTTCAAAACTTTGGGACGCCACACATCTTATTTTTCTATTTGGCCTTCAGGAATACTACATGGGAAATTTCGTGACAATACGATCAACCGTTAATGAGCTAGCTCTATATTTATATTTAGCCCCCCCCCCCTCAAACCCCCCACCCGTTCAAAACTTTGGGACACCACACATCTTATTTTTCTATTTGGCCTTCAGGAATACTACATGGGAAATTTCGTGACAATACGATCAACCGGTAATGAGCTAGCTCTATATTTATATTTAGCCCCCCCCCCCCCCCCCCCCAAACCCCCCACCCGTTCAAAACTTTGGGACGCCACACACCTTATTTTTCTATTTGGCCTTCAGGAATACTACATGGGAAATTTCGTGACAATACGATCAACCGTTAATGAGCTAGCTCTATATTTATATTTAGCCCCCCCCCCCCCCCCCCAAACCCCCCACCCGTTCAAAACTTTGGGACGCCACACACCTTATTTTTCTATTTGGCCTTCAGGAATACTACATGGGAAATTTCGTGACAATACGATCAACCGTTAATGAGCTAGCTCTATATTTATACTTAGCCCCCCCCCCCCTCAACCCCCCCACCCGTTCAAAACTTTGGGACACCACACATCTTATTTTTCTATTTGGCCTTCAGGAATACTACATGGGAAATTTCGTGACAATACGATCAACCGTTAATGAGCTAGCTCTATATTTATACATAGCCCCCCCCCCCCACAACCCCCCCTCCCGTTCAAAACTTTGGGACGCCACACACCTTATTTTTCTATTTGGCCTTCAGGAATACTACATGGGAAATTTCGTGACAATACGATCAACCGTTAATGAGCTAGCTCTATATTTATACTTAGCCCCCCCCCCCCCCCCCCCCACAACCCCCCCTCCCGTTCAAAACTTTGGGACACCACACATCTTATTTTTCTATTTGGCCTTCAGGAATACTACATGGGAAATTTCGTGACAATACGATCAACCGTTAATGAGCTAGCTCTATATTTATATTTAGCCCCCCCCCCCCCCCAAACCCCCCACCCGTTCAAAACTTTGGGACGCCACACACCTTATTTTTCTATTTGGCCTTCAGGAATACTACATGGGAAATTTCGTGACAATACGATCAACCGTTAATGAGCTAGCTCTATATTTATACTTAGCCCCCCCCCCCTCCCATTTAAAATTTTGGGACGCCACACACAATATTTTTCAATTTGGCCTTTAAGAATACTACATGTGAAATTTCATGACAATCTGATCATCCGTTAAAGATCTATCACTATATTTATATTTAGGCCTACGCCCACAACCCCCCCTTCCATTTAAAATTTTGGGACGCCACACACAATATTTTTCATATTGGCCTTTAAGAATACTACATGTGAAATTTCGTGACAATCCGACCAACCGTTAATGAGGTAGGACTATTTATATACTTAGGCCTCCCTTACAATCCCCCCTACCGTTCAAAATTTTGGGACGCCACATAGCCTATTATTCAATCGGGCTCAAAAGAATGCTACATGTGAAGTTTCATGAAGATCCGTCCAGCCGTTTGGGCGTGATGCTGGAACAAACATACAAACAAACCCCGTTTCAGCTTTGTTTATATAGATTACTATATGTTTAATTGACGAGCAACTTTGGCTCCGTTATAGATAGAAAAAATTTGTAAACGGAATTTAAATCTTTCATTAGAAAACATTTAAAGTCGAAATATCATCAAAATCTGAACCATTTTTGTTATTCAAATTATACCTCCTAAATGTTTCTGGTAAATTGAGTCTCAGATATTTAGTTTAAAAAAACAACTAAAAACCACGTTGTTTCGTCTTCCAGTTCGAATAAATTAAAATGGATACAAAAATTGAGCAATATTTATTCTACATGTTTTTATTATTTATCATGTCGTCAGTTGGGGCTATTGTATCTCCTGGCCGTGTCAGAACTTGATACGCATAATGAGGGTGCTGGTATGCGTGCTTGTCAAGATGGAGATTATCTGGGTGGTGAAAAAACGTGTACGATGTCAGGTACTCGTTAAAGATCCTCATTCTAGGTGAATAAATCTAGGTAGGCAACATTTAGTACAGTCTGGCTTACGTCTACCTGAGAGACGAAAGAGAGCGAAGTAGGCGATATGATCTCGTTGTAAAAGCCCAAGCATAAGTCATAATAACTAATTAAATCTAATATTGCAACTCTCAACAGCTACATTTTTTTAAACGAACATTATGTAGACATTTCTGTGGTATACTGTGCCTAAAGTAATATTTTCTAACGTACACTTCCCTCTGAGTGCAAAGTATTTGTGTTTAGACTATTGACTTTAAATGACAAAACATTATATGAAATGACAATATTTAACTATCTAAAGTTAATTTTCGCTAAATGTTTTGTCTGTAAAAAGCATTTACTCCTCCCCCCTCCTTTCCCAATCTCGTATTTGATAATCATCCCCGTAGAGAGGCTTCCATGTTTCAAACTTACTTTTACTTTCATCATTTGTCAAAAGAGCAAATCATTTGTCAATGTATCCCGAAAGTATATGTATAAACAAATAACACTAACAGCGTCATAAAGTTTACAACATATCATGAAAAATTAAAGAAAATAAAAAAATCAAATTTCGTAAAATATGAAAAACGTATCATATATTTAACCATAATGTAAAAAATATTTTAATTGTTGAATAAATTCATCATATTGATATTTTTATAAAAAAAATTTTAATTTATTTTAAATAATTTCATAAATATATAGTATTCTTTCAAGGTATTATTTAAGGACTGTATACTTTTTACGAAAGATGATATTTAGAAAAATAAACACTGGCTGTTGGCAATATTATGTTGGACATTCTGTACTTTTATTTTTACCGGAATTGTTATAGAAACTATTGGAGTGTGGTTTATGAGAGATTGTTCATAAGTTATATTTTCTTCAGGTTGATAATATACTTGAAAAGAAAAAGAAAAAAAAAATTGAGTTTTCAAATTAAAAAATAATGATCATAATGTACACAGAAACCACTAATAGTTGTGGATAAAGAGTAGTTTGATTTCAGGTTTTGAGCTTTCAGCTGCTTTTTTTTTTTATTCAGAATATTTAGTAAGTTTATAGGTTAGATAAAGTTTAAATATTGAAGACTTTACGAAGCCTGTAAACTATTTGATGTAAGTACATCATAAAATTGTACTAATCATGCCTTACTGTTTGAACGAAACCATTTTTATTTCATTATTTGTTGTATATACAATACAAATATTGTTCTTCAAAAAATATATAGTGTAGTTTAGAAAATAATTTAACCTTTAAAATACTGTATATATATATATATATATATATATTTTTTTTGTAGATAATGTTTCTGAGAGGAATAGGACAGCGTAGTTTTTCTACGTGTTTACGTCTAAGAAAGCACATAGACCGACATCAGATTGGAGGTCGTGAGGTGGTGGGTTACGGATTCTCAGGTCAAGCCTACTACATGGACAGTGTGACCTTCCCATATCCTGCCATCAGGTTTAGAGAGATCACACCCACCTTTAAGGTACCCACCATCCCATCCATCTCTTCAATATTCCTAATTATACCTTTACAAAAATATCTCTATAGAAATTCTTCTAGATTTCGAACTAAACTTTGAATTTCACTATTTCCAATCAGAAGACAATTGTATAGAGTGTTTTCTTTAATTTTAAGGTCGCAATACATAAATATGGTAGATTTATATAATATCTGACTTGTTTTTTTCACTTCTGGAAACAGCTACCATAGCTTTAAAATGTTTGTTTCAAAATAGAAAATCAATAAAAACAAATAAAAAATAAGCCTAACTTTCTGATCCGAGGAGTTATTTTTTTATTTATTAATCGGTCAAATATTCAATGCAGAGTTTTCAGCGGAATTTTATGTTTTCCGACATCCATCTAGATTCCAAAAATGGGGAAAAAAAAATTTGTCTGTGAACACAACTCCTGATAAAATGAATATATGACACGAAATTTTATATGTGAATCGAGAACCTTCTAGCGACGACACATATTGTTTTTCAGCCAAATTGACCAAAAGGCTCAACTAAAATTATCTATAACTATTTATCGACACAAAAATTCATATGTGAATTCGAAATCCCACACATTCATTTTCAGCAGAATCGGCAGGAGAGAAGGGGACTTAACTCAAAACCCCCAATAACTGCCGATGTAATGAATGTATCGACATGAAATTTCATATTTAAACTCAGAACCAAATGCGGACATAATCTGCCAAATTTCAGCGATATCGACTGAAGAGAAGAGGGGGTTCAGAGGAGGCGGTTCAATTCAAAAACCCTAATAACTGTCGATGTAATGAATCTATAGCACAAAAAGTATGAGGATATAGAAACCCCCATTTAAGTCAACTGTTGAATGTTAGCGCAAAAGATCGACTGATTTTTGAGAGGGAGCGAAAAGTTAATTGATTATTTCGTTCTGGGGAAGTACATTGCCGGTGATTTACCGACATTTTTTTTTTCTATTAGGGGCATCGATTTCATAGGCCATTAGCGCCAGCACATTTATTATAATAGTTGACGTTGGGGTGACATGTTGCGGCCAGAGCTATCTCTCTGGGTGGCTCCATGGAGAGAGCAGTCTGTCCTCGCTCTCTTCCGGCCTCCAGTCACCCAGCCATCTTTCAGCACTGCTGAGAGTCGTGAGACAATCCATCTCTTTCTCTGTAGGGTTTGAGAGCTTGGTAGAGTACCGTGCGTCCTTTCCTGTACAGGGGACTTCTCGGTGGGCGTCTCCGCAACAAAATGTGTGCATGTGTTAACCAAGTGTGTCCGATTCTGTCTCGTCAGGATTATAATTATTCTTTCTTTACGGTAGAGAGACGCCACTTCAGAAGTATCTACTCGAGGTTATTGCTAATCGGTTGGTACCTACATAAATCAATACATATATTGATTATTTCAACAATACATTGCAATCCAGGCTTTTTGTGAATCTGTTAGCGACGTATCCGAAAGAAAAAACAACGTTGACCCTTCAGTGGGTCTTTTGTATGAAACACTATCAGTACAGGTTCTCTTGTCTTATATATGAAATGGTTATGTAGTCTCAATAAAAGAACCGAATCCAATTCATCTTCTTTCAGATTAATCCTATCCTTTGAATACATATTTGCTATTTTCCTAGAATGGCGTCAAATTTTCAGACCTATAACTTCATTAGTTTTCATTTGTTTCAAATCACGATACATATTTGAAGAAATAAACAAAAAAAAACATATTTTCTAGGTTTAACCAATAATATATGTTATTTTTTTTTTACATATTTATGTATTGCGACGTTTTATTTTGTTAGGTATTCTATTTGTTTTATAAATGTATTCTATAATATAATTTAAAAGAATCTGAATGGTTGCACATCAACTATACAATTTCTGAAAGTGTCGATATAATGGAAAGCTAATAAAATAAATAAAAACAAAGAATTGTTTAACTTTTGTATTGTCTAATTCTACAAAAAGATATACGTAAAGTGTATCGTTTTCGGGTTAGTTCTGACGACACTTTTGGACTTGGTGCTGACGATGGCTTAAGCCAAAACCGGTAACCTATATGTATATATTTTTGTGAAATTAGACAATATAAAAATTAAAATAGTTATTAACAACTAAGTACTCACCTCTCTCTGCGCCTCCGCAATTTCTTTTCTTCTTCGGCTTAATTTTAAGTTGCAATGTCACATTAAAAAAGACGACGCTGCTTCACTGATTTCTTCGTCGCTCTTCGTTCGCATTTTTACATGAATATTCACATTTCTCACATTCCAATGGAAATAGCGAATATTCTGTAACGAGAGAAACTACGTTTGTGTCCAAACATCATTCGAAAATTAGCAGACATATGTAGACATGGCGTAAGAAACAGAGATATGGCTAACAGAATTGTAGTTTTTAACCAAAATGACTTTATGAAGAAAAAAAAAGGTGAATATTTACGATGGAAAACCGCCAATTTTTGCGCATTTATCTTTATTTTCCAAGAACATAGAAAATGTTCATCTTGCAATACGCTAGGTGTGGCCTGAAAAAACAGGCATATAGTGATTGTACACCGAGTTGAAGTTACCCCCAAAATATCGAGTTATTTTCACAAGATTGCCCTTAATACAAGCTAACGCTGGTATACTTTTGAAAAGTTTAAAAAAAAAAGTTATATTCATTAATTTTTTTTTCTAGGCAATACGCGAAAAAGAAAAAGGAGATTGGCGTTCATTGACTCTAGAAGAAAAGAAAACAATCTATCGTATAAGTTTTCAGAAGACTTTCGCCGAAATAGAAGCCCCAAATGGCGAATGGAAAAGTATCATAGGAATTTCACTCATGTTAATCTCAGCTGGAATTTGGCTGCATATGTTCCTTATAGCTCGATGTGAGTATATATGAGATATTTTAATGATATCCTTAGTATTGCTCACCGCTCCATGACTATCTTGCGGCATCATTAGCGATGTAACCTGTGTGAAATTCGGGGTTCTATGAAATACAAACCAAGTTTCTTTTATTCCCCAAAACTCACTACCAACATAAATGTGATAGGATGCAGAAACGCCCACTACCAGAGCGCTCTTTCGTCACTCTGGTGGACATGAGCCCGACTCTACTGTGGGAGTCCTAAATTTTTATTCACCTAGGGCAGGGGTCTTTAACGAGTAAGATAAAAGATATTGAAACCTTGTAATCGTTGAATATCCATGGCAATAGTGTAGGCAGAATCTATATATATTATGGAACTATCTGTTTATTAAATATGTATTAATTAATAGATCACACTTATGGAACCCTTCATTGTGTGACCTGATCATATTTTTTGTAATATTTCTTTAATTTATTCAACTTATTAAATTGAAGAAAATATAAGGTTTGTATGTTTATAGCAATAAATTGTAACAATTTTAATTGTTGATTAAAAATCATATTTTCTTTAAGTTATAAATCATTTCATTATTACTTCTCTAAAATAGTTCATTTTGTTCTAAATAGGGTCAATTATACGATTTTTACAAAAATGATATCTGAACTTCTTCAACATTTCCCCGAATTTGAACGATACGTTCCAACATGTTGTATTAAACAAGAATATAATGATTTGTTGAAGAAACAGAAACAAGTTATCTCTCTTATAAGGAAGAAAAAGAAGAAAATCCCACCCAAACGGATATCACTGGAAGATGCGACAGTGAGTATGATGGAAGCAGTCAACTACAAGGGTCGGTTCATCTGGGACCTGCGCACTGAACGTCTTCTCTTTGTACCAGATCGGAAAAATCATCCCAAATCTATGTCAGCCCGTACCTACCTGAGGAACAACCCCTCCGTCAAACCTCAGTTTGCCAAGTACATCGACGGTTTTCATATTGTGAAATTTTTAAATGAATTTCGAGATACAGACTATTGCGATTTGACACGGATCGAGCTCCTTACATTGCACGACATACGGGACGTTGTTCTCTTTACAACGCTTGTCAATCTTCCTAAAGATTTCATTTGTTTAATATTTAACGAAACTTGTGAAAGATTTATTCGCGGACTCTTGGTCTATTTTCAGTATTATCTTCAAGTATGGCGAATTATGTTAAAGAGAAAAAATCTTCGAAAAACAAAACTTTTACATCCCACTTCGGAAAATTTCGAATCAAAGTGGACAAATAATTTGAACAATTTAAGATATGTTATAACAAAAGAATATATGAAATTGGTTTTAGGCAAAGGGGATTTGGAAATATTTCATCATCTGTATGGCACTCAAGTGTCACAATCCCATAGGGATAACAAATTGTATGAACTGTTGTACTATGTGTCTGGACAGATTGTAATGGTAACACTCAATGAAAAGAAGAATAACTATATTATAAAAAATGAAATTAACCGATTGTTTCGTGTGATGGAGGGAGGGGGTAGAGGTTTTCTTGACAAACTTGGACCCAACGAACGAGCAGTTCTGGAAGGTAAGTTCCCTCTACCCAAAGACTGGCTGGCTAAGAATCCAGCACTCTCGGAGGGACTGCGACCGGGTCGGGAGCCTGTCTATGAACTACTTGGCAAGGAGATGGTTCAAACGGAAGTCGAGAAGATAGAGTTGCTGCAAGCGGCCTATATGCTCCCCGAGTGTCATCTGAAAGAAGCCAACATCAGACTTGGGATCCTGGGCGAACCCAGAGACGCATACCCTCCACTCATCTCTTGCAAAGAGATAAGAGGCTCTTGTAAACAGTTAACATTGAAAAAAGAAGATCTTTTACGTAAAATGCCCAGAAAAGAACTTGAAACTGAATTTTTGGTGACCAAGTGGGACCCAACCAAACCGTACAATTTGAATCCTGCACTGTACCATCATGAGGGCAAAAAGTATAATCGACTTTCAAGACTTAAATTTTGGGTGACAAAGGGGGATTTATGGGAGCGATTATGTTATATGGTCTCCAAACCACAAAAACAACATAATCAACAATTTCAAATAAATTAAATAATTCTATGGTGGAGTAAGGATATACCTGATTTGAGTCCAGTTCTAACTTCAGTAGATAAAGATGCTTACTTGGGCTTACTGTCTCCCAAATATATTTATTTTTTACACAACGGTTTACGTTTCGCCCATTTTCAAAACGTTTCTATTATTTTTTATTAAACAAAAATGGTCTTAAAATAATTTAAAATGCAATGTAATTAATAAATAGATTTTGTCAATGGTCACATGGTGGATACTTTTTAGACAGACAACTTTTTTATCATAAGACCAAAATATAAATTATAATATAATATATTATATTATCATTGACCATTGACGGCATTTAGACACGGAAAAAATAAGTTTTGAAAATGGGTGAAACGTTAAATATCTCTGGGAGACCGTAAAGCCAAGTAAGTGGTGTGTATCAACCATCTTTATCCTATAAAATTAAATTTTGTAACTAATTACAAATCGAAATTAATGGATTGAAAGCATATATCTAACAAGCAAACAGCATCACTCCAAAACTAGCTGTGTTACCCAAAGTTGACGACGAATAGTTACAGATTGAGTGAAATCAGATCTAATAGATTATCAATATTATTATAGATTATATATATCCTTTCCAATTTTTATAATTTTCAATGAGGTTGGAGCGAATGAGTCCCTTTTCCCAACCCCACCATCCCATTACCACTCGCCTCTTTCGCTTCCAGTATATCCAACGCAAACATGTATACATAAAAAAATATACAAGATGAACATGTCTTTTATAATTATTTAGCAATTTTTTCGCGTAGGATCATTAGTAACTGAGAAAACATGAAATAATTGTTTCTGACTCCAAGTTAGCATCTTTGTCTCTTGCCCAAACAAATTAGCCGAAGAGGAGGAGACTTTAGAGTGAGACTGAACTTAGCAGCTTACAAATAATTCAAGCTGTGGAAGCAGATTGCCGCAGATTTACTAACGACTTTTTTTTTTTTTTTGTTTTAGGCAATGGTCCATTACCGGATACATTTGAACTTAGCCGTCGTCAAGCACAATTGAAAAGAATTCTTACGTTTAGGATGAACCCCGTTGAAGGGATCTCCTCAAAATGGGATTACGAAAAGGGGGAATGGAAGGACTGAATGTGTGCGATAACTAGTTGTTTGTGTTATCACCTAAGACTCATCAATAAATTTGAGTTAAATAAACATAGAAAGGTTTTTTTTAAATCAATTGTAAGTTTACTTTTAATTCACGAGTTTAAACTAAGCAGAAGCCACTGTTTTAATTATTGATTGGATAATATACACTCGTACAAACGTTTCAATAATTTTTTGTTCAAAGTTACATATGCTATCTGTTACAAAGATGAGAGTGAAAAGTAGCGGATTTGCTTTGCCATTTTTAATAAAAACATGGTTTGAAATTAAGTCAGCTGAGCGGCACCCAAACTATGCAGTGGTAGTGGTACGCGAACACTCCCCTTGTTACGCCGACTCTCCCCCTTTGTATGCGGACACCCTCTCCGTGGTACGCGAGCTCTCTCCCCCATGGTACGCGCACTATCTCCCCTTGGTATGGGGCCTCTCTCCCCTCGGTACATGGACACTCTCCTCATGGAACGCGGACTATCCCCCCTTGGTATGTGGGCTCAGTTGTACAAGGTACGTTTTGTCCTTCCAACGTTAGACTGTTAGAGTTGCAATAATCTAACTTCTCACCAATAACCATATGATAAGCTGCACATATCTTACTAGGATTAGTCGCTATTCTCCAGATAGTAATACACCATCCAAGTAGTGTTTGGCCAAAGGTAAATAAATACCATTTGTAATTTTATCTTTTCACATACATAAAGGAAACAGAATACACATAGAAAATTAGAAATATAATCTAGGGTAAGTCGGGTGAAAATGTGATTTATATGTTTAAATTATGTGAAAATGAAGAAGGATTCGTAAAGAAATTCTGTATCAGAATCAGGTGCTATATCTATTGAATAATTGGTGGACGATGCATTAAAATGCCTCCACTTGTGTCACATTCACCCAGACTCACCCTAATGTTGTTTTATTGCAAAAACATAATTGCATTCATATTTACAATGAATTATCACAATCTAAAGATTACTTATGAATACAATACAATTAATAGGACATCATATTTAAACAGAAGAGAAAACAATATGCCTACATAATTTATAAGACTTACATTCTAGTTGTGCTTTTATATATGTATATCATGTTTAATTTTAGCAAATGATTGATTATATTAATATTTGTTATTATGACTCATGCCCGGGCCTAAACCACGAGGTCACATCGCCAACAACCAGAGTGCCCTTTTGTCGCTCTGGTGGACATGAGCCCGACTCTACTCTGGGTCCTAGATTTTACCTAACCATTGGTTACCAGGGATAAAAGTGTTTAAAGACTATCTGTGCACCGTCTCGACCTTCCTTCATTTGAGGATAGAATATACTTTCACACACATTAGCATAAGTTCAGTCAACGAAACAAAGCAAAGGTCTGTAGATAGATGAGCAAGATCGTCATTTTAAGCACCTATTTTTGTTACTTTAAAACAACCGATTCGGACTTAAAATAACAGATACAAAGGATGTTATTTTATATATGTGCTCGAGTTCGCAGACTGTTACTTATACTCTTTTCAATTTTATATAATATCTTTTTAATTTGTTGAAAATAAAAACGAAATTAATCAATATTCAACATCAATTTTTTTTTTTTTTAATTTGAACCCCTTAGTCACAAAAAAAATAATAATTGGTTTGGATTTTGGAAGCTGTTTGTTCAATCAATATTCATAACGCAAAGCAGCGTAAATATAGCAAGTAGCAGAATAACATTTGTGTCGATCTTGATAACACTATAGCAGACAGCTGGAAAGGAGAATAACAGGTTATATCAACTGAAAGTTAGTGTGCCCTGTGATAAGTTATCACATAATAAACAAACCACCACTAGTAGATATAGGTAGAATGAAATACAAAATATTTAAAAAAAATAGAATTAGCTGTGTTTGACCCTGGACAAAGCAAGGTAACTTTGTTTGGAGGTGATGTCGTGCCAGCCAAGAGGACCTATCTCACAGTCAGCACACAGAAGGTATTTCAAATTGTCAACAGGTTTGGAGAATCCAATATTTTCAAATGTAAAAATATCGGCCACTTGCCAGAACTCGGAGATGTCTTCACTATCAGGCTGCTCGCCCTCCGCTTTGTGGTGCATGTGCGGCAGACTGAACTGCAACATAACACTTTTGTAACTAAAGCAACATTTTACGTTGAAAAATAACTGGCTATATACAGAACAGTTATTATAAGAGGATCATATAAGTAGAATACAATCCTTCCAATCCAAAGTCCTGCCACTTATTGACAATGTTCCCTTCTATGTCAAAGACTTAATTAAACTCCGTTTCTTCAAACTTGGCACATATTCCCATTCTTTGTTGGAAAATGCGGACATGTGGAAACTAGAGGAATGATAGGTAAATATATGTGTCAGATGTTCTTATTTACCTTAGAGTCAGTGTAGGTTCCCATACCAGAGCTTAGTATTTTCGAAGGGCACCTACTGCAGTAAGCAGTCAACTTATTTTTACCTTCATTAATCAATTCTTCATTTGAAGACATTGTTCACAATGCAATATATGTGTCAGCTATGAAATCATTACAAAAAAAGTTAAAAATAGAAATGAAATATTAAAATATAATACCCATATTTTTTAAAAACAAGAAAAACAGATATTTACATTGAATCTAAATTGTTTTTAAACGTTCAACAATTTGCAGTTAAACGAAAAGGTTAGAGTTGTGCATTACTTTTTCCTAATTGTATTCAGATATTTCAATTTTTCATCTGAAATGTATTTTCGAAAAGTTAACCATAATTGAAGAAAAACTCGGATTGTATCTCGAGTAGAGTCTGTCACAATTGATGTTGTAAATCGATAGTAGTACTTTCAGATTCGATCACATTGACTTTATTATGTCCATTCTTCAATAAGGGCTTTAATCTGCAATTTCCTTCGATCCTGGATGATTACACTGAATTTAAAAAAATTAATTTTGAGCAATTTGCACCAGATAAGAATTGTGCATTCGTTGGTCCTCATTATATTCGTACACTGAGCAGCATTCCATTTCAATAATCCGAGATGGCGCATTGTATGTTCGAAAAGACCTTTGTATCGAATCAGAATTAACCTAACTAGGACAGTAATCTGAGAGGTGCATGCAACAATTTTCATTAGTTGTCTTACGTATGTACATCACAAATATGGGTTCCTGTCCCGAAAGATTTTCAGAGTTGTTCAGGACCCGGATTATATTTATCAAATCCCAATGTGATAGGATCACATGGACTGGTGCACATATGAGGCTATCAGGCCACCTTCCAGAGCCATGCAGACCCTATGGCGAAATTTACTGAACCGAACTATGTAGTTGACTACTAAATGTAGGTTAGGCTCCTGACCTCATGACGAACTAACAAGGTTTCGGACACAATCACAAAAATTATTAAAATACACATGGCTAAAATATAACCAAGATTATCAAAATGAATTAAAACTCGTCGTCGTCATCTTCATCGACACTGTCATTGGCAGCTCCTCCTACTGTGTTCAATGTCTTGTAGAACTCGTGATGAATGGGAGAGATATAGGAAAGAAGCTGGATGAGATATTTTTTCTTCTCGACACCGCATCTCCATTAGTATAGAGAATGTTCAAAGATGTAATATTCTCAGTAGTTCTTTCTTTTAAATCCAACACATTAAATTCGAGGGTCTCTTGATTTGGATATTTATATTTGATTTTTTGAAATTGTACTTTTAGCCACTCCACCTTTTGTTTGTATGTGAATATTGTCCTTCTTGTTATGTTATTTTCCAAAGTTTTCGTAGAGAAAAAATCTTCTGCCTTCATAGGAATCACGACAAAAGACTTCATTTTGTTCTTTATTCCAGATGTGGCTAAAGCCAGTCTTGCATTTTACCTGGTTGGTACATTTCGCGCGCTTTACGGATAGGCCAAGGTACTGCTATCTATTGGATAATTTGTAAATCTTAAGTACTTAAGATGTAAGTACAATAAAGGTCACCAGAATGCAGTAAAATATTTATTCTGGAGTTATTTCATTTTGGTGGGTTAGGCCACTCTTGCATTGATAGCCTCATTATAGAGCGGCAAATCTTCTCAAAAAGAAGTCTTGAAAATTTTGGTGACACTAGACGCCTAGGACAATAACCAAGTCAACTATTGCACTGGGGAGTGAACATTTTTCACAAACAAGTATTGTGATCTAGCTGATGTAAGTACAGAGACTGCTCAGGTCAATTGTAAGAAGCAAGTCAAGCTTGATATTCTTAATCAATTGATTTGTTCTATAAGTAGCTCAGTATCACTGATCACTCGGTATTTTACTGGCCCCAAGTTAGCTACTATTTTCAATTCCTTTCTTGGAAAGACCACGTTTCCTATATTTCCCGTAAATCCTTCCAATACCTAGCACAATTTAAACGTTCCCGTCACTCTCTTTCACAAAACTCCCGGCAACTTCTCCTATCCTCCCTTGTCTTCTCCCATTTCGACTACGGGTGCCTGGTTTATAATGATCTGAGTAAGGGACTCGATACCAAACTCCAGAGTATCCTGAACACTCACGTCAGATTTGTTTTCGATGTCCCTAGAAACGCTCATATATCGCCCCGGTACTCCGAATTAAAGGGGCTCAAACCCTTCTACCGCCGAAGCTACCTCCTAGGCTCCTTCTTCTTCCTAATGCTTCAATCCAAAGAACTCTACCTAATGTTTCAATTCCAGAATAACTGAGGGTAAAAAAAAAAAAAAACATGAAAAAAGTCATAAACATGTGAGTTGATTAAACCTTCTCGAACGGTGGCTATTTAGGCTCTTTCTGAAGAGATATTTGACTTTCTGAGGACGTATTTTGAAAAATCTAGAAGAGAGCTTCAGCTTTGGTTCTCTGCAAAATGTTGATATCTCATAACAGTTTTTGAGTAATTTTGATAGTGCCACGTTAGAAAGATCAGGTAACATTGAAGGGTCCCGTAGGGAAAATAGACATATAGAAGAAAAACAACATAATAATGCTTCAGAAATATTTTTAATAGTCACACAATGATTACGATTATAATAACAATTTTACATTGTTAATAAATAAAGAAAAACAAGCTCTACTTTGCATTAAAATAATGTAATTCTCTCCTTCTGAGAAAAGGACACTAAAAGAAAGGAAAAATAAATATAGCGTAAGATAAAAAGAAAAAAAAATTACACTATTTTCTTGACAAAGTACAGACAACACCAAAACAAACACCATTTTCTTGATTTTTTGATAACTCATAAAATGAGAAAATTAATACATTATAAACGAAAAATTATAACGAAACATCTACTGAAAAAAAAAGAGAAAAAAAAGCTGGTCACCACTTGGAGAGCTCATGGACCTCTGGCAAAGTGACATGCAAGAGATGAACTAGAGGCGGATACAGCCCTTCGTGCTTAAGTCTTCTTAATTGTCAAAAAGCACGCTTTATGCATGAGAAATAAGTGAATATATAGGTTGGAGTACAGATTTCTCAAACTTGCTGTATGCTTTAAAAAATAAATTGCAATGGGGTCACGGAAATAAGAAACAACCAAACATTTGTCGGCCTTTATCCGCTTTCATCAATATCGTTTAACTGTGGGGCGAAGTACATCATCAATCGGAATTTGAGCAAAAACCTCAACGAACTTGGCGCGAAGGAAGTTGCTAAATCTAAAATGAACAGAAATAACCCATCGGAAATTATCTCTTTTCTGATTAGCTCTGTCGCAGCCAATCAGAAAATGTGAAGCGCTTCTTGCGGCAAGTTTGGCATTGCTAAAACTACGTTCACGTTAATCCGAGTTGGGTTGGAACACACAAAAGATATTTTAGGCAAACCTCAGAATGATTGTTTTATCCGAAGATATTTGGTTAGAATTACATCCCTCAACTCTTCCTAAGGAAGGGATCTGTAACCTCCCCAAAATGTCTTCGGATATTTTAATTCCAAGATTTGTCAGAAATAGAAACATTTACGTGACCATCGAGAGACGACGAAACACAGTGACGTGCGCGGATATCGTGCGCGCAAACAATGTACACAGTTGGTGTTCTGAGGCCTCAGGATGGAGAACCTCTGTCGTCACCCCTCCCACAGAAAATACGAACCACAGACCTCAAGCAGCGACATTCGTAACAGCAACCATACCCTTATATCGTTAGCTAACTATACTTTTTTTTTTTTTCACTGCCTTCTTGACAAAATCGTTAGCTAACTATACTTTTTTTTTTTTTTTTTTTTTCACTGCCTTCTTGACAAAATCGTTTAGTTGTTCCAATTCGCTCAGGAGCCCAGAGTTTGAGAAATCCTGATTTAGCACATGGAAAAAAACTAACACTAAATATAGAATAGAGAGTCGATTATCGCAGACCAAATCCCGGATACAATGAAAGTAATCTAAATTGTTATAATATTAGAAAATCTAAGGGGGCTTAGACTCGCGAGATTTCACTTCTGGGTGGGTGGCTCGGCTCCCACTTGACATTCCTTGAAATTTCGAAGGAAATTAATTAGGATAACTTTCAGCAATTGGGATATTTGGCGATTCGATAATCGACCCATCCACTCGAGATTACATATTATTAAATTAAAGCAATAATAGAAGAAGAAATATTTTCTTCAGAAGTATATAATATAATTGTTATTTAACTTATAAAGACACCTACATCCAATTTTATTTTAAAATATTTTTGATACATTAAAAAAAAAAAATAAAAGAAAAAAGAAACATGTGAACGACAGTTCAACTGTCTTGTTAACTCCTATTATTAAATTATAAAACGAATTCTTGTTTTTATATGGCTGATTCAACTCAATACTGAAACATCGCAAAAGACGATAACAGTTCGATAAAGTTTCAACAATTATTTAAAAAAAAAAAAAAAAAAGGTATCTTCAAAAGGATATCACTAGTACCTCATTTCATAATAAATAACAAAATGTATATTTCATTCTTTAAATATATTTCAATAGTGAATTGGAGCGATGTATGGAGACAATCTAGTCTTTTTACATAGCGTACTGTCGAAGTAGAAAACATTCCATCACACCTCATATTTAAGGTAATTCGAAAGTTAATTCATATAAACTTACAGGGTCATTAATGGATGAGGGTGCTATGTAGAATTCATTTTGAGAAAAACAAAGAAAAAAAACGAATGTTCATTGTATTTTTACTGTAGTAGGCTTATACAATAACAATGACAATGAAAACAATATTTAAATATAACAATAATAAATAATTAAACCTAGTATATGTTGTTTTAATACAATTAAAATGTTACATTAGCACCTCCATCCATCAATCAACACTGGATCGCAAACAAGTGTCTCAAGGGCATTGAAACAGACCAGCGGTGGGAGTAGCGTCTAGAGTGTATCTCTAGGGGGGTTGTTGTTTAGGGGCTCCCAGTAAACAAATTTCAACATGGAGATTTTCATTAATATATCTCCTGATTTTTAAATGTCAATTTCATATTATTTAACAGTAAATTTCCCTATTTCCGTTTTTACTATACTGATTAGCCTCTCAACAACTCATATTTTTGGCCTAGAATCGTACCCTAGACTCAACTGGGGCGCCCTCTATAACAATAAAATAAAATGGTTCGCTTCTAATTACTCACTCATCACTATTATTACTTTTTTACATTCATTTTCATTACAAAAACCAAAAATTATGACTACCTATGAAACAAAAATTATGACTACCTATGAAACAAAAATTATTCTTTATCACTAGTTTTTACAACTCGACAAATTTTAAAATAGCTAATATTGTCGCTGCCTTTTCCAAAATTCTAGTCTTAAGGTATAATTATCTAGAAATTCTACCAGTTGCCATAATTGCATTATTCCGTTTCCGCATTCTTTCATTTATATACTATTAATTCAAATATTAGTATAAAAAAAAGAACATTTGAAGTTAATTCACTAATATGAACGCTTCTTCACAATATGTCTAGGATTTTTTTTTACTAAGAAGCTAAATTTGCGATAAGGCTGCGACACATATCAATAAAAAAAAACAATAAATAACACCATTTGTCATCATTTACTTGACAATTAGTTCATGACGTTATATTATTAGTTCATTAAAATGCACATACTTTCAATGAGCATTAGTGAAGAATTAGTCTTTTTAAGGAAATCCATCATTTTTCACAAGATTAATTCTTATATGTACATTTTTTTAAATTAAATAGTTTACTAAATGGTTAACCATTCACTATTAATAATTGTATAATTTCTTTAATTATCTCTTTAATGAAAGTAGCAAGAGACGGTAAGAGAAGAAAAAAAAAAGCAATTAATGGGAAAATTCGAGGTGTAATAAAATAATGATGAGAAAATAATTAAAAAGAGGCCATAATAGGCTAACTAAATTCATTGTAAATTTGGTCTAAGGCAAATAAATGATCACCGCCATTTTTCATGTAAAAATAAATTTAAAAAAATAAAAATAATTTAAGTGATGCACTCAATATTTCATATTTTACAGAAGATCGGCCAATCTAAATGGCGGTGGTGAGTAAATTTCATATTAAATCACAACACAAATTAACACCAAATTGGGAACCTTGAAAAAAAAAAAAAAAATTTCATTCACTTTTCAAATAAAATAAACAAAAAATACTACACATTCTACAAACGCTCACAATATATATTGAATTTATAGAGAACTACAAACTGACACACCACATCATTTTGGGATAGGTCAATCCGCTGTCTTGGGGGGGGGGGGGTCTGTTACGTAGCGGCTTGTGTTAAAATATCACAACAATGTGTCGTCCGAAGGTCATATCCATGTTGTTTTACCATTAGACGATACCACAGACCACATATCACGAAATGATACAACTCACTGTGGTTCTAACACCACAAACGTATCAAGAGTTGCCAAAGTCATTTCTGCCTATCAATAGCATTCCACAACAAAAAAGACAATAATTTATTAATTACTATTATACAATATGAAAATATCTAGTTAATAGAGGTAGATCAGTTATTGCAAATGTACTGTATTTAAGTAAAATTATGTTCATCAGTGAGGGGCACCATATATATATATATATATAGTGTTTGGGCAAAAGGGCTTAAGTCAGAATAAGTCTTGTGATCCAAAGGACTATAGTGCATTTAAATATTCTTACCAAATGTAACTTTGTTTATATTTAATACTTTTATTGAAATAATATTTCAAGTAACATAAATATGTTTTACCTGATTTGCAAAGTTTTTCAAACCTTTAGAAATTCCTCTCTCAAAATTCAGATTTTCTGACTTAAGCCCTTTTGCCCAAACACCCGAGATATAATACCTACTATAAAAAATTTATGATAAGGAGTTGCCCTGCTCAATCAGAGGAGGCCAATCTTTTATTAACGAACCGCGTGTAATGTAGTCAACTTTACATGGGTAGATACAATTCAACTAAGAGTAATAACCACAAACCAAGAAAATTCATATATATATATATATATATGTTTTTAATTAGTTTTCTACGTGTTCGATTCCATGAGATTTTCTGAACCATTTGAAACACTTATTTCAAATCAAACAGATATAAACTGAAAATAAGGGTACGCATTTCGTTAATCCTTCTAGCTTATCGATTATTTTTTGCTTATAGGGGTATTGTTTTAAAGATGTCTCTCAAAGTAGGTTTGGGGGTAAGGTTGGCCACCCCCATGATAATTTTCAAAATTATAAATGACAGTCAAATAATAGCTCTTTAAAGGTCACGTGACTTGAAGGCAAATATTTACATTCATCAAAATGAGTTTACCTTTTTTCCCCCTTTTTTAAAATGGACGAAGTTTGTTTTTGATATACAATAACGTATAGTGTGGTACAGCATGCGTTTGGCCGAAATGTTTAAATCACTCGTCATAATACCTACCTGAGGGGGACTGTAGGACTCGATTATATAATAAGACAATCTAAAGAATAGTGCACCTATCTTGGAAGACTGTATAAGTACAGTCTGTACAAGGGAGGCCACAATTGCAGTGTTTGCTGAGGTATTTGGTTTGAATCAACTGCTCTGAATACATTCATCAGATACAATATTCAACTGTTCAAGATTCCCAATTGAGTTAATTCTGTGTTGTAGGGCTACACACGTCGTATGTATGTAAGACGACATTTCACAATTTCTGTCTTCACTAATCCTAAAGACATGAGGGGGGAGAGAATCTACTTTTTCTTGGTCATAAGTTTGAGATATTGAAGAGAGTTGAGTGCCGCAGCCTTCTGTGCGTCTGCAGAGGTGGGTCCGGTACCGTAGCAGACCGCCACTGGGATCGTTGACAGCTGTACTAAACTTTGGTATTTACCTGAAACAAACAAACAAAATTTCTCATTTTCCATGTTAAAATGCTGTTATGAATGCCACTTTTTTTGAGAGATATACATAATATAATAAAAAATCAAATACAACTAAAATGCAGGAAAAAAATATTAAAAGAAGTGTATTGTTTTCGTTTATATATATAAATATACACCTTTAGATTTTTATTTGTGGGGCAACATGAAATCCAAACTATGCACAGAGCAAGTAGATACCCGGGAAGAGCTGGAGCACCGGATGTATGAAGCTGCGGAAGAAATTAAAAACAACCGCGAAGATATGCTAAGTGGTGTTTCGTCAGTGTCGCGAAGAAGTAGACTTTGCTACGCGAGGAGGGTAGGCACTTTGCGGGTGTCGCATTAAACCGTTTATCAATGATAATCAGCGGAAGAACATGTCGACCTATGATTCCCATCCAAACATTGAATTTAAACTGCTACTGGAAATTACGATTCCAAAGTTCATTCTAGCATTATTAGCTAATCTTTCTCAGCTAAACTAGAAACGGATTTTTTTCATTAATTAAATCATATTTTTCCAATTATTATTTCTTTTATCATTCTCTATTCCACCATTTTAACCATAATAATAAACTTTGATTTATGAGAAAGAATAGAGGCAATATTAGCTAATCTTAGGATAATTTTCTCACAGTTCTCAATTTTGCATTTCGTTGTTTTTTACATTTCTTTCGCATTTTCTTTGACAGAGCTTAAAGTCGCAATAAAAACCTATAATGAATTAAATTTCTAAATAAAACTTCTGTCGCTTATAGGAAATTTAATGCTGTTTCCAATTGTGTAATTAAATTTGATTTATGACAAGTCCTTCTTGAGATATGATCGATTTTATGAGACAAAGTAGGAAAATTAAAATTCTTACGAAATCAAGAATAACTTTAAGGTGAACGAATCGGATCATGGTTTATTAGAACTTTTTTGTTCCAAATGAAGTGAAGAACCGTATCCCAAAGTATTGCCAGAGGTTGCTGACACACCCTGTATATAATATTTAGAGAAATTTAACTATAATTGAGTAGAAAACAAAATGAAAGAAAACTATATTTAAAAGTTAAAAAAAATATAGATTTTTTAAAATATAAGCCTAATATATATTATATATAACTTCATTGCTTTAAAATAGAAATATCTTGGAAAAGATATAAATAGAAACTTTTTCCGTTTTTTTTCTTCTTTTTTTGGCCTTTTGTACGGTGAATATTAGCCATCTCAATGTGTTATCTAGTTATTTACGACATCCATGGCCCCTCAAGGGAGTTTTATCTACGAAACAGAACTCACTCCCGGACGGTTTAAGGGGTGAGACCATGGATGGGGGCCAAAGGCCGCATGTTTCTACCACACGGCTACCATCTCATCTCCCCCCACTCCGTTGCCATGTCTCACTCTAACTGAAGCCCCCCCACTCACTACTACATATCATTATTACGATATTTCATGAAAGGGTTTCATTACACAGATATCGATCTATCTTACCAATATTTCGATTATTTTTTTCCGTTGGTTTTTTCAACTTCTTCTCCTCTTTCTTCTTTTTCTTGGCTCGTTGGGCCGCCTCACTATCAACGTTTACCGAATTAGATGACTGCGGATCCTGATCACCAGAACCTACGGGGAAAAAAGCCCATGTAAATTTGATTTCTTAAAAAAAAGAAAAAAAAAAAAAAGATAAATAATATATACATATGTAATTGCAAAATAGACGAAAAACAAAATTATATAAAACATAAAAAAACAGACAGAAATTCAATTGTATTTATGAAAATTAATAACACATACATACAATATACAACGAACAAAAATACAATGAAATGACTCTCGAAAGGATTGGTAAGTTGATTTGTTGAAATAATTTCGATACTTTTTTTTTCGTCTATTTTACACACACATATATATATAGATTTTTTTTTCTTTTTTAAAGAAAATTTACATGGCCTTTTCCTCGCTAGGGGTCCTGACCCCTCTCCACAACCAAAACCATCTAATTTCTTAAACGATGAGAACTATGCAGAACATTGAGAAAGAAACAACATCAGAGAAATTAACCGAAATTGTTGTAACAAATATGAAACCAATAAAAAAAGTGCGCACATTAAAAAAGTCACATTAAAAACAAGACAAAACAAACAGATATTATTTAATTATTTCTTAAAAATGTCTGCTCGCTCATATTCTTCCATTCGTTTTTCTCTTTTGGTGGCACCTCCACAGACTATTCTCATCTGGTCTCGGCTCTGCACCGGCTTCTCTTCCTGTTTCTCCAAGATAGTCTTCGTCCCTTCATCTCATTATGTGGCCTCCCCACTTTCATTTCCAATTCGCTCATCCTCTGCATATCTTCCATTTCCATACCATCACCTTGCCTTCCGGGTTGTCATTGCCGTTCCTTGGCCTTCACCGTGACTCTCACTCTTACTGTTGTGGTGCCTCGCTCGTCAAAAACGAGTACCTGACATCGCAAAAGCATGGGACCATCACTCAAGGTCCCATCTGAAGTATGGCGTACTCAAGGTTTTTTTTTACTTCTAAGATAAAACAGCCTGAGGGCCTCGAATCCAAGTAGGCTACCTCCGAGCTACCGGCGCCATATTCATCATTACATTGGCAGTTGTTAGAGATTTGTTAGTTAAACCTCCCGCCGCCCCTCCCTTTCATCAATTTATTAGTTGCAAATCAACAGGTGTCGTCCTCAAGGGGTTCTGGTTACGCATATAAAATTTCGTGTCGATATGTTCATTTTATAGAGTTACTTGTCCACAGACATACACACACAAAAACATTACATTTCTTTATAATTTTGGAATCAGGGGCTCGTAACTTTGAAAACTCTACATCAAATTTCTGGGCGATTACAAACCTCTTCTTCACTTTGAGCAGCTGGGGAAGTAAAAAATGTAAAAAAAAAACAATAAGAAGAAAAAAAATGAAGGGAGCGACGGTACTGATATTGATAAATGGGGAATGAATCGGAAGAAAACAAAAATCAAATCAAGTTAATTACCTGATACAGATTTCTCTTCAACGTCAACAAAAGTCACTTCAAACTGCTGTTCAGCTGCTATTTCTTGAAGAAACTGAACAAAATTGAAGTCTGGATCCAGCAAAGAAACAATCTGAAAAAACAAAAAAAAAAATGTAAATAATTTGTAATTTAATTTTTGATCTTATGTTATTTATAATAAACAGAATACATATTCTATTCCATTCAAATTAGCCCACTCTCTTCAATCCTGGAGGTCTGATTTTCCTGTTAAATTGATGTTTTATATTTTCACTTTTTTCCAACAATATTTCAGATCAATTTCACACCTTTATTATATGAGAACGATTTTTGTGCAAAGTTTGGCAAAGAAGACAACTGTGAGGAGTGAGGATAGATTTTTTCTCTACGGTGGAGTTGGAAACATTTTTATTTAAATGGACACCCACCCAGCACGAACTTAAACAGCCCATCAAAGACGACAGCCGACACTGATAAATCTCCAGACATGAGACGTCAGCTCAACACGAATTACTATATTATTTATTTTTTGTTTTTATGAAGGTGGTTGAGTTGGTAAACGAACACAGGTTGGCCTTAGGTCTCCACAACATATATTTATTTTATTCTGTTAACGTTTCGCCAAGGTCTCCACAAAATATATTTATTTTATTCTGTTAACGTTTCGCCAAAACTTTTATAATAAACAAATAAAAATAAACACATTTTCGTAGCCATAAACATTTTATATAGTAGTCAATAATAAAAAATATATATATATATTATTAAAAACACCACGTGACTTGGTAACTGATGACAGAATAAAATAAACATATTTTGTGGAGACGTAAGGGCTATCTTAGGACCCGGTTCTTTGTTAACAAACCATCTTCATCAAGAGAACATCGAACTGGTCTTATAAATCAAGCATATTCTTTCTCAACCTCAAATTATTATTTTTTTAAACTAAGAAAGAAACGAAGAATAAACACTACTACGAGTACATACTAATCATTTTTTAAAAAAATACAAAAATGATCTCGACAAACTTTTTTCCTTCAATGTTCTAAATGTCACAACCAAAAGACACATCTAGATGATATTCTACTCCGGATAAGCACTTAAATTTTAAAATCCGGTCAACAAATTATGAAGAAATGCTGTTAACCAACTATCCATGTATTGAAGATACAGCAAAAAATCAACTACATCAGTTAGGTTAGGTTTTATGACTCACGCCCGGGCTTTAACTACGAGGTCATATCGCTTACTACCAGAGCGCTCTTTCGTCACTCTGGTGGACATGAGCTCGACTCTACTATGGCAGTCCTAAATTTTGCCTACACCCAATTTTTATTCACCTAGGGTAGGGGTCTTTAACGAGTATCTGACATCGTACAGGCTCGGGACCATCGCTTAACGTCCCATCCGAAGGATGGCGTGCTTAAGTTTATTTTACCTCCCAGATAAAATAAACTAAGGGCCTCGGTCGGGTTTCGAACCCACGATCTTGAGCTCAGAAGACAAGCACGCATACCACTGAGCTACCGGCGCCCTCTACATCGATAGTGTATCTGAAATATCGTCTGTATAAGTTCAATTAGGGTACCTGAAGTTCTTCAAGTTTTGGACCAAATGAGGATCTCATATTTTTATGAAATTGTGAAACCTTGAGATTGTACATGGCTGGAGTCATTGAAGAGAACTTGTTCGACTTGAGAGAATCATATTCCCCATGAGGAAGACGATGATTCATCTGAAACACAAACCACACTCCATTCAGCCCTTTATAACACTTTTCTCTATTCACTTGCTATCATTTTTTTCTTCCTTATATATTTAGTGAAAGGGAGTAATGTAATTTTTCAAAAATCCGAGATGGTGTTTTCAAAAATGAAATTCTGTTTCTCGTTATAACGCTCCGATCCCCGATTACAGGGATCCCATCCAGATTTCCATAAGTATGTTATAATAAGTGCGTTTTTAGATCATTCTGGATCCCAGGGAGATAAAAGATAAAATAAACAACATGTGTAAAATCAAGCCAAATTCGATGGTGCTTTTCAATTATTAATACAATCAAACTGTTTGACTCAGTCAGTATATTGTCTTACCACTTATTGTCTGTAATACTGCAAATAACTTGTAGCATATTGGTATAATAACCCGAGTAAGGTTCCCTCCCACCTACCTCAGCCTTTGTCATGTGATATAAGATTACACACATTCAAATTATTAATATTACAAAAATTAATTATATTTATTTGTATAGAAACAAAAAAGCAATTAAATTGGTGAATAATTATATGAAGTCGACAAATGAACAACCAATGAATGAAGACAAAAGACGACCATCAGCTGTTCTAATTAGAGTGGACGAGTCTAAGTTGGGTTATATAGGTGAGATGAGATGTGAAGGTAGGACGGTCTAGGAGTGAGAAAAGTGTTTAGGCTTAAGATGTGAAATAACATTGAAATAGATGCGCAAAGAAGGTACTTTTAATTATTTACACATACATATGCCCTAAATAACTTTGATTTGAAGAATGGCCAATATTTAAAAAGAAAAGAGACTAAAAGTAAATGTAAAAATTAGGTTGTAACATTTATTTTTGTAGATAATTTGATTTTCCATTTAAATCTCTTAGTTACTCAATTTATAATGTAGTTTTAAGTAAATAAACCCAAATATGTGTTCTCGTATTCTGTTGGATTTTCCCTGTTAACCCAGTAAGATAATTTATATCTTTGGATTAAATTAAACACTTTTGCAAATTTAGAAAAACAATATGGCATCTCTTTAGTAGAATTTAGAAGAAATCCAAATGAAAAGTTTGTCAATTGAATTTTTTTTAAATAAGTGCAATTTTGAAGAAAGTGAACTTTTGACATTTTTTTCAATGGCTGAGTAAAACTAGCCGTTACAAGGTCAAAGCTACAGATTCGTGGCGGTACCTATACCATGAGGCATGTATGAATATGAGAGACAGTACCTCTTCATCGTCCTCGAGGCCGTACGGGAGAGATGATTGGTTCTCACAAGGAAGCTCCTTCAGCCGGCTCCACATTTTATGAGCTGCCAATCGTTTGGCGACTTTTTTAGATTTTCCAGCACCTTAAAAAACAAAAAAAAATAAAAACCATTACAAACAGATTCAAGGCGTTAGTTATTGTGACTCATGCCCGGGCTTTAACTACAAAGTCCTATCACCTACTATCAGAGCGTTCTTTCGTCACTCTGGTGGACATGAGTCTGACTCTATTATGGGAGTCCTAAATATTGCCTACCCTAAATTTTTATTCAACAAGGGTATGGGTGTTCAAGGAGTACCAGACATTGTACAGGCTCGGGACCATCGCTTAACGTTCCATTCGAACGTCGGCTTGCTCAAGGTTTTTTCACCTCCCACAAAATAAATCTAAGTGCCTCGGCCGGGTTTCGAACCCGCAGTAAGTTAGCATAATACCTCTGAGCTATTGGCGCACTCCAGATTTATGGATATGTATATAAACAAAGCAGAGAGAACTATAATAATAAAAAGATCACCGGCAATGTACTTGCACTCCAACAATTATTCAACAAAGTACCCGCTTTCACGCTAATACCGATCCACCGTTTTGTCTAAAAATCAATAGTTGACTTACACAGGCCATTCTGAATCTTCATACTAAATTTCGTGTTGATAAATTCCATACATCGAGTTATATGTAGCGACTGGATTCTTAGGTTTTTACCTTTTTTTTCTCCTCTCTTCTTCCAAGCACGAAAATGATTGATTACTTATTGTCTTCTGGAATCATCAGTTTAATTTTGAAGAACCTAAAAAAACCTAATTGGCATCAGATCACCTAAAAATACCTAATCATAAATATGAAAAAAATATATATATATAAAAAAAATGCGATTTGAGGAAGGATAACAATCGTTTCAAAAATTTCTATGAAAAGCGGTGGGGTGTTTACGTTTACGTAGCGGAGAGGGGGCTTATGTCCTTAGTTTCTCTTGCTCTCTAGTAGCAGCTATACAGAAAAATGCTGAAGACGAAATCGCATTTGCTGCGGCAGTGAATAGGCGACGATTGCCATTTTACTTCTGACGGCACAGTGATATTCTGTCAAGGAAGCTTCTCTGCTTTTAAAAGAATTCTTCGGGATAATAGAAAGAGCTTCACAGTAGAAACCTCGGAAAATTCCTTGGTTGTGCTCCAATCAAGAGAAGGATTCAATTATTTTACTAGTTCCTTTTATTTTAATTCTGTGTTCATTTTTTATTTTTATTTTTTAATGTGTCTTAATATCACGTTCTATAAAAATGTTTTATTTGTATTTAATTTTTTTTAAACCTATTAAAGTTCCAAATTCTATATTCAAATTTTATATTGTAACCTATTCAAGGATTTTCGTAACCCAAAATAACCTATTCAGGCGTTTTCGCAACCTAAAATAATCTAAAAGGCCTTTTAAATGACAAGGCTTGGCAACACTGGCATTGGCATCATTTTACTTCCATCTTTTTACGGTTACAAGAATAAATAGTTAAGTGTGAAATAAATAGTATTTTTTTTTAAATGTGCAATTGGGTAGACATTCATACTCAGTATGATATAACCCAACTTTCAAGGTGATGAGGATATATATTAGCATACTTACCGATTTCTTTATGTTTGAAAACAGCACAAGATATAGTGAACTGTCGCTCGTGAGGGAGGCCTTCCTCGAACTCAGTCTGGTAAGTTGGGGGAGGCCACCTCCGGGTCATACACAGCTCCTGAAGCAGGCCGATAGGGTTGCCACCAGAACTCCGCTCCTCCGAGCCGCACACTGAGTTGCTCCTGACAACAGTACAACACACACACTAACATCAACAAGTACTTACACAGCTCCAATCATTTGTAATTAAAGTTGATTTGACTGATAATCAGTAGACGTCGCCCTTATCGGGTTCTGGATCAATATATACAATTTCGTGTCGATATATTTAGTCACCTTAGAAAACACACACAAATAGAAATTAAACATTTTTTTTCATGAAATTTGGTAAAAATCAACATTAAATAGTTGACTGATTACATAACTTAATAAGCTGGGGAAGTACAAAGAGCATGTTATTATCCAAAATGCATTTAGCTGTAGCTCTCCCACTGATCTTGCTCCTACCTCAACCTGGTTTCACACTATCATTGTCATCATCATTGAAAAATGCCTATTTGGCTTTCTATATTGTTAATCATTGAACAATGACAACAGTGCACCGTTAGGTTAGGTTTTGGCCGGGCTTTAACTATGAGGTCATATTGCCTACTACCAGAGCGCTCTTTCATCACTCTGATGGACATGTGGGAGTCCTAAATTTTGCCTACCCTAAATTTTAATTCACCTAGGATAGGGGTCTTTAAACGAGTACCTCACATCGTACAGGCTCGGGACCATCGCTTAACGTCCCATCCGAAGGACGGCGTGCTTCAGTTTATTTTACCTCCCAGATAAAATAAACTAAAGGCCTCAGTCGGGTTTCGAACCCACGTTCTTGAGCTCAGAAGACAAGCACGCATACCACTGAGCTACTGGCGCCCTCCAATGTACCGTTATCACACCATCATTGCTCTGGTAGATTTGGTTTTTGTTATGATATAAATTGTACTCTCTGCTAAATGAACAGTAATACTGTTACTGAATACAGTAATTTCCTCATTACCTAAAGTAATAACTTTAGGTAATGAGGAAAATATATTAATTTTCAATACAAGCCAGTTCATACAAATACTTGGTATCATCTCCCATGATTTCTTTTTCTAATGTGTGAGGTTTCTGCCCATGTCCCTATCACTGAAAAATTAAGGAAATTAGAATCCGCCATATCTCTTCGTTCATTTGTTTTTGGCTACAATTGATTTAAATAATTTTTCTTGTAAATTATCAATGATGGAATCAATGATAAGTGTGAAAAAGACTTTATGTGGACAATTTGACTGAAAATCAATACCTTACTTAAGGACTTCTAAATCCACACATTTCGTGTTATATTTCTATCCTATTTTATTGGAAGTTATTCGGATAAGTCCCCTCCCCCTCTCGACTTTGGCCAATTAGGCTGAAAATCACCTGGTGGATCAATCAAGAGGTCCGCTTCCACAAACTAATTTGGTACTATCGCCGATGTATCAAACGTTATTGAGTTATCCAGCCGCACACTTACACATATTTCGTTTTATAGTAATTTTTTGGATATCATAGCAAATGTGGTGAAAAATCATCATCAAATTTCACCTGATAACGTAAGTTCCACTATCACCATATTATAGCTGTGGAAATGAAACATTTTATCACGTTCAGCAGTAATGATGCCACACAGTGTGATATAAAAAATAAAGCCTCCTTCACCACAATACCACACACGCTCCGGTATGCGTGATAACCCTTCGTTAATCGCGCGATTCAGTTTCATTCAATCTGAACTCCAAAACTCTCCAAACTATCATAAAGAAAATAAATAAGGCTGTTGGAATCAAACCCACATATCTGCAGAAAGGATGCTTCATCAGAGCATGAGACACAAAGGATATGAAGGAGTCTTCTTGGGGAGGGTATTATTAATAAACATTCAATAATTTTAATGTTCTGAAATATAGTTTGTCAGGTCTTACAAATGAAGATTGTATGGTTTTGAATCTCTTTCACCACATCTATCAACTGGATAGTGAAAGAAAAAAGTGAAAAAAGTCCGGATACCGCACGTAATCAGCTTCAGGTACAGTAATACAATGTAATGATACTCCTAGTCAACAGTGGGTAGCCTATAAGCCGAATATTAAACAAATGTAGAACATATAAATAATGCCATCAACATATATAAAGCTGAAAGTTGTGTCGGTGGCTTGCTCGACCATCTTGCGGAAACGGTTGAAGCTATATTCTTGAAACATTGAGTTTATCCATTGAGAGGCTTACATAAAATAGTGGTTGCTTAGGAGATATGTAATTAGGTTTGTTCTAACCACTATTGTGAAGAAAGCTGACTTTCATCTCAACTTCGACTGTTCTTTCAACAATGTTTTCAATTGGACAATAGGGGCTTTGGTTTGAAATAGTCAAACCATTCCTCGCAGAATATAACAACTGATTACGTACAAGGTGTCCACAATTATTAAACCAACAAATTCCCTGATTTTTCTCTGACCCTTACTGATTTTTACATATTTTTGACTGGAAGGGGACGTTTTTTCTATTAAATATTATAAATTCAACAAGTAACATACAATACTAAAATCTTCATACCGCTGAGGATGTTGAGAGACGCCTCCACGAAGTAAATTGAGGACGAGAAGTCGTTCAAGTTCAAAAATGTGAGTAAAAACTTGTGATAATGGCCGTTTCCATCAGGTTACTGATAGAGCACTAATTCGATAACGGTATCGATACTTCTTTCCGATGCTACTTAGAAGTAAAAGTATTGATAATTTATTTCGATATCCTATCATAAGATAGACCAAGAACTCCCCAAGTCAGTGCGACTTTAATTCCATGATTTTCCCCTGAACTTAAACAAACTTCCTAACTGTGGACACCCTGTTATTAAAATGATGCAATAAACTGATGAGATATTTGGTTACATGTTCTCTGCGATGTTGGTCGAGGTGCACAACTCGCTCGCCTCTGCTCCTATCATCTTCTCCAGGATGGATTTAGCAGCAGCATGTTTGGCCTCTTTCTTCGATCTCCCTGTTCCCATCGCAGCCAATCCAATATTCGTACCGGGTACACCTAAAAATTAATAAATAACTGAAAACACAATATGATACGAACAGATAGACAATAAGAATAATAAACATTTTTGCAACAGCAGGTCATGTGACTTTTTTAATAGAATTTGTATATACATAAATCAAACCATACGGTTGGTAAGACTGCCGCCAGGGCTGTTTCAACAACTACTTCTTCCTAGAACTTATAGTGGAGAATCTCAGAAAAAAAAAATATGTCTATTAGTTTTATAATTTTGCCTTCACCCAATTTTTATTCACTTTGGGTCGGGGTCTTTAACGAGTACCTGATATTGTAAAGGCTCGGGACCATCGTGTAACGTCCCATCCGAAGGACGCCGTGCTTCAGTTTATTTTACCTCCCAGATAAAATAAACTAAGGGCCTCGGTCGGGTTTCGAATCCGCGATCTTGAGCTCAGTAAGCAAGCACGCATACCACTGAGCTACCGGCGCCCCTCTGTGATAAATATGTCATATAATAACTTTAATATTACATGTATTTGTATTGAATGAATAAGAATGTGAGGTATACACCTATTAAGTGTCCACATGATGAACACCATATTTTCATCTAACCTCCCCTCAACATGATTTGGAGTGTCATTCAATCATTCGAATGCGCTTAAATGTTTATTTATATATATATGAAATTGTATATGTGTGACCTGAAAGCTATAAGGACAATATTTCTGGATTTGCAGCCATATCGGGCAAAAACAAAACGAGGGGTTTAGGGGAGAGGCTCAACCCAAGAACTTCAATAACTGCCGATTTAATGAAAGTATTGTAACAATTCTTATGTGCTCATTAGGTTTATTCTTTTTTTTAAATTGCCCCACCTTGGGTGTGCATTCTTTTAATAAAAATTTAAATTGATGGAAGAAGAGAATATCCTTTTATTTTTTTTAATTATTATAAAAAATTTTCAAAAAAAGGTTAGTCACAAATTACCCTAATAAAATAGGCTTGCATGTTGCATTGAGATAATGAACGATTGATGTACCATTTATGAGATGGGATGGCTGGTCGACTTCAAACTTTTTCTTTCTAATTTGTTGTAGTCAGTTACCTCTGAAATAGCCATTGGTGATTTCTTCATGATCTCTCTTGGTGTCTCTACCGTTTCATCTTCATGATCTGCCTCTTGGTGTCTCTACCGTTTCATCTTCATGATCTGCCTCTTGGTGTCTCTACCGTTTCATCTTCATGATCTCTCTTGGTGTCTCTACCGTTTCATCTTCATGATCTCTCTTGGTGTCTCTACCGTTTCATCTTCATGATCTCTCTTGGTGTCTCTACCGTTTCATCTTCATGATCTCTCTTGGTGTCTCTACCGTTTCATCCTCATGATCTCTCTTGGTGTCTCTACCGTTTCATCTTCATGATCTCTCTTGGTGTCTCTACCGTTTCATCTTCATGATCTCTCTTGGTGTCTCTACCGTTTCATCTTCATGATCTCTCTTGGTGTCTCTACCGTTTCATCTTCATGATCTCTCTTGGTGTCTCTACCGTTTCATCTTCATGATCTGCCTCTTGGTGTCTCTACCGTTTCATCTTCATGATCTCTCTTGGTGTCTCTACCGTTTCATCTTCATGATCTCTCTTGGTGTCTCTACCGTTTCATCTTCATGATCTGCCTCTTGGTGTCTCTACCGTTTCATCTTCATGATCTGCCTCTTGGTGTCTCTACCGTTTCATCTTCATGATCTGCCTCTTGGTGTCTCTACCGTTTCATCTTCATGATCTGCCTCTTGGTGTCTCTACCGTTTCATCTTCATGATCTGCCTCTTGGTGTCTCTACCGTTTCATCTTCATGATCTGCCTCTTGGTGTCTCTACCGTTTCATCTTCATGATCTGCCTCTTGGTGTCTCTACCGTTTCATCTTCATGATCTGCCTCTTGGTGTCTCTACCGTTTCATCTTCATGATCTGCCTCTTGGTGTCTCTACCGTTTCATCTTCATGATCTGCCTCTTGGTGTCTCTACCGTTTCATCTTCATGATCTGCCTCTTGGTGTCTCTACCGTTTCATCTTCATGATCTGCCTCTTGGTGTCTCTACCGTTTCATCTTCATGATCTGCCACTTGGTGTCTCTACCGTTTCATCTTCATGATCTGCCTCTTGGTGTCTCTACCGTTTCATCTTCATGATCTGCCTCTTGGTGTCTCTACCGTTTCATCTTCATGATCTGCCTCTTGGTGTCTCTACCGTTTCATCTTCATGATCTGCCTCTTGGTGTCTCTACCGTTTCATCTTCATGATCTGCCTCTTGGTGTCTCTACCGTTTCATCTTCATGATCTGCCTCTTGGTGTCTCTACCGTTTCATCTTCATGATCTGCCTCTTGGTGTCTCTACCGTTTCATCTTCATGATCTGCCTCTTGGTGTCTCTACCGTTTCATCTTCATGATCTGCCTCTTGGTGTCTCTACCGTTTCATCTTCATGATCTGCCTCTTGGTGTCTCTACCGTTTCATCTTCATGATCTGCCTCTTGGTGTCTCTACCGTTTCATCTTCATGATCTGCCTCTTGGTGTCTCTACCGTTTCATCTTCATGATCTGCCTCTTGGTGTCTCTACCGTTTCATCTTCATGATCTGCCTCTTGGTGTCTCTACCGTTTCATCTTCATGATCTGCCACTTGGTGTCTCTACCGTTTCATCTTCATGATCTGCCTCTTGGTGTCTCTACCGTTTCATCTTCATGATCTGCCTCTTGGTGTCTCTACCGTTTCATCTTCATGATCTGCCTCTTGGTGTCTCTACCGTTTCATCTTCATGATCTGCCTCTTGGTGTCTCTACCGTTTCATCTTCATGATCTGCCTCTTGGTGTCTCTACCGTTTCATCTTCATGATCTGCCTCTTGGTGTCTCTACCGTTTCATCTTCATGATCTGCCTCTTGGTGTCTCTACCGTTTCATCTTCATGATCTGCCTCTTGGTGTCTCTACCGTTTCATCTTCATGATCTGCCTCTTGGTGTCTCTACCGTTTCATCTTCATGATCTGCCTCTTGGTGTCTCTACCGTTTCATCTTCATGATGACGAGATACACATCCTTGATTTACTATATGTCCTCAGACAATCAAACTCACTTCACTGCACAATTTTTACATATCCCTCCACAGACACCCTCTCACGCCTCACTCTGAACACCGACACACGACTCTGCCCACTCACTCCTCTCGGACCCCAAAAAACTCCATCTTTACTTGAGCTATGCTCCCTCATTGGTCAAAATTAGCACAGCCTTCTTTTACTTACACATTTTGATTTAGTTTTATTTTTATTGTATTTCTTATTTTCTAAAATTATCAATTTACACTTACATTATTACATAAATATAAATTAACATGATTTAAAATATCTTTTTTTTTTTAAAGAAGAATCGATCATAGCATTGTATCGAGTCTACAGATATGATAACATACGGTAACCTCTCGCTAGCCACAGTGTACCCTATTCAATTACATTATTTTTTTATTTTTGATTTCACAGTGTAATGTGGATCATTACAATTGATATGAAATTTCATATTTGAAATCAAAACCCAATAAGGACATAAGAACATGTCAAATTTCAATTATATCGACCGAAGGGAAGGGTGGGTTCAGGGGAGGGGGCTCAATTCAAAAACCCTAATAACTGCCGATATAAGTTTACTGAAACAAAATTTAGTATGAGGATCCAGGAGCCCCTATGTAAGTCAACTATTGAATGTTAGCGCAAACGGTCGACTGGTAGTGGAGGGGGTTAATTCGTTCTGGAGAAGTACATTGTCGGTGATCCACCTTCTGCTTACCTAAAGCTTCGCCTACTGACACTGTGTACCGGAAGGTAGGTTCATGAATGGCACCCTCAACCTGGACCAGCTCATACTTGGGGGTGCTGCCTCGACGGGACAACAGCTCCTGCAGAACTGAGACCGGTGTCTTGGACTGCATTGAAGACAGTTCCTACACAAACACAAAGACACAATTATTAACACTTACTGTACGTTTATTTGAAACTAGCTGAGTTACACAGCATTGAGAGGTAAATATACCGGAAATGAAGTAGAAAATGAGAAAGACCAGTGTAGACGTATAGCATGGTTTAAGGAAAACGCAGGAATGGGGGTGTTTGACTTCTAAGACTTCTTACACACCAAAGCCGGGCCGGGCGAAGCGATGCGAAGCCGAGCCGAATCTGCCTGCGTTCGCACCGAAGCCGATTCGCTCTCAGTAGGTTTTCTAGCCTTGTAGTGAGAACTGAGCTGAAACACCGAACTAGACTGAATGACGGAAGAAACCGCTCGAATTGGCGGTAGGTAGTACTGCTCAAAACCGCTCGGCATCGCCCGGCGCGGCTCGGCCTTGGTTTGAATACTCCCATGTAAACCCTGCGTATTTAGCGCTCATGCGTTTTCCGCCCGGCTCGGCTCGGCCCGGCTTGGCTCGGCCCGGCTTTGGTGTGAAACACCAACTTTGTCGAAAAAATGTTTAAAATGAAATCGTATTTCATACTGATAGTAATCATTTCATTTGTTGGATTAATAATAATTGAGAAAACATGAAATCATTTGTTCTGTCTCCAAGTAACCCCCCTCTTTAATTTATTGATTTTGAAATATGCTCATCTATTCCTGAATAGGCATATTCAAAATATGAAGTTAGGTTGTAATATGTTCAGTCATTTTCTCCCGGAACAAACAGACAGACAAACATAGCGAAAGCTACAAACCACTAGGTATCGTCTTCAACCTGAAACGGTTAATAATTGAAGTTTTCAAAAATACTCCACTTCAGATGAGTAAGTCTTTATTCACTATTTTTTTTGACAGTAAACACTTGTTGACCCACAACGTCCAAAAATTGTCAATTACTTTACACAAAAAGAAATTATCGTACTTAGGCAGGTATTACACTATAAAAGTTCTTTGACAAAAATCTTTTATAAAAGAACTTTTGCGATAAATGTAATAGTGTAATAGCTCAAGTTTCATAAAATTTGTCTTTTATAAAAGTTCTTTTATCATAGTTTGCATTCTCATCCAATATTTGATAAATGTTGTCTCACCCACTCCTGCTGTTTCCTTTCTTCACGTTGTACGCGTGTTGCGCGTGCGCATATCTCCCAAAGTATACTCCTGTGTACACTGAGGTATGTGACTACTGTATTGAAGGCTTGAGTAGCTCTCGCCTATGGCAAGGAATCGCAGAGTAACCATAAGACGTACCTCAGGGGGTATTGGGTTACGCAAATGTGTCATTTTCCGAGATATTATTGGTCCCACCTTCAGAAGCAAGTAATCCAAGGTTTTTTTATTCATCCTCAAATAGTTCAAGTAACTTTTTGTAACTTCCATGGACAGTTCTTTCAGTAAATTCTGATGGATGCTCATAAACTCGAGGTGCGCAACCCAAGGTCTTACCCACAAACGTTTCTTTACATTCCTTATGTTTATTTTTTTCCGCCACAGCTATTGCTATTGCAGCAGCCGCAAAACCTGCGGCAATTGGTATTAAAACGTCATCCATTTTTGCGACACAACAGTCACTTGCACACAACTTACTAGTACTGTCTTAAAACAAAAAACTAAGATTTATAAAATATTTTACATAGTGTAATATTAAATTTTATAGTCATGAAAGATATTTTATAAAAGAAATTTAAAAAAAAAATTAGATCCAACTTTTTTAATAGATCTTTGTTAAAGAACTTGTATAGTGTAATTCTATTCTACAGTGTAACACCCTCCTTACAGTTTATAAACTAGTTCACCATGAGACAATAATAAATAGGCCCAAGAAAACATAAAAATAATAGCTTCTTAGAGATAGTAAGAGTAGAGATAGGTTAACATTACAGTTAGATCAACTTCAACTCAATTCACTTTTCACTCCAGCAGGGAAACCCAAGAAGTCGAAAAAGTTCATGCAGGTTCCTTTGTTGTCTCTTACATATAAAACCTTAATTAGAAGAAAATGAACGAGATAAAGGATATAGAAATAAGATTTGTTGGAAGTTCCTTGAGCGAGAAGAAAAATGATATCGACGAGTTCAAGCCCTCTTCCCTACACCACTCCAAAACGTGCGTTCTGAGGCAATCACAACATAATTTGCCCATTAAAAATATAAATTTTACACATATTAGTCTAGAAAGGTCTGCTCTCCTCCGGAAGTTTCAATAACTAACAATAATCAGTTTATCGATGTAACACTTACAATTTTAGCGGCCTCTTCGAGCGTAGGTGCATTCTGCAAAAGAATATTCTTGACAGTGGTTCTCCTTCTGGAGTGGCGGTAGGAGGGGGGGCGAGAGGGAGGTGCGGTCGGAGGCGGACAGGACATCATCTGCGAGATAAGGCCCTCCTCACTCAGCATCGTCTAAAGCAATAGACCCATCAATAATAATAATAATATTTATTAACCAATAAACAATTCACATTTCTTAGGACTTAACATTTTTGAAAAAAAGGAGAGAACTTTCTCATGAGGCTCACAGCCGGGACGATGAATGGTCATTCTAAACCAGTCAATAAAATTGTTTAAATAATTAATAGAAGAACAAATGAGTGGTTGACGCGAAAAAGTTTCTAAACGCCAAAATAACACTTCCTTCCTCTGCCATGTTGAGAACTACTGGTGGCTGTTAGAACCTTCTTCCATGAGGCTCAACGCTGACGTGGGCTCAATACTACCAACTGCTGCTGTAACGGCAAAAAAAAACTTCCCTACACAGTCCCTAGAGACCTATAGAACCTGATTCCACAGAAATCTCATTTTCGACTAAAGTGGCGCTTAGAACCTTTTTCGCGTCAACCATTCAAATAACTAACGTTAAATGGCGGCCCCGAGTCTGTGTAATGTCAAGTACTCCCCCTAATTAACGCCACAAACAAATACTACGAGGAAAAATAAATATTTTGTATTGATAATAATTAACAAAAACTTAAACCTAAGAATGGGTGGGGGTGAGAGGGGGGTACCCATGTCAATTGAAAACCGTACTCCAGCCCTGGCATAGAGAAGAGAATGTTACCCAGAAAGAACCATCAAACCCGTCTGCAAAGTGCCCACACTACAAATAAAATGTATCGCATGGTACATGAAAAAAATAATATTGACAATAATTATTTTAAACATTGAGAGAGTACCCTGTTATTCTTTGTATATAATAAATAGTATGCATCATTCGCTGGTCAAGATCTTTGTAAGTTCGTTTTAGACATGTTCTTTACAGAAATTGTTCAATTAGTTCACATACAAATCTGTGAAGAAAAACCAAAATTATATAAATTTCAGATGATGATGGAACAGTAGAGCTTAATGTGTATCTTTATTTGACTCGGGAGCAAGGATAGACATGCTAGCTCAGTGGGTGAACGCTATTAAACGGATTATGCATGCAAGTCAGGAGAGACGAGGCCGCTTCGGTGTATAATTGGGCTCCATTTCTATCTTTAGGCCATAATACACATATTGACTTCCTTATCGAGCAATAATAATAGCTTATAATACAGGTTAAGCCCAAGAGGGGAAAGACCATGCCATCTTGCAGAGGGGTTATCCAGCTGGTTTGATTTTTTCATGAAGCCCACGACTGAAAAACCCTAATAATTGCCTAGGTGATAACTGTATAGATACGAAATATTATATGATGATACAATACGCCATACGATCAACTCCCACTAATTTTCAATAGAATCGGCAAAAGAGGAGGGGGATCCAACTCAAAACACTAATAACTGCATCATTACTGCCACAGTAATGAATCAACGGGATTGAGAAGTCCATGAGCCATCCATTGTTTTTCAGTCAAAATTGTAAAAGAGAAATAGAGTTTATAGAGAAAGTGAAAATGGATACAGTGAAATAGCAAGAACGAGACTATTTGCATTCGGCCTGAAAACAAAAACCACTATTCCCGGAGTCTTAGAAATATTGTTAAAATTAAAATGGCAAGACATTAGCTGCACCAATACCCCATTCGCGAGCATCATTTCAATGAACGAGTGTGTAATGTAAAAGACCTGAAAATTTACATTTTTCTCACAGTTTCAAACAGGGAGGATGTAAATAAATATTTTTAGCATTGATTATATTGTCAATTTGCATCCAATATAACAAAGTAATTTCAATTATTATATCACTATTTAATTATGTCGAATAATATACTTAAATGAAGTACATTGTAAGAATGAATAATTGTGAATACTAAATGGTATTTGTTAAGTCGTGGCTAAAGATGGTAGCAATATCGAAAATACTCCCATATTATACTTATATATTTTGTGAAACAATATTTTTTTTTAATTATGTTTTTTTCTTTACTTTATATTAAGTGTTCGACATCTCTCCAAAAAAAAAAAAAAAAAAAAATGTTAAGTATCTTTAAGTACATTGTTAAAATTATTCGTTCTTACAATCTACTTCAATTAAGTGGGAATTCGACAAAAAACATTGATGAGCAAATATTTTCTTTAGCTACGGTATAATCCATTTTTTTTGTTCTTCGTATAATAACAATGATTACAAATCTACTATCAAGAAAGTACATTGTTACCACAATTATCTACCTATGTATTTCAATTAAAATACTAAGTTTTATATTAAGTGAACAAAAAAATCAGCCTGTAGCTCTGTCAATAAATTATACATTTAATAAATAATGACAGCCATAAATTCATGGGGGACTAATGCAAACACGCAAATCTCTGAACGTCCCTTTTAGACAAAAAATAAAACTATGAAACCAAATTAATTTAAACTTTACAAGTCTTGTTTCAAGAACGCTAAAACAAAAAATTATTTGTGATCATTTTTTTTTTATCACCACACTCATAACAATATTCACAGATGTGTTATATTAGGAATACTATTTTTTTTATTTATATATATCAGTGTATTGATAATTAATGATTTTTTTTTTAACACAAGACAAAAGAAAAATTTTAATGGTGACCATGTACGAAAGTATAGAACGATCCAAAATACAAGTAACAAAGAAAAATGGACAATAACTGTAGAATAAAAAAAGGCATTAAAAACCTCATAAAAAATAAATAAATAAGTCAGGACAATATGCTGAAATTAATTATTTTTTAAAAACTAAACGAGAAATTAAAATGTCAGGATAATTAGTACATTTTGTTTCTACTCCATTTGAATAACACATTAAATAAAAAAAACATATTTTAATAAAAACATATTATAAAAAATAAACTGTTCAACTTACTCCGTCTTCCATGAACTCTGTATTTTGTATTAGATATTTTGAAAACACCGGTCAGAAGGGTGATACAAGTCTGTACGTCCAACAAATGGCGGCTCAGCCGTCTCGTGGAATTGATTTCCAACAGATACTAAAATGGTGCCACTGTTTATCAAAAAGATAAAATTTTGTTTTATATTTGAAAATTATAAAAATATTTTTAATATACATGTACATATTTCTTAAATCACTGAATTAATTTAATATTTTTGTAAAATAATGTTGCTGGGAAATATAAAAAATACATAAAATGGCTATTATGTCTGTTTTAATATTGAAATCATTTATATTGTAAAAGTTATAAACTTTTTAATACCTATTTCAATTTAATATTCACTGAAAATATGGGAAAGCTACTTTCTCAAATCTTAATAATATTTACTTGCTACAGCGTTTTATTTAATTAGGTTAGGTTAGGTTAGGTTTTTATGACTCATGCCCGGGCTTTAACTACGAGGTCATATTTAATCTATATTAATAAAGCTGAAACGGGGTTTGTTTGTTTGTTTGTTTGTTTGTTTGTGTTGTTTGTTTGTTTGTGTTGTTTGTTTGTTTGTTTGTTTGTTTGTTTGTTTGTTTGTTTGTTTGTTTGTATGTATGTTTGTATGTATGTTTGTTCCAGCATCACGCCCAAACGGCTGGACGGATTTTTACGAAACTACCCATGTAGCATCCTTTTGAGCCCGATTGAATAATAGGCTATGTGGCGTCCCAAAATTTTGATCGGGAGGGGGGGTTGTAAGGGGGCCTAAGTATAAAAATAGTGCTAACTCATTAACTAATGGGCGAATTGTCATGAAATTTCACAGGTAGTCTTTTTAAAATCCAAACAGGAAAAAAAGGTGTGTGGCGTCCCAAAGTTTTGATCGGGAGGGGGGGTTGTAAGGGGGGCCTAAGTATATAAATAGTGCTAACACATTAACTAATGGGCGAATCGTCATGAAATTTCACATGTAGTATTTTTAAAAGCCAAATAGGAAAAAAAGGTGTGTGGCGTCCCAAAATTTTGATCGGGAGGGGGGGTTGTGGGGGGGCCTAAGTATAAAAATAGTGCTAACTCATTAACTAATGGGCGAATTGTCATGAAATTTTACAGGTAGTCTTTTTAAAAGCCAAACAAGAAAAAAAGGTGTGTGGCGTCCCAAAGTTTTGAACGGGAGGGGGGGTTGTGGGGGGGCCTAAGTATAAATATAGAGCTAACTCATTAACTAATGGGCGAATCGTCATGAAATTTCACGTAGTATTTTTAAAAGCCAAATAGGAAAAAAAGGTGTGTGGCGTCCCAAAGTTCTGAACGGGAGGGGGGGTTGTGGGGGGGCCTAAGTATAAATATAGAGCTAATTCTTTAACGGTTGGTCGGATTGTCACGAAATTTCACATGGAGTATTCCTGAAGGCCAAATAGAAAAATAAGGTGTGTGGCGTCCCAAAGTTTTGATCGGGAGGGCGGGTTGTGGGCGTAGGCCTAAATATAAAGATAGTGATAGATCTTTAACGGATGATCAGATTGTCATGAAATTTCACATGTAGTATTCTTAAAGGCCAAATTGAAAAATATTGTGTGTGGCGTCCCAAAATTTTAAATGGGAGGGGGGGTTGAGGGGGGGGCTAAGTATAAATATAGAGCTAGCTCATTTACGGTTGATCGTATTGTCACGAAATTTCCCATGTAGTATTCCTGAAGGCCAAATAGAAAAATAAGGTGTGTGTCGTCCTGGCGTCCCAAAGTTTTGAACGGGAGGGGGGGTTGTTGGGGGGGCCTAAGTATAAGTGTGGCGACCCAAGTGTGGCCTAAGTGTGGCGACCCAAAGTTTTGAACGGGAGGGAGGGTTGAGGGGGGGGGGGGGGGGGGCTAAGTATAAATATAGAGCTGGCTCATTAACGGTTGGTCAGATTGTCACGAAATTTCACATGTAGTATTCCTGAAGGCCAAATAGAAAAATAATTTGTGTGGCGTCCCAAAGTTTTGAACGGGTGGGGGGTTTGGGGGGGGGGGGCTAAATATAAATATAGAGCTGGCTCATTAACGGTTGATCGTATTGTCACGAAATTTCCCATGTAGTATTCCTGAAGGCCAAATAAAAAATAAGGTGTGTGGCGTCCCAAAGTTTTGAACGGGAGGGGGGGTTGTGGGGGGGGGGGGGGGGGCTAAGTATAAATATAGTGGTAGCTCATTAACGGTTGGTCGTATTGTCATGGAATTTCACATGTAGTATTCTTAAAAGCCAAATAGAAATATAGGGTGTATAAGTCACAAAATTTTGAACGGGAGGATGGATTGATGGGGGCCTAAGTATAAGTATAGTGATAAGTCATTAACGGATGATCGGATTGTCACGAAATTTCACATGTAGTATTCATAAAGGCCAAATAGAAAAATAGGGTGTTTGACATCAAACAATTGTGAACGGGAGGGGGGTTATGAGGGTAGGCCTAAATTTGAAGATAGTGATAGGTCATTAACGGATGATTGGATTGTCATGGAATTTCACATGTAGTATTCTTGATGGCCAAATAGAAAAATACACTATGTGACATCTTAAAAATTTGGAGGGGGGGGGGGCTAAGCATAAAAATAATGCTGAATGATTAAAGGGCAATCGGATTGTCATGAATTTCACATGTAGTAGTAGTAACTGTGTATTCGCTGTGGGGTTCACTGTTGCAAGACATTTACTAGCTGTGTTGCCCGGCGTTCCTAACTATGTAGTATCTATGGGGTCCGCTGTTACAAAACACTTACTAGCTGTGTTGCCCAGCGTTCCGAACTTCGTACTAGCTGTGGGGTCCGCTGTTGCAAGGCACATACTAGATGTGGTGCCCAGGGTTCCGAACTTCGTACTAGTTGTGGTGTCCGCTGTTGCAAGGCACAAACTAGATGTGGAGCTCGGCGTTCCTAACTTCGTACTAGCTGTGGGGTCCGCTGTTGCAAGGCACAAACTAGATGTGGTGCTCGGCGTTCCTAACTTCGTACTAGCTGTGGGGTCCGCTGTTGCAAGGCACATACTAGATGTGGTGCCCAGGGTTCCTAGCTTCGTACTAGCTGTGGTGTCCGCTGTTGCAAGGCACAAACTAGATGTGGTGCTCGGCGTTCCTAACTTCGTACTAGCTGTGGGGTCCGCTGTTGCAAGGCACATACTAGATGTGGTGCCCAGGGTTCCTAACTTCGTACTAGCTGTGGTGTCCGCTGTTGCAAGGCACATACTAGATGTGGTGCTCAGCGTTCCTAACTTCGTACTACCTGTGGGGTCCGCTGTTGCAAGGCACAAACTAGCTGTGTTGCCCAGCGTTCCGAACTTCGTACTAGCTGTGGGGTCCGCTGTTGCAAGGCACATACTAGATGTGATGCTCAGCGTTCCGTACTTCGTACTAGCTGTGGGGTCCGCTGTTGCAAGGCACATACTAGATGTGGTGCCCAGGGTTCCTAACTTCGTACTAGCTGTGGTGTCCGCTGTTGCAAATTAATACAGCTATGTTAGTAGATAGGCAGCATCCAGAAACGAAGATGGTCAACCAAAGAAAGATTCAGATGTATCGGGAAAGTCCCATCCGAAGGACGACGTGCTCAAAGTTATTTTTATCTTCCCGATTAAAACATCTGACCTAAGTGACTTGGCTAGATTTCTAAATGGCGATCCTGAGCTCGGTAAACTCCATTCTTCAAATTTCTCGCTTTTAAACGGTTTTTAGTTTTAATATTTGTTAAAACTGATGAACAACCGAATTATCATAATATCACAATACACAAAAATCGAAATAAAAATGTTTTTCGAAAAAGTCGGGCGAAATCCCATTCATCAAATTTCTTGCTTTTTAACAGTTTTTAGATTTAATATTTGTTAAAACTGATATACAGATTCAGATATATCGGGGAAGTCCCATCCGAAGGACGACGTGCTCAAATTTATTTTTAACCTAAGTGAAATTTCAGCTACCCAGGTTTAGATACATAACATACGACTCATTATCCAGTACCTGACATACAAAAAGGCCCTCGATCATAGCTTGAAGTCCAATCCTAAGGACGATGTGCTCAAGTTATTTTTAACATAAATGAAATTTCAGCTACCCAGATTTAGATACATAACATACGACTCATTATCCAGTACCTGACATACAAAAAGGCCCTCGATCATAGCTTAAAGCCCAATCCGAAGGACGACGTGCTCAAATTTATTTTTATCTTCCCGATTAAAATATCTGAGCTAAGTGACTTGGCTAGATTTCTAAATGGCGATCCTGAGCTCGGTAGACTCCATATGTATGGTAAAATAAGTTACCGTTTGGTTCCAACTAAAATTATCAAGGAAGAAATGTGGAATATAAGTGGGCTTTGGAGATGGTAGTAGGAAGTTGGCAGGAGTGTTGGGTGATGTCACGTACCCTATGTTGAGCAGAACGTTTAAGTCTATATTAATAAAGCTGAAACGGGGTTTGTGTGTTTGTATGTTTGTTCCAGCATCACGCCCATACAGCTGGACGGATTTTTATGAAACTTCACATGTAGCATTCTTTTGAGCCCGATTGAATAATAGGCTATGTCGCGTCCCAAAATTTTGATCGAGAAGGGGGGTAGTAAGGGGGGCCTAAGTATAAATATAGAGCTAAGTCATTAACTAATGGGTGAATCGTCATGAAATTTCACATGTAGTATTTTTAAAAGCCAAATAGGAAAAAAAGGTGTGTGGCGTCCCAAAGTTTTGAACGGGAGGGGGGGTTGTGGGGGGGCCTAAGTATAAATATAGAGCTAACTCTTTAACGGTTGGTCGGATTGTCACGAAATTTCACATGGAGTATTCCTGAAGACCAAATAAAAAAATAGGCGGTGTGACGGCTCAAACTTTTTTACGCGAGGGGGGGTTGTGGGGGGGCCTAAGTATAAATATAGAGCTAACTCATTAACTAATGGGCGAATCGTCATGAAATTTCACATGGAGTATTCCTGAAGACCAAGTAGAAAAATAGGGTGTGTGACGGCTCAAAATGTTGTACGGGAGGGGGGGTTATGGGGGGGGGGGGGGCTAAGTATAAATATAGTGCTAGATCAATAACGATTGATCGTATTGTCATGGAATATCACATGTAGTATTCTTAAAAGCCAAATAGAAAAATGGGGTGTATATGTCACAAAATTTTGAACGGGAGGGTGGGTTGATCGGGGCCTAAGTATAAGTATAGTGATAAGTCATTAACGGATGGATCAGATTGTAACGAAATTTCACGTGTAGAATTCATAAAGGCCAAATAGAAAAATAGGGTATGTGACGTCACAAAATTGTGAATGGGAGGGGGGTTATGGGGTAGGCCCAAAGAAGATACTGATAGGTCATTAACGGATGATCGGATTGTCATGGAATTTCACATGTGGTATTCTTGATGGCCAAATAGAAAAATAAGGTGCGTGACATCACAAAATTGTGAACGGGAGGGGGGGGTTGTGGGAGTAGGCCTAAATATGAAGATAGTGATAGATCATTAACGGATGATCGGATTGTCAGGGAATTTCTCATGTAGTATTCATGATGGTCAAATAGAGAAATACACTATGTGACATCTTAAAAATTGGGGGGGGGGGGGGGGGGGGGGGGGGGGGGCTAAGCATAAAAATAATTCTGTATGATTAAAGGGTATTCGGATTGTCATGAATTTCACATGTAGTAGTAGTATCTATGTATTCGCTGTGGGGTCCACTGTTGCAAGACATTTACTAGCTGTGATGCCCAGCGTTCCTAATAGCGTACTAGCTGTGGGGTCCGCTGTTGCAAGCACTTACGAGCTGTAGTGCCCAGCGTTGCAAGGCACATACTAGCTGTGGTCACAAACGTTCTTAAGTACTCACTGGCTAGGACGTCCAGCGATGCTAAGTATTCACTAGCTGTGGTTTCCGCCGTTGAAAAGCGCATACTAGCTGTGGTCGTAAAAACTTACTAGCGTTACTACAGTTGCAGGACTATAGCCTTATTCCGTATGAATAATTGAAAATTATAACATCATGAATGTACTGTCGAGGAACTGAATAGCCTTATAGGAGATATTGGGAGAAAAGTCAAAGTTCCCCGGGCAACGCCGGGTATTACTGCTAGTTTAATTATAAAACCAACATAATATAACCAAGTTAACACTATATATTTTCATCCCAATGTGATCTCAATTTTTGTTTATAAAACTTCTATTAAAACTGAGATTAAATACATGTTCACATCTAACAACACTATTAATTAGTGCCCCCCCCCCCCCCCCCCCCCCCCCCACACACATCTATCTTTTGTATTAATCTAATTTGTATAGGGTATACATACACAAGAGGTAGAGGGCGCTGGTAGCTCAGAAGTAGTGTTCTAGCCTTCTGAGCTCATGATCGCGGGTTCAAACTCGACTGACTCCCTTACATATTTATCTGGGAGGTGAAAAAAATCTTGAGCACGCCGTTCTTCGGGCTGAACTTTAAGCGTTGGTCTCGAGCCTGTGGGATGTTAGATACTCGTTAAAGACCCCCTATTCTAGATGAATAAAAATTTAGATTATGCAAAATTTAGGACTCCCATTGTAGAGTCGGGCTCACGTCCACCAGAGCGGCGAAAGAGCGCACGGGTAGTAGGCGATAAAGCTCGGGCATGAGCTAAAATAACGACCTAATACTATAGGTACCATTTATATTTTAATTATGAATATTTTATAATTATATTTTTACAGACAAAGAAATTGTGTATTTTAATTATCTATTCCTAAATATGTATCCCTCTCTGGATAGACAAAATTTAGGACTCCCACAGTCCAGAATGGTGGGGGGGTAAGGGGGACACTTCTCAAAGTTCACTCACCATCAAAAACGTATTTTAGACACACTTGTTTTCTCTGAAAATCCATTGAAAAAAACTTTTAACTGAAGAATATTTTTGATTTGATGTGTTAGACATCACAGATATTTAGAAAAATGTTCAAAAAGCATGGTTTTTCGGTTTTTCGAATGTAGTTCTTGAAGTTTTCCTTCTTATTTTGGTTCTCCCTATATGGTATACCAAACATTTTCTTTGATAAGTAAAGATGCGAAATATTACTGATTGGTCCTGACCAAAATAATCGAAGAAGAAATGTATAATATAGGTGAACCTTGTGGCACCAATTTCTAATATTTTCTGAAAAAAACCATTAATACCTAGATAAACATCAACCAGATACCATGTTAGTCTGCCGTAAATAATGAACCTGAGGGCTTAGAGGGAGAGCGGAAACATACATATGAGAAGGGGTGTAGACTCAATTTCAGCGATCGGACGACCCTCACAAGAGCAAAAATAGGATTTACGAGTACACCGAATAAAAAGACAGAAGGTTTAGAGGGAGATGTGTGACTCTGTGTGCAGTCTGAAATTAAAAGATCGATGGACCTCCAAAAGAGAAAAACAGAAGGTAAGTTCAATCAAATAAAGTTGTTGAAGGTTTAGAGGGAGAGCAGAAACTTATGTGTAAACTTGGGTGTGACCTGAAAAAACACAAGGCAGCAATGTCAGTAGATAGGTACGAACCAGATAAGATGATGGTCAACCATAAGAAAAGATGAAAATTTGTTCTGGCTCTAATCAAAACAGCCGAAAAGAAATATAGAATAAAGGTGGACCTTGTAGCACAGATTTGTCGAGATCGGTTCCTAGAGAAGCGGGTATTTGAATTTATAGGTTTTCAATTTCAGACTCGGAACCGGGTCAACGGCTACAGACCCGATAGCGGGTTCCCGGCTCATACCCGATAGCGGGTTCTCTGTTCCACACTCGGAAACACACATTTTGTACTTGACCTTGACCATATGGGTAGTTCTTAATATATTGCGGAAAGCGGTAAGTTTCTCTGATATCGCAATTTTCTATTTCGGGCAAAATTATTCATCCGATTTTTTAAGTGAAAAATGAGTTGAATTCAGAATTTATTCTATAATCTGCGGTGTGCAAATATAATATATAACCGTTTTATTAAAAATTGTAAGGGGACTTCATAAAAAAAAGATAAAATCGATCAACCCTTTCATTTTGTTTATGAATGGGCGTCCCATTTAGCCTGAAGGATTCTTAAAATTCGAGCTAATGAACTAATAACTAGTACCAACTAATAGTAGACTTTTCATGATTTACAAATACTGAACCTTTTGTCTTTGTTGCCTGGCATATTAACGCAATTTTCGAAAATGCGTGACCCCCTCCGCCCACCTATCTATTAGTTTTTACGGACTAAATAAATAATGTGAATTTATAGGTAGCTTTATTGTGTTTGATAACATTTTTCGAGCCCCCCTCCCCTTGTCACAGAATTCTGTGAAACTAAATCTTTCAAAAATTTTTAAGAAACTATTTTATTAAATACTAAAATAGTTTCGTACACTCATAGAAATAGGTAGCAAGAAAAGGTGATCGTGAACTAAAAAAACTGAGAGACTAAATGACAAATGTAAACCCACGCTAATGAGAATGCAGCTAATACAAAAATAAATATATTTAATAAACGCATAATAACGGTGTAAAGGTGACTGAAGAGTGGGGTTACAGAAGAATCAACTAATATTAAAGAGTTAAACAGTTTTCTTTTCTTCTTTTCAAGTTGTTTTTACTTAATTTATTTTCGTCTTATATTAAACACTTGGTCCGAATTTTCTCTACTCATATAACTTAGACAACTTATTTTCACGAACTGGTTTGTTATTATTTTTTATTAAAAAAGGTCTGTTTATTTTCGTTTACTACATGCAATAATAATTTTTTTAAATTGTTTGAAATGTTATAACAACTCTGTCTAGGCGCCAAATTCTGAAGAAGGTTATGCTTGAAACAGGTGTTTTGATATCTTTCGGAATTGATATTAGAGATTTTGCTATATTTATTTTGTGGAAACAAATCAACAATGACTGCTGAAAATAGTGATAGTAGTGTAGTTTCAGTAAGGCCCATTGTAAATGGCATGTTCCTTCAGAAGTATATTGGAAAAACTGTTACATTAATTGGCCAAGTAATTTCGGTGAGTGGCTTTTCTGTTTCTTAACATTTAGCCTTATAACTAATGTGTACATTAGTAGAAATATTTCTTAAATTATGTTTTCAGACAAATCCGAATGGTTCTTCATTTGATCTTAAAACTCCGGATTTACAAATAGTAATAGTCTCATTAAGAAAACCTTTAACGGAACCTGTAACTGGACTTGTTGAGATTCATGGAATAGTGAAGGGGAAAAATTCAATAATATGTGATTATATGTTGGCATTCCCCTCGGAAATTAGTGCTACGTATGGTAAGTTGTTGTTTTTGAATGTTGTTCAGTTGATTGACTTATGGCGATTTGATTTCACTATTGTCGCTGTTTATTTAATTTTACAGAACCGGATTTGACAAATGAAGCCACCACATTGATCCACAGTGTGCCAAATCCATGGACGGATGAGTGACTCGGCTTTTCTCGATAAATGTCCCATATTTATGTTTTAGAAGAAGTGTTCAATAAGATAGAAATGTCATCGGCAGTCATTCCATATAACAGGTTTTCAATGGTTCAAAGATTTGTTTGTGCTGTAGCAATAATTTCTTATAATTATTACGAATTAAGTTTGCCTCACTTCTAAAGTTGATCATAGATAATTAGTTTATTTTTTTTCAATGTTTTATAAATCAAATAAAACTCAGTATTAATTTAACATAATTTATTTGGTGACATAACTTATAGTTTACCGTGTCAATAACAACATAGACCTTTTATAAAATAGTAAAATTGAATAAATTGTTGTCATGTGAGCTACTTTACTTCTGGCTGAGACAAGAAGTAAAAACACTCGTTACTGGTGCAAATAATTTAATAGGCAGGTAACAACGACCTTGGTTTTTGTATTTATTGAATTTTACATACATAAAGGTTAACAGAAGCTAGGTCAAATATAACATTTAGGATATTATAGACATTTTATTATCCTTTTTATGAACATAACTTTACAAAGGCCCTTTTACAAAGAGATTAATTTATTACAATCTGGCCCTTCATAACTTTACAAAGGCCCTTTTACAAAGAGATTAATTTATTACAATCTGGCCCTTCATAACTTTACAAAGGCCCTTTTACAAAGAGATTAATTTATTACAATCTGGCCCTTCATAACTTTACAAAGGCCCTTTTACAAAGAGATTAATTTATTACAATCTGGCCCTTCATAACTTTACAAAGGCCCTTTTACAAAGAGATTAATTTATTACAATCTGGCCCTTCATAACTTTACAAAGGCCCTTTTACAAAGAGATTAATTTATTACAATCTGGCCCTTCAATTGAAATCATTAAAATTATCTAAATGTTCAACATTTGATACTTTTCTGTCAGTTTTGATTCAAATTAATGTAACTAAATCCTGTTACATAATATTCCGTGTAGAAAGAGTTCTAAAAAAGTTATGTCTTTACATCGAAAATGTACAATTTTTCTAAACCAAGATTATGCTTATCGTGAATCTCATTCCTTTAGGCTAATATAAAACTTGTTTTTCTTCCCATCAAAACATTTTTTCAATTGAAAATGTCAATTATATTTTTATTGTATTTTTTTTACAAGACATGTAATGTTTGTTGCATTTCTTGCAACAGCTACATGCAGATCGAAAAATGCGTCCGCACGTTAATCCTTCCCACATAAACCTTCTAATTCCAATGTAATTTTTTATTATTATAAATTAAACGATGTTGCTGTTTCAAGTAATTGGCGCCATTTTTTTTTTTTTCATTTTCATTTTACATAAATTACCTAACGAATTTAATAATTTTTTTCATTGTTTTAAAAGTTGTTTTATTAATTTCAAATATTATTTTGTACACATGAATAGATACATGGTGTTTAAACAGACCTCCCTGCAGTATCCGAAAATGCTGGAATAGATAGACTACCGTTTTAAAGACCTCAAAATTGTTACTTCATTTTACGAAGTAATGAATTGGCAAGAATACTTCTTGCATACTTAGTTTCTGCGAGAAATTTACAGTAAACCCATAAATAGTAATAAAGTATAGTTAAGAAATCACGTTTCTCCATTCCAGGGCACTATAGGTCAAATAAACAGACTGAGAATTATGTGTGTGAGTATTTTGGACTTTTAAAAGGTTATATTTCATATTCATTATTCTGAAAATTGTGTTTAAACAACACTTTGAGGCTTTTATGCCGAAATGTTTAAATTATAAAATGATTTTCGGATTCCACAGGCATTCTATATAAAATAGGCTATTGTTTGATATCTGAAGTTGGTCTAACAATTACAAAAAATATATTGAAAAATTATTAAAATGTAAAAAAAAAAAAAAGTGCGGATTGAATTAATATATTTTTGCTGCTGATAATTGATAAGAAAATAAAACAAACATGATCTCTTTGATGCATCTTTCTGGAGTCGGTTCTAAACCAACTTACAGTGTAATAACTTTATCTAAAGTAGTAGAAAATATGCTTCAATACTAGTAACAAATAAATAAAGCCAACTTCGTCTTTTGAAATATCGTCTTATGAAAAAAATATATAAATCTCCTACCGGTTTCGGAATTATATAATATGTTTAACTAAACATAAACTAAAACTGAAGATCTAATGCTGAAACCTGTAGTTTGTGTATATATTTTTTGTGGAACAGACAATAATTTGAAAAATAAGTTGGTTTTCATTTTTTTATTATACTTTTCACAATATTTTCGCATGTATATGGGACGATATGTGTGGATGAGTCCGTCAAGTCATTCCAGTGTCGTACAATTCTTCCATATCCATCCACCATGTTGGCTTCCAAAAATTAATTACTTTTTGATCTAATTTTCTAATATATTGTTACTTCTTTTTGAAAATGAAGGACTAGGATTAGTTGCCGGAAATGACTAAATTTGTGTTTATTTCCTATGTATGTATAATTCTTAGCAGAGGAGCTCCACGACCTCACATCCCACCTCATCTCCCTCAGTTTGTTGCCTTCTACCTCTAACCAACACTCTTGCCATGTGTCCAGGATGTGTCGATGAGCTGTCTTCACGTAATCTCTATAGTGGAGTTTCAGGTAGTTGGGAGTCTCCAGTGTTGCCTGTTTGGCCACAGAATCTGCTAAAGTATTTACGGGGATCCCGCTATGTCCCGGTATCCAACAGAAGATCACTTCAACATTTTCTCTTGAGCCTTCTTAGGGTGGTCTGAATTTCTACAACAAGAAGTTCAGAGGAAAAGGGCCGCCTGATGGCCAGGATTGCACTGAGGGAGTCACTAAACACAACAATCCGTTTGTTATGCTTAGGGCTTTGTATATAGCAAAAAGTTCAGAAGAGTAGACTGAACTGTAGGGTGACAAAGTGAATTTATATTGACGGTTGTCAATAATAGCTGTGCATCCAACACCTGACAGAGACTTGGAGCCATCTGTAAATATGTTACAGGAGGGTGTGTAGGAACTCACTATTTCTCCAAAACGTTGTTTATAAAATAATGGGGGGGTGGATAATTTGATGGAGGTGGTAAGGGTTAAATTTACTTTAGGTTGTGGTAGGAGCCAGGGCTCGGTCGGGTGGTAGGTGATAGGTTGGAGGTTAGGGAGCAGGAGTTTAATAGACTTCAAGTCGTTGAGGACTCTAGTTCTTAAGGGATTGTATTTGGGATCGGGTTGATTCGGTGGTTCCTGGCCATACGGGGGGATCAACCGAGTGGATGACTGTGGTTTGCCAGAACTTTAGCATAGTAGGAAACAGTGAGTCTCCTCCTTCTGTATGAGAGCAGGGGCTCCCCGCTGTCTGCACACAAGCTCAGGGTTGGGCTGGAGCGGAAGGCCCCAGTAGCTATCCTGATTCCGGTATGGTGGATACTGTCTAACATGTGGAGGACGGTGGGTCTGGCTGAGCTGTAGGCCACACTGCCGTAGTCCAGCAGGGCTCTGTAGAGCCGCAGCATGGTGGTCCGGTCAGCCCTCCAGTAAGTGTTGGCCAGGTTTCGGAGCAGGTTCATTGCCTTCAGACACTTGTTCCTCATGGTTTTAATATGACACAGCCAAGTCAGACGACGATCGAACCAAAGAACTTCACTTCCTTTTCCACAATGATGGTATTTGCTCCCAAATATAATAAAGGGGTGACAATTCGTCTACGGCGGGAAAACAATACTGTCTTAGTCTTCTGGTGAGAAAACGAAAAACCCCTTCCTACAGTCCAAGCGTTGGCCTCATTTATAGACTTCTGGATTTGGTTCTCTAGGAACGTAGGGGACCGAGAGCTAGCGAAAATTACTAAATCATCAACAAACAGAAGGCCCCTAACTGGTAACCTGATGCTGTCTGTAATTCCATTGATGGCTATCTGAAACAGGATCACACTCATCACGCTCCCTTGGGGAATCCTCACTTCCTGGGGAAACGTATTTGAGAGCTTCGCTCCTCACATGACTCTGAATGTTCGGTCCTGTAAAAAATGTTTAACATAATAGTATAAATGTCCTGTTATGCCCCAACCAATCAGAGTCTCTAAAACATGCCTATGCCAGTCCCTGTCGTACGCGTTCTGAATTTCGAAGAAAACAGCTAGTGTTTCCTCGTTGGATTCAAAAGCGCCATAAATATGTTCAGACAACTCGACGAGATGGTCGGTAGTAGATAGGTTTTTACGAAAGCCACTCTGTATTGGTGATATCAGTTGATTTTTCTCCAGGAATCAGGTATGATTCTCTCCAGCGAGCAGGGAATTCTTGTTTCAAAAATATATCGTTTAATAATTTAAGCAAGAAAACTTTGTTGTCCAAAGGGAGGTATTTCAGCATGCTTGCAGTTATGTCGTCCGGACCGGGAGTTACCTTTCGAAGACTATTTAGCGCATCTGTGAACTCCCACGAAAAAAACCCGTGTGTCAAGAGGGCTACCATAGCTGGGAGGAGGATGGAGAGGGGGCAGTGTATTTATATCGTCCAGGAAGTCAGTTCTGTAGTTGTCAGTGGATGAAATAAATGAAAAGTGTCCAGCTAAGTAGTTGGCTATGTCCTGTTTGTCAGTGACCATGTCCTGTTGGATGAGGAGGCCGGGTATGGGGGCCCTGCCTCGTCCTTTGCCAGAGATACGGTTCACCTTGTCCCACACCTCTGACAGGGGTCTGTTGGAGCTGAGACTGGACAAGTAGTCCACCCAGCAGCTCCTCCTACTGTCTCTAATCACCTTCCTAGCCCTGTTCTTAGCCTCCTTGTACAAAGTCAGCTTGGCATTAGATGCACTTTTTTAAAAATTACTTAACGCCTTTTTTTTAGCTCTTAACTGCGTCTGCGCAATCGTTTGTCCACCATGGAACAGCGTGTTTCTTAGGGAAAGGTTTGGTCTTAGTGATAGATTGTTTCGCAGCTGTAATTATGGAATTTTCCAGTGCTAATAGTTTCATTGCAGAAGGGGTGTTGTCAGGACAAGATAGGGGGGCTTGTAATAGCTCACAGTAAAGATCCCAGTTCGCTTCTTTTATTTTCCAGCGGGGTCGTCTCTCATATAAAGGCCCTGATCCCAGAAACCTGATATACACCGGGAAGTGGTCGTTGCCGTGGGTGTCCGAGTCTACTGACCACTCTACTCTGCTGGAGACTGAGGGGCTGCACAGGGTGAGATCCACGTGAGAAAAGGTGCCACTTGTAGGGTTGAGGTGTGTTGCTCTACCGTTGTTGAGGAAATTTAAATTTAAAATTTTTCAATCAAATTTCCCCTACTATCAGCTGTATTAGAGCCCCAAATAGGATGATGGGCGTTATAATCCCCTAAAAGAAGAATATACGGGTGAGTTAATTGAGAAGTGAGGTCGCGCAACTCAGATATCTGTATAATGGTGCCAGGAGGTAAATAAACACAACAAATAGTAACTTTGACAGGGGTTAGGATAGTGACAGCCACAGCCTGGAGGGGGGTGGTCAGGGGGACGGGGTCAGGAAGGATGTCGTCTCTAACGAAGATGGCCACCCCCCCCACAAGCACGCTCCCCACCCCTCCAGTCCTTACGATACCCTATATACCTGCTCATACTTAGATTGTATTTGGGTCTTAGGTGTGTCTCTTGTAGGCATAAAACATGAAGTGTAACATTACTAAGGGGCAAGTTGAGGTCACTTAGATGGTACTTTAACCCGTTGATATTCCACTGCAGGAGATTGGTGAGGGTCACTGTTTTTTGTTTTTGGGTGGTCTCCCAACCTTGCCCTTCTGCCTGTCCTCACCGCTGGTTCCCTGAGACGGGCCGCCCTTAGAGCTGCTAGCCGGGATCCTAGAGGACAGTGGGGATGTGTCCGACCGAGAAGAGACGGACAACTCCGAAGCTGTACGCTTCAACTGGATTGGTTTGGGATGGATTAGTTTAGTAGTTTTATTTTGGTGGGTGCTAGAACTATTGTTATTAGATGGTTCAGTTAGATTTTTATTGAGATTGTTACATTCATTACTTTTCCTATTTTCTTCTAGTCTATTATTTTTATATAACATTTCTTCTATTTTATCCATACGACTATTCAAGCGTTCCAAGGTATCGGTCATTTTTATTAACAAATTTTCCAAAGTTCTATTGTTACTATCAGGGGGGGTAGTGGCGGGTGTGGCGGTAGTTCGTGCATACGATGTGGAGGCTGTGGCGGTCTGCCTGCTGAGCATGCCGACTGCGGTCCGGTAAGACACCCGGTCGGTGGCCCGGATCTCCTCCACCCTCCTGTAGAACTGGAACTGTCCACAGTCCCTGTGCCAGGAGGGATGGCCGCCCTCACAGTTAGCGCACCTCACAGGGCCGCTGCACTCTCCCTCGTGTCCGGCCTCGCAGCATCGACCACAGATCGGGGCCTCCTTGCACCCAGCTGCACCATGACCGTACTTGTATTATTCTCTCTGGCAACACAGTCGTCTCAAAGGTCACAAGATCAGGGAGGGGGTTGGCACTTTCTCTTTGTTTACTTTTCTAAAAATTCTTTTTACAGCTACCACTTTCTGCTCAAAAAGAGCACTTTGAATTTCTTCCTCTGAACAGTTTATAAGTTCAAAAGAAGTTATGACTCCCTTGGTGTAATTAAGGGTTTTATGGGGTGTTATTGTAACTGGTACATTTTGATACGCTTTGATGTTATTTAAATTTTGTAAATCTTGCGTATTATTCACCTCTAATAATATTGTACCATTTCTTAAATACTTGATACTTGTCTTGGGGCATAGCCTTTAATGAACTTACAAACTGTAAATGGATTGAAACTTTGAAAAGATGGTGATCCATTGTCATCATTTAATGCCATCACTAGATATTTTACCGGGCTAAAAATAAAATTAAGAAAAAAAAAAAAAAAAAAAAAGGCTCAAGTAGAAATAGTAACCTCTAGTATGTGTTATTTTTAGAAGCCTAAAAAACGTTTCGATATTAGACTGACAGTTTTTAGTATACACAGCAAGGATTTAAGAAATTATATTTTTGTATCATCTGTAAATTGAAGATTTTTGACGTGACAACGTCTTATAATTTGGTAGGCCGGCAGCCCATGTTCGAAAACTGCGTTATGTTACTTAAGGTAACACGTAAAACATGTATCGCGCATGCGCCGAGAGAGAGCGCTTCACACTGTCTTCGTTCCGCTAGTTGCTCTCCTGTCTCGATTCACGTGGTACCGCTTACAAACGTATCGCTGCTGACCGATTTGATGTTTACTTTGTGAAATATAAAATATTTCAAAACAAAACGAAATGAGTACGTATTTCTAATTGAATAATTTATTATTTTAAACATTAAATTTTCGTTGGTAAATGTTTATTGATAAATAAAGATTATTTGAAAATGATATTTACACTACAAAAAAAAACTTAATGTTGCAATAAAATTGTTTTGAAAATCAGAATCGAATAAACTTTTTATAAAAATTGTAAACCAAATTTTAATTTTTGAAAACTATTATGCTTATGAATGTTTTATTTCTGTATTGTTTTTAAATTGTTTTAAGGTTCAAAAAATTTATTGAAATGATTTGTTACTTTCGCTATCTCGCAACTCAGACGTTGTCACGCTCATTTCGCCACGCATCGGAGTTGCACGCACCCGATTTTTTTGATTCAAATAACTACATTGCGTAAGGAGGGCTTTCAACTCAAGTGTTTCAATCACAGGTATGCGTATATTCAGTTCAACAAGACTCATCTATATAATACAATGTCCTCATTTGAGCTCCATTACACTCTAAACAGGAGGATAATTATAACAGTTATTTATAAGAAGAAAAAGGTAATATTAAGAAAGAAGGTTTAAAGATAGAATCAATGGTGGTTTGTAAAATGGTGATATGGTCATTACCTTGATCACTACCTACCTCTTAGATATCTTACCTCTAGGCCCTTAATTTTTTTTTGTCTAGGATGCGAAAAAAAACCTTGAGTACGCCGTCCTTCGGATGGGAATTTAAACGATGGTCCCGAGCCTGTATGATTCGTTAAAGATCCCTATCCTACGTGAATAAAAATTAAGGATAACAAAATGTAAGACTCCCATAGTAGATTCGGGCTCCACCGTAGCTATGAAAGAACTCTCTGGTAGTAGGCGATGTTACTTCTTAGTTAAAGCCCGGGCATGATTCACAATAACTAACTCTAAATACAAATATTAATTATTAAAACTGTCATATTTTAAAAATATAGTAATAGTATAATATGCATTCTGATTAAATAATACAAGTATACAAAAATAACAATTACATAAATAAAAACTTAAAAAATAGTATAAATTAAAAGTGATATAACAAATGGAAAAATCAAAAGAAAAAGACACAATTAATCAAGAAATATTTAATATAGCTTAGATCAGAAAAAATAAAGTAAATAGAATATAAGTTATAAAAGTATAAACGGGGGTGGCCTCGCGATCTTCTCTCTGAGGACAGTGAATGATGAAAATGAGGGAGTGTCCTCGCTGGCTGGCTTCCCCCATCAACTGACATTGTTATACCTTTCTTCTTTTCTGACCACATATTCGCTTATGAATATTGTGATGGTTCGTTTATCATCACATAATTTTAATGTTAAATGGTCAGTTATAGATGAAATGGGAAGGGGTAATGTAGGCCTATAAACCACACCCATTTGCATGGAGATGAGAAAGACAGGTGAAAAGAGGTTATATTGATAATATTAATAAAAAAAGAAAATATAACTTGTATTTATTATTTTTAAAAAATTGTACATAATTATTTTAGGTGGCAATAAGTGTTATGGTAATAAGAATAAATATTACAATAAAAAAAATTATATGTACGGTATTGAAGTTTGGTTGGTAGGGGTCGCGAGTAACCAATCAAATTGGTGAACCAAAAAAGAAATTAGGGGAAAGAAATATATGAAACAACAGGAGTGTATGAAGAGACTTTGTGGAGAGTGGTGATAGAGAGTCAGAGTGGAGAGTTATAGTTTGTGAAGATGTGCTAGAGTTGTATTGAGAGGAGATGTGGAGCGAAGTGAACATTTAAAGGAAGTGGGAGATGGATTGCATGTTGGAAAGAATTATATCAACCCGATGAAGACGGACGCAGTAAGAAAGAAACCACATGTCAAAAATTATGAAGACCCCTAGCCACACCGCTTGTTTTTCTGGATCAAGATTTCTGAAACCCCCTGACCAAACAGACCTCAGGTTCATTATTTTCTATTCAATTTAGTATGCATGTGTTTTTTTTTTAACTATAAAAAAAATAATATAAAAAAATAAATGAATTTTATATGTGATGCCCCTAGATAAGTCTAATGTCTTTAAATTTTAACATTTTTATTAATGTACTCAGCCAAATCAGAATAAATACCTAATAAATTATATTTTTTAATTAATTTTCAATTTATTTTCTTAACTGAGTATTTTTATTCCATTATTACCTAGTAAGTACCATCACAATATATTGTATGTAGATGGCAAGTTTCATTAAGAAATGTGAAGGATTTGGAAGGGGAAAGAAATTACATTGTTAGTTTTTTCCGGCATTTCTTTCAAAGGTGTCTTACTTTTTCTGACAATATTTCGGAACACTTACACGTCCCTTCTTCTGGTCACTATGAACGCCTCTGGAAGAAATGCCGGAAAAAAACAACAATTCAATATCCCAGAGAAGTATAAGAAACACAACAAATTACATCTCAACAAAAATGAACAGACAAACAAGATTGTAATTACATCAAGTCAATTACTTTGATTGTGTAATAATAATAATATTTATTTGCGTTTAACCATAACATGGTAATAGGATACGTCATGAGACTGTACACGTTTAGGTTATTATATAAATACTCAAGATGGGCTTTCAGCCCAAAACTGCCATGTTTCAAATAAAGTGTAAGACAAAGAGCATAATAAAATTTTTTTTGCCTTATGTTCGATGCATATTAGCCATGTCACTGTGTTATCTAATTTACGACATCCATGGCCCCGGGAGGGATTCGAACCCGCAAACCATGGTGAGACCATGCGACTAAAGCCTTACGCTCTAGCCCGCACAGCCACCATGGCTCCCACAATAAAATTAATTAATTTGTTTATGATTTATTGATTAATTTGGGAACTTGTACATGGACGTCTGACGCAACCTCCCTAGCCTGGAGCCATTACAGTTGGCACACCAACAGGGCATTTTTAAATAAATGTAAATAAAACGGCAGTATTATATTAAAAAATGCAACATCTGACCAATTATACTTAAGGTTACGTTTCTTATTATTTTTTAAAATGTTATTATTCTAATAATATTAATAGAATATTTTTTTTTACTTAATTTTTTAATAAGTTCATTCGAAGTAGAAGTGGAGCATATCATTGTATGTAAGTGTCAGAAAATTTATTTCAAGTTAAAATAGGGCCTTTTTGCAGTTATTCTGGTCTAAAATTCCAATTAGGTCCAACTATTTACATGCTGCACCCAAATTTCTAGTTTTGACAGCAGAGCCGGATTAATAGGGAACTCTAGCTTGAGGGGGGGGGGGGGGGGGGCGCTTCTGAATCACAAGAATACATATTGCACAAGGGCGTCGGTAGCTCAGAGGTAGCATGCTTGCCTACTGAGCTCAAGATCGCGGGTTCGAACCCCAGCTGAGCCCCTTAGGTTTTTTGTCTGGGAAATGAGAAAAAAGTGAGCATGCCGTCGTTCAGATGGGACGTTAAACGATGGTCTCGGGAGAGCGACGAAAGAGCGTTCTGGTAGTAGGCAATTTCACCTTAGTTAAAGGCCGGACATTTAGTTTAACGCCCTTCTCTACTCCCAACTGGGACAAAAAAGACGTGCTCTCTACAGTTTTCTGCCTTTTTATAGCTCCAGTACAACAGCTAATTTTCCATAATCTATTCAACTTATTTTTATTATATGGTAGAGTCTTGATTATCCGGAACAACTGGGGGAAAGATTACCCAGGAAACCATGTACAAATAAACGTGGAAATTTCAAAGATATTTAAAAAAATATTTATTAAAAGTAATTTGTCTGTTTATTGCCTTTTGAAAAAAATAAAATTAGATAGAAGCCCTCACATTTTATCTACTGAATGAATAGTGATTATTCTGAGGTCAAATAAACAATTGTTGCATTTTTACATGTTTAACTAACATATCTCTAATTGATATTAGATGTTTTGCAGAGCTATTGTGAAAAAACAAAAAGTAAAAAAAAAAACGCAAGTTTTTTAAAAATATCTATTTCACAAAATATATATAAAATATTGGGAGTATTTTGGGTATTGCTAGCCACCCTGAAGATGGTCAGCAATCCCGAAAGTACTCCCATATATTATAGGTTAGGTTTTATGACTCAGGCCCGGGCTTTAACAACGAGGTCATATCGCCTACTACCAGAGCGCTCTTTCGTCACTCTGGGTGGACATGAGGCCGACTCTACTGTGTGAGTCTTAAATTTTGCCTACTCTAAATTTTTATTCATCTAGGGTAGGGGTCTTTAACGAGTACCTGACATCGTAAAGGCTCGGGGACCATCGCTTAACGTCCCATCCGAAGGACGGCGTGCTTAAGTTTATTTTACCTCCCAGATAAAATAAACTAAAGGCCTCGGTCGGGTTACGAACCCAGGATCTTGAGCTCAGAAGTCAAGCACGCTGACCACTGAGCTACCGGCACCCTCCCCATATTTTATATACATTTTGTGGAAGACATTTTTAAAAAACGTACGTTTTTCTTTATTTTTTATATCTTTAATTGCTTATTAAATTCATTTTCTTCGGTAAATTTTAGAATATTTCGAGTTAAATAAGACATATTTTTTTCTGCAATACACGAAAGTAAAATAAACAGTTCATTTTTTGACCACTGAAAATTGTCAATTTTTGAGTTTACCCTTCTCTTCCTTCATTAGCCACATCTACTTTACAATACAAAATTATTTTAGCATAGATTAAACTATTGTAATTTACATTTTCTTTTAAAACATCAGTTTTATTTATTTATTTTTTGTTTATGTGGAGAAGGGGAATAATATTCGGTACAATATCTACAATACGGTTCTTTTTGTTGTGTCATCCAAAAAAAAAAAAAGGCGCAGTGAAAACCGCCCGGATAACCCGCTTTCCACGGATAATAAGTAGAGCGCTCACACATTTTTCTTACATCATAAAAACTTCTCATCTTTCTTTGTTTTAAATTTCTTATTGTAGGTCTCTTAATAACACTGACTGGGATTTTAAGTTTACCAAGTGAAAAGAATGACAGATATAACCAGGAGAGAAATTTAGAAAAAATATTTGAAAAATTAACAGAACCAACATTATTAAATCAAGAAAATAATTTAATTGAAATTTCCCAAACGGATTATCCTTTTGTATTTAATCCATCATCCTCAGTAAAAAAATTATCAACATTCGACAAAACTGGGAGACTTAAATCCATATTTCATGAAGCAAAAAAAAGTAAATACAATTCAAAAAAAATTAAAGGTATTTTTGTTCCTTTAACAAAAACTGCATTAAATACAAAAGATATACGAATAATTGAAGTAGCGTCAACTTCTGATGATCCTCTAGTCAGTTCAAACAGTGCAGAGTCGCAGGATGAACAAGAGCTGTCGCAAGGAAAACAACACTCAAGTGAAGAAAACATTTTAAATATCAGCAAAGAAAAAGAAAGAATGCACAACTTTATAAAAAGTGTTGTTAAGCCTTTGGTAGACTTTAAACATAAAGTGATTGGTAAAAATACAATGTGGGACAACCTGTTCAAAATAGCAAACAATGATTATTTGTTTTCATCGACACCTCAATCTGAACTTCTACCGATAAATTTCATACAAGATCAAGCACAACTACATGAAGAACTTGGCGGTGGAGTTGGGCAAATGGAATCCAAAAAATGTTTCACCAATTTTGAGCAAGATATTACAGAACAGTTGAACAGTACTGGAAGTTTAAATGATTTTCAAACAAATTTGAGACAATTATTTAAAAAAATGTCAGAAATTAATTCACCAGATTCTATGTACATTCATCCAAAAATAAACAAATCAGTTAAGAAGATTGATTTAAATAAATTAAAAAAGATCAAATTAAATTTGACTTTTGATATCAATTTGGTAAATGGGACTGCAAGACCTATTTACGAGACAAATTATTCAAAAATAATAAATAAAAGAAATAAGCTTTCAAACTTTGAAAACCATTTACCATTTATTCAATTTAGAGTCAGCGTGCAGAATCAAACAATTGACTAGTAACGATATCCTTAATGAGGTTTTTCCAGTGAAATGACTTGAACCAGTGAGTGTGACAAAATGAAAATATAACAAGGATTTCTCCCACTGTACTTTCAGTTTTTTTCTATTTTTATAATTTATGCAGATTTATAATAAATAAGTATTTAATGAAAACTGCTCACATCTGTTAAACTCATAGTGAAATTAATACATTAATAAATATACTCCAAAAAAGAGTATAATCAACACTCTAGCCAAAACCAACAATCATTTCAGATCTAATAAATTGTTAGTAAATTAAAATTCTTCATTATTTATTAATTATTATTTAACACGAGTATGGCATTAGATTCTTGCTTTGAGAAACTTCATAATTATTATCAAAGCCCTAAAAATAATGTTAACATTTGAAATTTTTCAAAAGATTTGCCATTTTGTATCGAAACAATATTTTGCAATTTTTTTTTCTTTATCAAATTAAACAAAGTTAAAGTGGCCCGAAAAAAAAGAGGTAAAAAATGTAGCTTCGTTCGCAGTTACTTGCGCAAGTTCTAGGAGCTGTATGAAAAGGACTCAGATGTATTATACTGACAGCTAATTATTGTATAAAATATATATATATAGTGGGCTAGTGTTTCACACCTAGGGACCTAGCATCCAGTGCTCTTATCCCTTCTCTGGAAGCGCTGGGCTTCCACCTTATTTTGTTACCTGTATGTTTATACTACCTAAACCAAGTCCTTCATGAAGTACCCAGTTTCCGTAATGAACTTGATAATGCTCCCGTGGTTAACTATTGTCCAACACAAAAGGACTTGTGCAGAATAGTCATCTGCTCAAAAGTGCTTCAACAGATGGTTCCTCAGACTACGGGGCTCACGACATCGGTACGAACATACTGTACACTTCAGCGGTTTCTCCTGGGTGTGTCTCCACATATGAATCTTCAGACGGTCCGATTTGAGGCATTTGTAATTACACAACGTACATTGGAGCGGTTTCTCCCCTGTGTGTGTCAACATATGTCTCTTCAAATCCACGCCCTGCCGACAACTGTACTTACAAAGTGTACAGTGAAAGGGCTTCTCCTCGGTGTGTGTGAGCATGTGTCTCTTCAGATTAGCAACACGACCGCTCCTAAATCGACAGATGGCACACTGGAAGGGTTTCAGCCCTGTATGGGTGAGGGCATGCTTCCTCAAACTGCTGGATAGTCGACAACTATAACTACACTCGGTACATCGGAACGGCTTCTCTTGGGTATGAGTGGCCATATGATCCTTCAGATAGTAGGACCGCCGAGCTTTATAGCTACACAGTGTACACTGAAATGGTTTCTCTCCTGTATGGATCAACATATGATTTTTCAATTCGTCTGGACGTCGGAACCTGTAGGCACATAAAGAGCATTCGAGCGGCTTCTCCACAATGTGGGTCATCAAGTGCCTCTTCAAACTGTTAGACTTTCGACATCTATAGCTGCATAATGTACAATGAAAGGATTTCCCGTCTGACTGATTCTTCCAGACATCCCTCAAAGGTTCAGCACGAGTTGTCTTCATGTGGCTACCTACGATATGCCTGCGAAGCTTGCTCAAACTTCCAGAGATGTGCCCACAATGGTAGCAGGTCACCTTCACCCCGTCGATCATATAACCTAAAAAAAAAAATACACAACTGTCAGTAAACACCGTCACTGTTTGAGAAATGGCAGACTAGTCACCCTGGAGCAGTGGCTAGGAAAACAAGGGATTTGTTGGGCCTGTCTGATATTTACTAGCAGATTCATGGTCCTCAGATAAATAACAAAAATACATATTTCATGATTTAAAGGAGTGCATGCATAATTGAAAGCTTCAGTGGATATAATCAATTGAAAGCTTCAGTGGATATAATCAATTGAAAGCTTCAGTGGATATAATCAATTGAAAGCTTCAGTGGATATAATCAATTGAAAGCTTCAGTGGATATAATCAATTGAAAGCTTCAGTGGATATAATCAATTGAAAGCTTCAGTGGATATAATCAATTGAAAGCTTCAGTGGATATAATCAATTGAAAGCTTCAGTGGATATAATCAATTGAAAGCTTCAGTGGATATAATCAATTGAAAGCTTCAGTGGATATAATCAATTGAAAGCTTCAGTGGATATAATCAATTGAAAGCTTCAGTGGATATAATCAATTGAAAGCTTCAGTGGATATAATCAATTGAAAGCTTCAGTGGATATAATCAATTGAAAGCTTCAGTGGATATAATCAATTGAAAGCTTCAGTGGATATAATCAATTGAAAGCTTCAGTGGATATAATCAATTGAAAGCTTCAGTGGATATAATCAATTGAAAGCTTCAGTGGATATAATCAATTGAAAGCTTCAGTGGATATAATCAATTGAAAGCTTCAGTGGATATAATCAATTGAAAGCTTCAGTGGATATAATCAATTGAAAGCTTCAGTGGATATAATCAATTGAAAGCTTCAGTGGATATAATCAATTGAAAGCTTCAGTGGATATAATCAATTGAAAGCTTCAGTGGATATAATCAATTGAAAGCTTCAGTGGATATAATCAATTGAAAGCTTCAGTGGATATAATCAATTGAAAGCTTCAGTGGATATAATCAATTGAAAGCTTCAGTGGATATAATCAATTGAAAGCTTCAGTGGATATAATCAATTGAAAGCTTCAGTGGATATAATCAATTGAAAGCTTCAGTGGATATAATCAATTGAAAGCTTCAGTGGATATAATCAATTGAAAGCTTCAGTGGATATAATCAATTGAAAGCTTCAGTGGATATAATCAATTGAAAGCTTCAGTGGATATAATCAATTGAAAGCTTCAGTGGATATAATCAATTGAAAGCTTCAGTGGATATAATCAATTGAAAGCTTCAGTGGATATAATCAATTGAAAGCTTCAGTGGATATAATCAATTGAAAGCTTCAGTGGATATAATCAATTGAAAGCTTCAGTGGATATAATCAATTGTTCTGTCGATATGATTCTAAATATACAACATCTCCATCTCAGAAGAGAGGCTTTATTACCCTTTATTAGCTCTGCTTCCACAATTAGGTTACCAACATTTTGCTCATACAATTACCAACCTAGAGTAATAGAAATTTACTTACAATCTAGTTGAAAACAAAATAAAAGAAACAACGTTTAAAGCTAATCTGATGGAAAATTTCAAACCTCAATTTTTAAAACAAACCTAGTCTATATACTTTTAAATATAAATATCTTAAAGCAAGTGACGTTCGTTTGTTTTTGTGACTCATGCGCGGGTTAGCAAGACCATCTCTGGTCAAAATTTCAAGTGCCTACTTTTTTTATCCATTTATTTCTCTAGATCAACTTACAGAAAGTTATCCATAGTTAGCATAAATAGATAAAACGAAACAAAAAGAAAATAATAAAATAAATAAAGATAATTTAACGTATACATGATACATTAAATGTTACCTGCAATCAATACTCACACTTGAGTGCTTTGCATAGCTAAATTGCATTTTTTTTTCTTAACATTAAGGATGATAATAATAATTTTTAGTATGAAATAAAGTAGTTGGAAGGTTATGAGGCTGTGGGGGACTGAAGGACCGACAACCGACTCTCACCAAAGGGAACAGTTTTTTTATGATTTTAAGGTTCAGAACTGTAATATTATGACTGCAATACGAGGTGAGCAAATAAAGTAATGAGACTCATTTTTTATTTATAATTGTTTTATTCAATTAAAATTACAATTCCACATTGTCTCCTTGAGAGTAATTGCCTTGGAAAGCCACACAGCTATTAACGTATTAACAACGTTCATATCAAATTGAGATCAAATGTTTAGCAAACTTTTCATTATATACATAAAATGAAATATAAAATTAAGATGTCACAAAACTTGAAGAATGTAGTTAGGTGACGGCCGAGATTGAGGCTGTACTTGAAGACAGCAACCGTAGCGTAAACCATGAGCTTAAGTAACAACAATGAGATCGCTTATCAACTTACTGATAACAGACAACAGTAGTCAGGCTATGGCCAACTTTGGGTACAGTTTTGTTCCATAATTATTTTTTATGGTCCCCATTTCTCCTGACTTTATCTGCCCTTTTTTTCCATAAATGTAAAATGCCCTGACTTTTCTCGGTTTTCCTTGTCTGTGGAGACATTGTGTAAAAGACTGCCCCCAAGGCGCTTATTACAGGCCTACTTACCAGAACCAGGGTCGGAGCTAGTCGAGGGCCACTCCTCCAGTTCCTCTTTGATGTACACCGTCTCTAGTTCATCCCCTGAAAAGGACACATGTTTTAGAACATTTAACAGGATATTCAGTGACATGAGGGAAAAATAATGTTGAAGTATATTCCAAGTTTAATAGAATAGTAAAGAACTTGCGTAGCAGCTATATGAAAGAAGTTCGTTAATTTTATAATTCATTAACAATAAGTTATTATTTGTTTTCGCTCCAGATTAGTTTTTCCAAGTGCGCGCCATCAAGGTACATATTTGTATAATATTTAATTGTTATTTACCGCACTATTTGTCTCAGAGACGTGTAAGCACTTGATCTCCAGATCCAACGAAACTATTTCAATGAAATGCGCAAAGTGTGTTCAGTCTGGCATCCAACTTGCTCAACCGAAAACACAAATTGATGTGAGCAGTATATCATCGTTTTGGAGTTTCCTTGTTCACTTTATATACATTTGAGTTAATTCCTCCAAAACTAGTTCAACAAACCTGAACTGAAATTTTGCATAATGCATTTATAATTATTTTAAGATCAACAGCATAACACTGGCCCAACTCGGGAATTACTCAACGGAATTTATACTAGTTGTTACTAATTTCTTCATTATTAATCAGAAAATACAATATACCAATGGTGTCTTAAAACAACGAATTGACATAAATTTGATTCCAGCACTAATCTAAAAAATATCTACAGTATTGAAATAAATGTACATTACACGAATAAAGGAAAAATGAAGAATAAAACCATTTATATTCAAAATAAGCTATATCTAGCTTATCACTAGATTAAAATTATAGCTGAAAAACTGTACTTTTAGCTACAATAGTCCGTCCGTAACGTTGGATTAGTACTATAACTAAACATTTAATAATACATTAACGCCGTATCATCTACACCTTATCAAGCAGTTAAATGAATTCAAAGTTGAAAACAAATAAAATAAAATAGGTAATGATTTTGATTGAGTCATCATTATCTAAAGTGTATTTAAGAATTATAATGTAAAGTAGGGCATAACGAGAGTAATATGAGATATATAACCTGTACATTTGTTCATGTTTGTCGCTAACAGCAAGATGAGAAAAACAACAAACTAACTAGACACGCTTGAAAACACAAGACATCTCCTACTGATATATGTAGTTCTGTTACAGAATTACAGAATCGATTCTTAAGAGATTGCAGATTATTAAATCCCTAGTAATTTAAAAAAAAATTCAAGTTATTTTCCTTCTTTTATTTAATACATTCTCATTAGAAAGCGAAAATATATATATATTTTTTTTAAATTGCTTGAGACAAAAGAAAATTATTGTAGTTAAACTGAAGAAATGTTACTTTCTTAAATTTTTAACATTTATATGCCGGACCCATCCCAAAAAAAGGTTACTAGAAAACACGCAAAGGTACCCCATCGAACAGCTCAAATTTGAAAGATGAAAATGGTTGGAAAACATGTAAAAAACATGTTACGCCCTCCAGACTAGAAACATTTGTTAATGGCTATTTTTAATGAGTTTTTGAAATTAGTTTAAACAAAAAAAGAATTTATTTTCTAAAACACCTGCTTGAAATTTACACAATCTATGGTAAATAATGAATCGGTTTTGACCTTTTCTTATAAATTATTTTTTTCATGAAAATACACTTCATAACACCTCATTGGTTTTTGTTTTAAAACGATTTTGAGATTTCCTCTATCTATTAAAACTTGTCTGGCTGGAAATTTTTGTTAATTTCCTTGTCAGACTTGATTTTGAATGTACAGCATCTATGCATGAGATAGATGTCATCTCAACAGCTTTATCTCATAACACCTCCTTTTTTTTTTTTTCAATGAAGTATAAGATTTTCTTTTTGCATAAAAATTGGTCTGTCATTGAAAAAATATTTTTTACTATGTCAGAGTTAATTTTTTAGCGCCGTGCCAATATTAATGGCCTAAATATAAAGATACCGGTAGCTCATTAACTAATGGTCGGATTATCATGAAATTTCACATGTAGTATTCTTAAAAGCTAATTGAAAAATAGTGTGTGTGGTGTCCCAAAATATTGAACGGGAGGGGGGGTTGTGGGTGTAGGCCTAAATATGTAGTAGTACCTACGTACTAGCTGTGGGGTCCGCCGTTGCAAGGCACATACTAGCTGTGATGCCCAGTGGTCCCAACTACGCACTAGCTGTGGGGTCCGCCGCACAGTGGGCCAGATCCCGAATCTAGGGGGTCAAAAGTCCTGTGAATAAGTTACTGATAAATTATTATTTTTCAATCATTGAGAAGGGCATAAAAAGGCAGAAAAATAACGAATAACACTAAAGTTTGTCAATTACTTTTTTAATTATTATAATTAGAGCGACAAGTCGCTCAAACCAAAATCACTAACGGAATTGTTGTCTTCACTGCTAATTTCTGCCGAAGTCGTTGTCTGAAATTAAGAGTAACTGTCGTTAAGTAACTGTTACTTTTTCACTAATCAGTTTTTTTTGGAACGCAGTGGTCTGAGGGAGCCAATAAAAGGATCAGACAAAATGAGCAGGTTGTTTAAAATGTCAGTGTTAGTAGAAAATGGATCCATTTTTCTAGAAAAGTGTTTCCTGAACCTTTTTATCTCCTTATGTTGGCTTTCTTGAACGGCTTCGGCCCGCTTTCCGATAGGTATTAGAAAATGTTGGATAAGAGCACTCCCATATATAAGTATTGTATGAACACTGACAGGCATGGTGTACCAATCATACAGCAAGACGTTCCTACGAGCAGTTTCAGCAGCGTTTTCAAAGGCAAGTCTCAAAAGCTTCCAAATAAATATCATACCATGATGACAAAGCCTGTAAGAGTATGCTAAACCTTTCCATTAATTCTTCATCCACGCCAGGTAATTTCAGCTGTTAAGGAAGGATTTTGGAAAAACCTTCGAGCTGCATTGCCATCATTTGTATTGCCACCTCCTTGCTTTGGCGTATCAACAGCTGCCGAGTCCACATTTTTTCTTCGTATAGTCAAAAAGGAATGTAATTTGTTAGAGGGTATTTCCAATAGGACGATTTCTGGCTCTCAACATATCGTACAACTCCCTTCACACCTGCAGTTACAAATAACATTAGTTCAAAAAAAAAAAAAAAAAAAAAAGCGGGGCGAAACGGGTCGTTAAATTTAGTGCCATCCTATTATCTATTAGTCAACGAACAAGAATAATAAACGTTTAAGAGGTACTGAGAGGTACGAAAAAAGTTATGCCCTTATGAACTAGAATGAACTTTTTTTTTTCAAACGTGCACTATTCTTGCAGCCCTTCCAACACTTTGTGATTGACTTAAGACAAAACGAAAATTGCTAAGACTTTGTTTTTGAATGCCTTCCATGGAAGAATAATGAAGAAAAAATCAGTAAAGTTCGGAAGCTACACTCACAGGTAAGTGATCGAGTAAAACTACCTCGCCTCCAAGATAATACGGCTGTTTGCATGGTTTGTTTATTTCGTTGCTGCGTTGTATTGACTTCGTCCTCTCTAATTCCCTTTGTTTATTTCTCTCTCACATACTACTTATTGAACCAGGTTGTTTTCTTCCCGAAATCTCTCACTTCATTTTCGGACTTTTGTCCAGCTAGATTTGGGATCTGGCCCACTGTGCGCCGTTGCAAGGCACATACTAGCTGTGATGCCCAGTCGTCCCAACTACGTACTAGCTGTGGGGTCCGCTGTTGTAAGGCACTTACTAGCTGTAGTGCCCAGCGTTCCTAATTACGTACTAGCTGTGGGGTCCGCCGTTGCAAGGCACTTACTAGCTGCGGTGCCCAGCGTTCTTAACTACCTACTAGCTGTGGGGTCCACTGTTGCAAGGCACCTACTAGCTGTGATGCCCAGTCGTCCCAACTACGTACTAGCTGTGGGGTCCGCTGTTGTAAGACACTTACTAGCTGTAGTGCCCAGCGTTCCTAATTACGTACTAGCTGTGGGGTCCGCCGTTGCAAGGCACTTACTAACTGCGGTGCCAAGCGTTCTTAATTACGTACGCTGGTACGTAGGGAAGGGTCCGCCGTTGCAAGGCTCTTACTATCTGTAGTGCCCAGCGTTCCTGATTACGTACTAGCTGGGGGGAAATTATAACATCATGAATGTACTGTCGAAGAATTGAGTAGGATTCGAACAAAAGATATGGTTGATAAAGATAAAGTTGCGTTTTATATAAAATCAATTAGGCGTGGATTCATAGAGATCTCAGCCCGCAAACCGGGCAAAGAGTGGGGGCGACCCTCCCCCCTGCTCAAAATCCTGGCTACGCCCCTGTCAATTTAACATGTATCTTTTCATATTGTACCAATTATGTATCTTCATACTTCCCCAGTTATCCTCAATACTTTAACTTTCTAAGGGAACTAAACATTTTTAGTGGAGATATTTTGAACACCTAATAAAAAATAAAGCATAACTTTTTTTTTTTTTTAATTGCCGATTTCACAAAATATATATAATATGGGAGTACTTTCGGTATTGCTAACATCTTCAGAGGCGATGTACCTAAAAAAGGGGACTGTTGGGTAGGTTCCAGAACAAATAATACATCATACAAACATCTCAACAGCACTAAAGAAAAAAGAAATACAGAAGAAAAAAGTCGGGTTTACTGTCTAAAATGTAGTTTTTGTAATTTTGTTTATGTAAGTCAAACTGGGAGACAATTTTAAAATAGGGTAAGAACACTTTTCAGAAATAGGCTTAAACATTGACACAACATACACCTCAGTAAAATTAAGTCGTAAAAAAATTAAATTTTTACAAATTTTTAGTTAGGATTTTCAGATTCTCCACAAGATAACTAGGTTTTTCGGTATTTTCAGTTTTCTTGTACAAGCAATGGTTTTCGAGATATTGGTCTTTGAAAGTTGCGTTTTATCTAAAATCAATTGGGACTGGATTCATACAGACCTCAGCCCGCTACAAGAACGAAGAGTGAGACCAACCCTCTCCCCTCCCCCCCCCCCTCACCGGCTTAAAATCCTGGCTACGCCCCTGTCAATTTCACATGTATCTTTTCATATTGAACCAATTATGTACTTTTATACTTCCCCAGTTATAGTCAATACTTTAACTTTCTAAGGGAACTTAACATTTTTAGCCGAGATATTTTGAAACACTTAATAGAAAATAAAGAAAAACATATGTTTAAAAAAATATATATATTGTCTATTTCACAAGATGAAGATTTCACAGAAGAATCGAATCGGATTCGAATGAGAGATATTAGGAGAAAAGTCAAAGTTGCCCGGGCAACGCCCGGTATTACTGCTAGTCTATATAATAAAAATGACTGGATAATTTTGCTAAGTGCAAAACTCGAGAACGGCTGGACCAATTCGGCTAATTTTTTTTTTTCAAATATTCGTTGAAGTCCGAGGAAGGTTCTTATGAAGAGAGTTCCTAGCTGTCAACTGGAGGGGGGGGGGGGGGGGGGGGCTAAGCACAAAAATTGCTCTAGCGCATTAACGGATGGACGGACTATCATGAAATTTCACATGTAGTATTCTTAAAATCCAAGTTAAAAAATAGGCTATGTGGCGTCCATAAATTTTGAACGTTAGGGGGGGTTGTAAGGGGGGCCTAAATATAAAGATAGTGCTAAGTCATTAACGGATGATCGGATTGTCATGGAATTTCATATGTAGTATTCTTAAAGGCCAAATAAAAAAAATAGGGTGTGTGACGTCACAAAATAGTTAACGGGAGGGGGGGTTGTGGGCGTAGGCCTAAATATAAAAATAGTGCTGTCATTAACGGATCTACTATTCATTCTACAAACAAGTTGTGGGAATGCAAATTGTAGAGATTTTTATCCTCTTTAAAATATTAAATGATAAAAAAGTCGATAAAGTCGACCGTTTCTGAAATATTGCGAAAAAACCCGTAAAAAGTCGTAAAATTTCGCGGTTTTTCGGCTGCCAAAAGTTGTCCCGAGGTCGGTTTTGTTAGCAAAATCGGTTTTTTCCATCTTGGTACCAACATACACAAATCAAAGAAAAAATCTTGTACAACACCTTTTGTAAGGTACGCCCCTTTTTTCATACCTGCGGACTGGACTAATAGAGAACAACCGGGATATCTGAATCCTACACAAAAATCGAAATAAAAAATGTTTTTCGAAAAAAGTCGGGCTAAATCCCATCCTTTAAATTTCTCGCTTTTTAACGGTTTATAGGCTTAATATTAGTTAAAACTGATAGACAGATTCAGATGTATCGGGAAAGTCCAATCCGAAGGACACCGTGCTCAAATTCATTTTTATCTTCTCGATTAAAACATCTCACCTAAGTGACTTGGCTAGATTGCTAAATGGCGATCCTGAGCTCGATAGACTCCACATGTAAGATAAAATAGCTTACCGTTTGGTTCCAACTAAAATTATCAATGAAGAAATGTGGAATATAAATGGGCTTTGAGCTACCGTTTTGACATATTTTCTGAAAAACAAATTAATACAGCAATGTTGGTAGATATGCAGCATCCAGAAACGAAGATGGTCAACCAAAGAAAGATTCAGATGTATCGGGAAAGTCCAATCCGAAGGACGACGTGCTCAAAGTTATTTTTAACCTAAGTTAAATTTCACCTACCCAGGTTTAGATACATAACATACGACTCATTATCCAGTACCTGACATTCGAAAAGGCCCTTGATCATCGCTTAAAGTCTAACTCAAAAGACGACGAGCTCAAAGTTATTTTTAACTTCTTGATTAAAACATCTGACCGAGTGCCTTGGCTAGATCCTGAGCTCGGTAGACTCCATTCTTCAAATTTCTTGCTTTTTAACGGTTTTTAGATTTAATATTTGTTAAAACTGATAGAGAACAACCGGGATATCTGAATCCTACACAAAAATCGAAATAAAAATGGTTTTCGACAAAAGTCGGTAAAAAAATTAAATTTTTACAAATTTTTAATTAGGATTTTCAGATTCTTCACAAAGAAACTAGGTTTTTCGGTATTTTCAGTTTTCTTGTACAAGCAATGGTTTTCGAGATATTGTCATTGAAAGTTGCGTTTTATCTAAAATCAATTGGGACTGGATTCATACAGACCTCAGCCCGCGAACCGAACGAAGAGTGAGGCCAACCCTACGCCCCTGTCAATTTCACATGAATCTTTTCATATTGAACCAATTATGTACTTTTATACTTCCCCAGTTATAGTCAATACTTTAACTTTCTAAGGGAACTTAACATTTTTAGCCGAGATATTTTGAAACACTTAATAGAAAATAAAGAAAAACGTATGTTTAAAAAAATATATATATTGTCTATTTCACAAGATGAAGATTTCACAGAAGAATTGAATCGGATTCGAATGAGAGATATTAGGAGAAAAGTCAAAGTTGCCCGGGCAACGCCGGGTATTACTGCTAGTCTAGAATAGAATAGAATAGTTTTTATTTATCGGCGTCCAATGACAAAGATTTTTGACGCCTTTAACTCGATTAAATTAGGTCTATGAGGTGTGTTGCTTTCATCGTGTTTAGGACAGCTTCAATAGATGAGTTGTCGTCTCCGAGCATCTCATGTAGGTCCCTTTTATGCAAACCCATGGCCTTTAGTATATCCTCATATCCAGGGCACCCCTCCAGGATGTGGCTTACTGTGAGAGGCCAGACACCCGCCACAGCCCTGGTTATGAGGTGGCCATGGGTTAGGCGAGTGTGCCCTACACGGAGCCGCATCAGACATACCTCCTCCTGTCTATTCTGTCTTTCAGAGCTTTGCCATTTGTCAACATTAGCTTTGATGGACCTAAGCTTATTTGTTGGGTCCATGTTGGTCCACAAAGAGGTCCAGCTCTCTTTTATTTTGTGACCTTTAGGCTCGGAATTGTCGTTATTATTCTTCCTTCTCCAGGCAGCGCTGCTGCTTCCTTTGCCATTCTATCTGCTGCATAGTTCCCTTCAATACCCACGTGTGAGGGAATCCAGCAAAAAACACTTGCTTATTATCCCTTATGCAATTCCCGAGAAGCTTTTGTATTTTATATACTAGGGGGCAGCGGCTGTTAAACTGTTGGATACTCTGAAGAGCGGAGATGGAGTCGCTACAAATCATGTAGTTCCGACCTACATCGGAAGTAACAAAACTCATTGCTTCAGCAACGGCGCACAGTTCTGCAGTGTAACAGCAGTCTATATAATAAAAATGACTGGCTAATTTTGCTAAGCGCAAAACTCGAGAACGGCTGGACCAATTCGGCTATTTTTTTTTTTCAAATATTCGTTGAAGTCCGAGGAAGGTTCTTATGAAGGGAGTTCCTAGCTATCAACTGGAGGGGGGGGGGGGGGGCTAAGCACAAAAATTGCTCTAGCGCATTAACGGATGGACGGACTATCATGAAATTTCACGTGTAGTATTCTTAAAAGCCAAGTCAAAAAATAGGCTATGTGGCGTCCATAAATTTTGAACGGTACGGGGGGTTGTAAGGGGGGCCTAAATATAAAGATAGTGCTAAGTCATTAACGGATGATCGGATTGTCATGGAATTTCATATGTAGTATTCTTAAAGGCCAAATAAAAAAAATAGGGTGTTTAACGTCGCAAAATAGTGAACGTGAGGGGGGGTTGTGGGGGTAGCCCTAAATATAAAGATAGTGCTGTAATTATCGGATGATCGGATTGTCATGGAATTTCATATGTAGTAAGAAGGCAAATTGAAAAATACGCTATGTGACATCTCAAAATTTTGAAAGGCAGTGGGGGTTGTGGGGGTAGGCCTAAATATAAAGATAGTGCTGTAATTATCGGATGATCGGATTGTCATGGAATTTCACATGTAGTAAGAAGGCAAATTGAAAAGTACGCTATGTGACATCTCAAAATTTTGAAAGGCAGTGGGGGTTGTGGGGGTAGGCCTACATATAAAGATAGTGCTAAGTCATTAACGGATGATCGGATTGTCATGGAATTTCATATGTAGTATTCTTAAATACTATAACTATCTTGAACCCCGGGGCACCCAACCAGACCCAGGGACATGGGATGGCATGACGGACCACTCTCTCTTCATTTCCACTCGGTTGGTGCCCATCAGTAGGCACACAGCAGCAAGGGGGAGGACCAGATCGGGAACCCCGGGGCACCCAACCAGACCCAGGGACAAGGGATGGCATGACGGACCACTCTCTCTTCATATCCACTCGGTTGGTGCCCACCGGTAGGCACACAGCAGCAAGGGGGAGGACCAGATCGGGAACCCCGGGGCACCCAACCAAACCCAGGGACAAGGGATGGCATGACGGACCACTCTCTCTCCATATCCACTCGGTTGGTGCTCATCAGTAGGCACACAGCAGCAAGGAGGAGGACCAGATCGGGAATCCCGGGGCACCCAACCAGACCCAGGGACAAGGGATGGCATGACGGACCACTCTCTCTCCATATCCACTCGGTTGGTGCCCATCAGTAGGCACACAGCAGCAAGGGGGAGGACCAGATCGGGAACCCCGGGGCACCCAACCAGACCCAGGGACAAGGGATGGCATGACGGACCACTCTCTCTTGATATCCACTCGGTTGGTGCCCATCAGTAGGCACACAGCAGCAAGGCTTGATCAAGAGGGTGTGCCCGTACACATGATGGAAAGGGTGTCTTATTTTATAAGGTCAAGTCGATTCTGAGTGTCACGGTGTCCTTTTCCGTTCCTCGCTTGGCGAGTTGGTCAGTTCTGTCGTTGTCATTCAGATTGATGTGTCCAGGAATCCATTCAATGTAGTAGTTCTTATCTGACTGGTAAATAGTTTTAGCTATTATGGAGAGTATGTAGTTGCTTCGAGTTTTGAGGTGAATGTTTGGTAGTAGTTGGCAGGACTTGATTGGTAGTGGATGTCTTGATTGGCGTGAGAGAGGAAGCCTACCCAGCGGTAGCTCCTCAGGGCGAAAGGTATTAATTAACAAAAATTTCCGGCCAGACAAGTTTTAATAGATAGGGAAGATCTCAAACTTCATTTTAAAACAAAATCCTAAGAGGTGTTATGAAGTGTACTTTCATGAAAAAAAATAGTTTTTAAGAAAAGGTCTGTGGTTAATTTAAGGCTCTCTGTTCCTTTTGAATAGGGAAATCCTCAAATAAATGTAATTTGGCTAGAGCTTCCTAACTATTGGACAAGCACATGATATGGAAACGGAGAACAAAAATATAGGGGAACAAAATAATAATAATACTGAGAACAATGTAAAAATATATAAATATATTATAAGAAAAATATATATATATATATGTATATTCAATGACGCAAAAAAGAATACATCCATAATCAAAATAAAATAAAAAATTAACTTGAGTTTAAAAATAAATTCTTATCAAAATATGTCAAAAAGATTGGGTAAATAATTATTATATATAATCGGACATATCGGATCTATAACAAAAACAAACAGAATATCAATTCTTATTTATTTATTTACATATTCACAACGACTACATTTGTCACTAGTGATCGTGATGATGTGCTGTGGCAAGTGTGTCGCTGTACTGCTGAGGTACGTGACCGAAGAGGAGTCCAGGCTAGTCCTGGAGCAGGTCCCTCTGCCATGCTCGCTTTAGACGTCTTGGCGGATTTGTGGGGAGAGTTTTCAGTCGTCCAAATCGTCTTTTGAGGTCTGTGCGTTTCAGTCTGATATGAGTTGTACAAGTTAAACGTCTGTCTAAATGAAGTCCTAGATATCGGACAGTGTCTGATGCAGGAATGGGCTGGTTGTTAATGTATACTGGTGGACAAGTGTTGGGTCTGAGTGTGTTGAGAGAATGGCTGTGTCGTCTGCGTATGTAGCGAGTAGTGTGTTGTCGTGTTGTGGAATGTGTGCTGTGTAGATTGAGAAGAGTAGGGGACTGAGGGAACTTCCTTGGGGGACTCCAGCTTTGACCTCCAAAAAATGTGATGAGGAAGATCCCTCAGATACCCTAAAGTTTCTGTTTTCTAGGAATGACATAAGTATTAAATAATATGTGTGAGGAAGGTGAGATTTAAGTGTGTAGAGGAGGCCTGGGTGCCAGACACGATCAAACGCTTTTTCAATGTCCAGAAATACGCCTGCGCAAAACTCTTTTCTTTCAAAGCTGGTGGCGATGTAATCGACCAAACGATGGCACTGGTGTATTGTCGAATGCCTTTGTCGAAAGCCAAATTGATGGTCTGGGAGAAGGTTGTCTTGTGCAGTGATGTAGGTTAGTCTGTCCAGTAGAAGTCTCTCTAGTGGTTTGGATATCACAGGAAGCAGGCTTATAGGACGGTATGACGAGGCCTGGTCTGGGGTTTTCCCTGGCTTAAGAATGATCCTGACTACTGATATCTTCCAGACAAGGGGATAGTAACATAGTCGTAGTACTGTATTGTATAAATTCGTCAAGTAAATTAGTCCTTTTCTCGGTAGCTGTCGTAGTATCTCAGCGGTTATCAGATCATGACCTGGAGATTTCCGTAAGGGGAGTTTTTTAATTGTCAGTTCAACTTCATTAGGACTGAATGCCTTTGGGGGGAGAGTTAGTTGGAGGGGGGTAGTAAGTGCTGTCAGTACTTGGTCTGTATGTTGGTCGTCTCCTATGTCCTCGTGGGGAGTGAATACTTTGGAAAGATAATCAGCGTAGAGGTCTGCCTTCTCCTGGTCTGACTTAGTCCAGGCCCCATCATTCCGCCGAAGGGGGTGTGATACCCGTGCATTGCCAAGAAGCCGTTTCGTCGCTGTCCAAAGTGAGTTATCTGGAGCCACCAGAGTCGAGATATATGTCTCATGTCTGTCTTGTTTCAGTTTGGAAAGTTCTGTAGAGAGGGTTCGCCGGAGTTGATTGTATGTCTGTCTGTCGGAAGGGTACCTCGATCTTTGCCATCGAGACCTGGCCGCTCTTTTCTCTCTTATCATCTGCAGGATGTGTAGTGGGAGGGATATGTTGTTGTGTGAGCGTCTTGGTCTGGGTGGTCGGCACAATTTTGTCACAGCTTCTTGAATCCACAATGTGAAGTTACCTGCTGCGTCGTCAAGTTCGTCTTGTGTTCGTATGGTATTGTTTAAGTTTATTTTGTCGTCTAGTTCTTCTCTGAAACAGTCCCAGTTTATTGGTCCTGTTATTAATGATGGCCTCTGAGGCCGGGCCATGGGTTTGGAGGCTAGTTCAAGTAAAACTGGGGAGTGGTCTGATGATAAGTCGTCTAAGGCAGTCACGTAAGTATGAGATGCGTTTATATGGGATGTAATAAAATAGTCGAGTAAGTCAGGGGATTTAGCGATGGATGTGGGCCAATAAGTGGGTTGTCTTGGGGCTATGATGTCGTAACTGGAAGAATTTAGTAGTCCAAGTAGTCGCCGTCCTCTAGTGTTGGTCGTGCGACACCGTTTGGCGTTCAGATCGCCACCAGCTATGAATCGTGGACCCAGGCCTTGGAGGAATGTGGTCATGTCGTGTTGTGTCAGTGCCTTGTTGGGTGGGCTGTAAGCTGAACAGATGGTTAATGGGTTGGAGTTGCAATTAATAGAGATAGCTGTGTATTGAAGTGACATGGTAGGTGTTTGTGGTATGACGGTGTGCTGGATGCTGTTATGTATGAGGATGAGGCTGCTGCCATGTGCTGTTCCGTCAGGATGGTCTGTTCTGTATGTTACGTAGTCCGTGATGTGAAAGTGTAGTTTGGAAGTCAAGTGTGTCTCAGTAATTAGTGCTATGTCAGTTCGTTTGTCATTTAGAAGTATTTCCAGTTCGTTTTTATGGGAGATCAGCCCATTGGCATTCCATAGTAGGAGTGTTAGCTTGTTGTTTGTGTGTGTTGCGTGAATCATTTTGATAGTTTTGGAATGAGCTCTGAAACAAGTGTTGTGAGGAGGGTGATGAGGGGTGTGATGACAGATTTGAAATCAGTGAGAAATGAGGTGAGCGTGTTGGCGATGTCGATACTACCTGAAGCAGGCATGGGAGGGGGGACCGTCTCCGAGGAGGCCGCATCTCTGTAGCTCCTCTCGGGCCGGACCCCAGCAGTAGGGGCGGCTGGCATCGTGGCTGGGTAGTCTGTCTGGCTGATTGGTGGCGGCCTTCGGACGGCTTCTTCCTGGCTGCTTCTCCTGTTTTTCAGCTGTTGGTAAACCACGCAGCCGCGGTAGCTGGCTGGGTGCGGGCCTCCACAGAGGCCGCAAGTCGCTGGTGTGTCTCTCGTTTTCTGGCAGTCCTTTGTAAAATGGTTCTGACCACATTTTACGCACTTGGGTGGATGGTTGCAGTAACCCCTTGTGTGAAGGAGCTCCTGGCAGCGGTGACATTGAGGAATGTCTCCTCGCTGTCGTGGCTCTTCTACCGTTATTTTCTGGCAAGCCAGAAATTGTAACTTGAAAATGTTCTTATTATTTTCCCTAGGATCTAAATCCACAAAAAATAGGGGAAGTGGATTTTTAGTTTTCCTATTAAGAGCATTAGTGACGCTCCTAACACAATTCTTAAAACAAAAAGAAATGTATCTATATATAAATGTATATTGTTAAAAAATAATCACTGAAAGTAATATAATAAAAAATAAGAAACAGTTTGAATATCCTATATGTAATTAAAACTGAGAATATTAACATGAGGTCAAGATTAAAATTAAAATAAAATGATAAATATCTATATGTTGACAACAACAGTGTGGTGAGTGTATTGAAATTGAAAAACAAACTGAGTATCAGACTCAGCCAGGGATTAGCCGTGTGTTTACATTGTGAACTTAGCTAGTGTTGGGTGATGTCACGTCCCCTATGTTGAGCAGAACGTTTAAGGATGCTAGGAAATTTGCTAATTCAATGTTTTATTTAACGTTTTTGTGAACTTTTATTTGTTTAAACACGTAAACAAATTGTCTCAAGAAAATTTACCTTTTTATTATTTGAAAAGTTATTTATACCCATAAAAGTGAGCAAAATTACTACGTTACGGGTGAGAATGAAGCCCAACATCAACTCGACCGAAAAACCGGTCAACACGAAAAATGGACTCACGGATAACCTCAAAGCACGACTGAACAATACAGGTAACCCAGATCAGTCGAACTCACCCCGACTAGTGAGCCAGCCGAAGAGACCCTGTCCCCCAGAAGAAGACAAGGAGTTCCCAGCACTCCCGGAGTCAGCCATGCAGCTAGACGGAGAGCCCTCACCGGGGGCCAGCCACACCCAGCCCAAGCGGAACAGGTACGCAATTCATTCCACTATACCCACGCACAACACATTCGCGCCACTCGCAGCACTCATCACCGACCAACACACTAACGATACCACCCCACAGACCGAAAAACAACTGAAAATCCCCCCAATTTTTCTTTGTGAAGCCGACGATTTTCAAAAAGTACTGACAGACATTAAAAGTATCACAACAACTCCCTTCGAAACAAAACAATGCCACAAAAAAATTAAAATATCTCTTATGACATCTGAAGACTTTAGGAAACTGACCAAATTTTACCAAACAAATGACGTAAAATACTATACTTTCCTGAACCCCGAGGATAGGAAACTTTCCGTTGTTATCAGAGGGGTTCCATACTCCCTGACTGAAACCGAAATACAAGACGAACTAACCCCGACATACCCAGTCCTCAGTGTAACGAGGCTACTGAACAAGGACAAAGGCCCCACTCCACTGTGTGCTGTCGAGCTCCAGAATACTCCGGAGGGGAAAGCGATTTTTCAATTATCTCGTCTCTTTTACACTATAGTGACTGTCGAACCGCGGAAGAGGTCTCAACGCATTGTGCAGTGCACGAATTGCCAGCAAGTGGGACATAGCAAGAACTTCTGCCACCTTGACCCAAAATGTGTCAAGTGTGCAGGAGATCATCATTTCACAGCTCATCACGTACTCTCCAAGAGTCCCCAAAGTGCTCTAACCGTGGTGGAAACCACCCCGCCAATTATAGAGGCTGTGAAACCTTCTTAAAACTTCAATCACGAATCACACACAGAAAACACATACCAACCCACATTCATGACACAACAAATGCAAATCCATCTAGACTTACTCCCCAACCAGTCTCAGAAAATCCTCCACAGTCACAGCAAAACATCCCCTCAGGAGCTAAATCAAACCCTTGGTTTACCCGGAGCAGACACCACACACAGACACCAGCAAGCACCCCTCATCAAACTAACCTCAACGAACAAGACCCCTCATCAAACCTATTTGACATACTACTAAATTTAATTAAACCTTTCATTCCCAAAATCAAATACTTCATTTCCACAATACTCAATAACATACTTTCTTCCAATTATGGTCAGCCTTAATTCCACAGTTGATCAAAATTTAACAATCCTAAATTGGAACGCGAATGGGTTGAAAGCAAAGCAACAGTCTTTCAGTAACCTCCTAACACGATACAACAGGATACGTGACATACAGACGAGACAGACAAACCCGAATAGCCTCTGGAGGAGTAGCTGTTTGTGTGAAGAAAAAAATAAAGCATTCCCATCTACTTCTTCCTGAACTGGAGTACCTGGAGGCTTTCGGGATTCAACTGACACTCACGAACAACAGACGACTCAACATCATCTCGGGATACCAACGACCAAACTTAAGAATAAAACAGACAGACCTAGAACACATTTTTACAGGAGACGCGACTGCACTTTTCGGGGACCTCAATAGCAAGCACACAATCTGGGGCTACAGAAGAACCAATAACAATGGGGTCAGACTTTTGTCGGCCACAAACAACCTCGGTGTTCAGGTCTCAGCCCCAGAAGAACCAACCTTCTACCCGTCACAACACAGATATCATCCAGACATCCTAGACATCACACTTATACAAAATTTCACATTCCCAATATATCACGAGACACTAACAGAACTCGATTCAGACCACGTCCCCGTCCTTAACACATTCACAGCACACAAACACTACACCGAACCGCTTCCACGACTTATAACAGGAAAAATTGATTGGAAAACTTTTCAATGGGAAATGGATCAAACTCTTGAAATTCCATTCTACTACAATCACACAGACGACATAGACTGGACAATACAGACATTCACACAAACTGTTTACACATCTGTTCACAATGCTACATATCACCACTTCAAATACAGACGACCACATATACATGACTCCATTCCCACTCAAATCCTAGCACTAATTCACGAAAAAAACACGGCTCGCAAACGCTGGCAAAGAACAAGAAGTGATGTAGATAAAAGAGACCTCAATCGCTTGACCCGACGGGTGAGATGGGAGCTCGACAAGCACAGAATTTGTAAGTACAGGGCTTACTTGACCGACATGACCCCCGGCGATAGTAGTCTCTGGAAAGAAACCCGACGAATTTTGAGACAAAACACATCCTTGCCCCCACTGACAGACGGACATCACACAGTGACGAGCGACGAAGACAAATGCGAAATCCTGGCAACATACCTCGAACAAAAGTACCGCACACACGACACTGCTAACACAGACATGAACACCACAGTACACACATATCTATCCATACCGACACAAACTGTTGAAAATTTCAGCAAGTTCACCACTCCCTCAGAAATCACAACATTAATAACAAACTTAGCAAACAACAAGGCCCCCGGTGAGGATCTCATTCCGAACATAGTGCTGAAGAAGCTGCCACCCAAGAGTATAGCCTTTCTAACCGGTCTGTTCAACGCATGCCTGCGATGCAGCTATTTTCCTCGAAATTGGAAAAACGCGGTTGTAATCGTCTTCCGTAAACATGGTAAGCCCAAGCAAGAGCCGGACAGCTATCGGCCTATAAGCCTTCTGAACTCGTTGTCGAAGATCTTCGAACGACTAATATTGAGAAGACTGGGTTCTCACCTGGAAAGCGCAGGAATTGTTCCAGCTCACCAGTTTGGTTTCAAACATAATAATTCATCTGTGCACCAGCTACAGAGGGTCTCGGAAAAAATTGTGAATGGTTTCGAACAGAAGACATATACAAACTCTGTCTTTTAGATGTAGCTTCCGCGTTCGACTCGGTGTGGCATGAAGGTCTCCGCTATAAGCTGAGGAAGACATGGGCTCCACAGTACTTGGAAAAGATCGTTGATTCCTTTTTGGAGAACAGGACGTTTCAAGTGCGGGTCAACAACATCCTCAGCTCCAAGCGTAGTATTCTGGCGGGAGTGCCACAGGGAGCTATCCTAAGTCCCCTCCTCTTCAGCTTATACTGTTGCGACATCCCCGAGCCATGTAATACCACTCTAGCACTATACGCAGACGACACACTACTTATGTGTCAACATGAAGACCTCCAGACAGCAGTTGACATGTTACAAACTTCTCTCAACCACGTCTCCAGCTGGTTCGCTCGATGGAAGCTTCAGTTGAACGCCAGTAAAACAGAAGCGAAGATTTTTGCCCTTCGCCGATTTTTTACAGAGGACCAGAGTAGACTACGGGTTGACGGACTTCCCATTCCATGGAACCCTAAAGATCAGGCTGTCCGGTACCTTGTTGTATTCTTAGACACACGGCTCACATGGAAACTTCACATCAACACAAAACTTACACAAGCATACACCCGTTTAAAACATCTCTATCCACTCATTAACCGCAACACACCCCTCAAACACTCTTGCACACTGCTCCTGTACAAAGCGTTACTTCTCCCATTGTTAACATACGCCTGTCCAATATGGCATGGCGCCAGTCCTTCACTCACAACACGACTACAAACATTTCAGAACAAAATTCTTCGTGTGTCTCTGAATGCACCATGGTTTATCCAAAACAGCCAACTCCATGAGGAACTGGGAGTTCCTCGGGTCGCAGCCTATTTAAGGTCCTTAGTAGATAACTACCACGGAAGACTAGGCCTGTGTTCTGGAGCAGCCCCCTACAATCTTGGCCAGCCTACTCTCCACAGAAGGCTCAAACCAAGATTATACCAAGACATTATTATTAATTAATTTCATTTTATATTTTCCATTTTATACTTTGTGTGAAGAACCAAGATGTTCTGGTCCAAATAAAGTGTGTTGTTGTTTGTTCAGACTCAGCCAGGGATTAGCCGTGTGTTTACATTGTGAACTTTGTTGACTAAACAGTCTGTTAGATGTTAATAATTAACAAAAAATTTGTCAATTACTGACAAAAATTGTCAACCAGACAAATTTTTTCAAAAACTATGCATTATTTACTAGGTATAGATTGTGTAAATTTCAAGCAGGTTTGTTTAAAAAAATTAATTAATTGGTTTTTAGCTAATTTCAAAAATTAATTAAAACTATCAATTAACAAATTTTTACTAGTCTGGCTGACGTAACATGTTTTTTACATGTTTTCCAAGCATTTTCATCATTCAAATTTGAGTTGTTCGATGGCACACCTTTTTGTGCCATAAGAGCTTGGACTAAGTCGAACGTTTGTGCTAATATTCAATAGTTCACTCTCATAGAGACTCCTAAATCCTCAAACTAAATTGTCAATACATGGGCAATTATTAGGGTTATTGACTTGGGCGACATCCCCCCCCCCCCCCCCCCCCCCCTCCCTTTGGGCGACATCTCTGAAATTTTACAGGTTTTGTCTTTATTTCGCCTCCAAATATGGAGGCCCGCTTCCGATCTCCCCTCCCTTCTGCCAAATGAACTGAAAATTTATAACTGTGGTTTTTATGGGCTTTTGAATTCACATGTAAGCTGTAATTAAAGCCGAAAGTAAAATGGTTGGCTCATGTGACTCCATCATTCCAAATATCAACTTCATACCTACAAACGTATTGTGGAGAACGCTCCCACACAATACACGTATATATACTATATATATATATGTACATATGAGTAGACTTTCTTTTGAGGTGGCTATCCGGAGGTCAGAATGTCACAGATACTCCAGTTGTGAAAATTAGTTCTCTATTCAGTTTTAACAAAGAACGGCCGGATTATTTGAATCCTACACAAAAACTAAATAAAATGTGCTTTTCAAAAAAAGTCGAGCTAACTTCATATATCCCATTTTTCAAATGTCTCGCTTTTTAACGGTTTATAGACAATGTTTGTTAAAACTGATAGAGAAAGACAGGATTATCTGAATCCATACACAAAAATCGAAATGAAAATTAGTTCTTTATTCAGTTTTAACAAATATTAAGTTTTTAAACCCTGCAAAAAGGAGAAATTTCAAAATTGTATATATGTAGTTAGCTCTACTTTTTTTGAAAAACACATTTTTATTGCGAGTTTTGAGTAGGGTTCAGATAATCCTGTCGTTCTTTTTTAAAACTGATAGAGAAAGGCAGGATTACCTGAATCCTAGTCAAAACTCGAAATAGAATTGTGTTTAAAAAAAAAAAAAGTGGAGCTAATTTCATATATCCCGGTTTTTTGAACTTTTTTGTTTAGACTCGTAAACAAATTGTCTCTTCAAAATTTACCTTTTTATTATTTGAACAGTTATTTTTTATACCTATAGAATTGAGCAAACTTACTTACCCCAGTTACGGGTGGGAATGAAGCCCAACGTCCACTCGACCGAAAAACCTGTCAACACGAAAAATGGACAAGCGGATAACCTCAAACCACGACTCCAGAAAACAGGTAACCAGATCATCCGAACTCACCCCGTCTAGTGCCCCACAGGAGAAGACACACAGTTGCCAGCACTCTGTCCCCTAACTACACAATAATTATCACTTCCATTCCTTCCTCCTTCCCTTTCTTTCCCTTTCCCACTTTCCCTGTTTTCCTTTATCCAACAGCCGGTGGCTATTTCTTTCATTATGAGTTAAGTTGTTTTTATTTTGTTTTCTGTTCTACTTATCTTATTTTGATGAAGTCGAAATCCCAAGAGTGATATTGGTGGGAGGAATGTTGAGGCCTGGCATCTTCCCATGCCATGGATGGTTCCGATTATTTCTTCCGATTTTTCTCTTAACTTAGCTTTCTATATATAATTTTGGAACCCCATATCTCTTTTATTATTCACATCTGTTTTCGCCTATCGACTGTATTCATCAGGATAGTGTTCACTCTTTAGAAATATCACTTTTAGTGCCCCACCAGCTCCCGAGGTGGAAACACGTACTTATTTTCGTGCTGTCTCGACTTCAAATTGTCTATGATTTTGTGAATTATTGTTTTGTTTTGTGCATCACTATCTAGACTTTTGGGATGAATAGTGAGTAACTAACAGTTTCTTTTTGTTTTTTCTATTTTTTAAATTTCGAAATGTGTAGTGAGTGACGCCGATCCTGTCAAGTCCTGTCTGCCGGGCACTCAAGTGATACTCTATATATGGTTCTGGCTCCATTTCTATCACTGTCACCGTGGAGTAGGAGCTAGACGGTGTCCCTTCTAACTGGAAGGTACCGAGTTCAAGGCTGCCTCTCGTACTTTTTTTTTTTTTTTTTTTATTATTTTTTTTTTTTAATCATTTTATTATTATTAATTATCATTACTTTATTTATTTCTAAAAATGGATGATGTTCAAGACGACAATTCAGGATTCAATGTCGTCAGTAGTAAAGCACGGAAGCGAACCTACAAGAAAGCTCCAGATGCAAATAAAACAGGTTCACCCCAAACTAAACAAGCCAAAAACACGGAAGGAGAAACCTCAGAGGATGAAGCCAGCCTTCCCCCTCCCTCCACATCCCAGCAACCCGCCAACACCCAAGTCCCCAAGCCACCTCCTATCGTTGTGAAGAACATCTCAAACTTCAAAAAGTTCTGCTCCCAGCTAATTAGGACTGTTGGAGAGGGGACTTTCACGTGCCGCTCCCGTCTCTACGACCTAGTCGTTTACCCCCAAGACAGCGACACCTTCAGAAAGACTGTGAAGCATCTTGAAGACACTGAGGCTGACTTTCATTGTTATCAGCTTCGGGAAGATAGGTCTTACCGGGTAGTAATAAGAGGACTGCACCATTCAACGCAACCCGATGAGATTAAATCGGCGCTTTTTCAAAAGCACGGGTTCAGCGTGAAAAACGTTAATAATGTGCGTCATCCTATCTATAAGACACCTCTTCCCCTCTTCTTCGTGGACCTGGCTATAAGTGAAAAGAGCAAAGAAATATTTAAGTTACAGTATTTACTGTACACAAGAATACAGGTCGAGGAACCGCGACGCAGAAAAGATATCCCTCAATGCACAAAATGCCAGGAGTATGGCCACACACACTCTTACTGCCACCATCCCCCCAGGTGTGTGAAGTGTCCGGGCAATCATCTTTCGGCGGACTGTGCTAAGAAGGACCGTATTGAACCCGCGATCTGCGTCCTTTGCGGGGATAACCACCCAGCCAACTACAGGGGTTGCCAGGTCCACAGAGAAATACAAGATCGTATGAAGAAGAGGCAAGCGGCAGCCAAACCCCCCATGAAGACACCGACGGCTCCTTTACCAGTCCCACCGCCACCATTGAGACCAGTGCCCCAGCTCAGGTTCCAGCCAGCTGCAGCCCGTCAGCCCAGAGCCACCTCCTCACTTCCCCGGTCCTACGCCCAAGTGGCCAGCCCACCACGAACACAGCCACCTCCTACCTCTCACTACCCACCTCCTACCTCTCACTATCCACCTCCTACCTCTCACTACCCCCAACAGCCAAAAAACCTTCCTCATCCTCTCCCATCCAGCCAGCTCCCTACATCCTCAACCCCTGATGTTATCAGTCACCTCACCTCCTTTCTCAATGACTTTAAGTCGTTAATCACCCCTCTCATATCGATGTTAAGCCTCCTCGTCTCTAAACTCCTACCCGAATCCTCCCGATGATCCCTTTAAATTTCTTTCCTCTCCAGATCCTCCTTTGGAATTCGAATGGGCTGTTACCCCATAGATAAGAACTAGAACTACTACTAACTGACAGACATGTAGACATCGCTCTCATTACGGAGACCCACTTGACAACCAGCCTGTACTTCAGTATCCCAGGATACCGGAGCTACAGGTCTGACTACCCAGGAGATAGGGCCCGAGGTGGCGCACTCATCCTTATCAAACAGTCCTTATCCCATCACCTTTTCTCCTCACAGGCTACAGAATCATTCCAAATCGCTACGATCTCCTTGTCACTTTTTCCCTTCCCTGTCACTATCTCGGCAGTATATTGTACTCCCAGTAAACTCATTCCCCATCACGAGTTCCTCACCCTTTTCCGATCCCTGGGGCCTCGCTTCATCGTTGGCGGTGACTTCAATGCGAAGCACCACCAATGGGGAAGCAGAGTTCCAAATTCCCGAGGACGAATCCTAAACGATGTTATTAACACCCAACACTATGACATCTACTCCCCCGGCTCTCCCATCTATTGGCCTACTGATCCTAACCGCAACCCAGACCTCGTAGACTTCTTTGTTGGATCTGGCACAGGATCCTTATTCTCCTCTACCTATTCCTTCCCCGACTTATCCTCAGACCATAGTCCTGTTCTCCTCACCGTTGGTCTAACCCCGTTATCTGTCCCATCAAAGCCTTCCTTAACTCCCGGCCCAGTGAATTGGGACCTCTTCAGAACCTCCTTAGAAAACCAAATTGACTTAAATGTAATCCTTAAAACTCCTGAGGACTTAGATGAAGCCGTACAAAAATTCACTAAAGCCATACAGGACTGTGCTTGGAACGCTTCATCTACTCCTACTCCTCCTACAGTTTCAAACCCGAACCCTCCTCTTCCTCGCCACATCCAACTTCTCCTTTCAGAAAAACGCCGCGCTCGTGCCCTATGGCAACGAACACGGTATCCTTCCGACAAAACTGCCTTCAATAACCTTTCCCGAAACCTCAAAATCCAACTTTCACAATTCCGCTCCGAAAATTATAATGAATACCTAGCTTCCCTTTCCACCAAAGATAATTCCCTGTGGTTTGCAACCCGAAAAATTCTAAAATATAGTCCTTTATCCTATCCCATCAAGCAAAATGGCTCCTGGGTCAGATCCGACGAGGAGAAGGCTCAGCTCTTTGCCTCTCACCTCAAAAATACGTTCACACCCCATCCTGATTATAACGCCCTTCATACTTCAGAAGTTGAAGAGTTCCTTATCAGTCCTTTGCCTCTCTCTCCTCCGCCAAAGGCCTTTCATCCCTCTGATGTACAACACATTCTAAATAAAATTCCAATCCGTAAGTCTCCTGGATTTGACCTGATCACAGGGAAAATCCTACGAAACCTTCCCCGCAAAGCTGTCCTATTCCTCACCCTTATATACAACTCAGTCCTCAGAACTACCTACTTTCCTGTCCAATGGAAGTATTCCATCCTTTCTGTTATTCCCAAACCCAACAAACCTCTCTCTGATGTCTCTTCCTACCGTCCTATTAGCTTGCTCCCAATCTTCTCTAAGATCCTTGAAAAACTCTTGTTGAAACGTTTTATCCCAATCCTTGAATCTCAATCCATTTTACCTAAACACCAGTTTGGATTTCGTCCTGAACATTCCACTACCCAACAGTGTTTTCGGGTTGTCGATTGCATATCTAATGCATTAGAATGCAAGGAGTATTGCACGGGCGCCTTTCTCGACGTGGCGCAAGCCTTTGATCGAGTCTGGCACCCGGGGCTGCTCTTCAAACTGAAACACTTCCTTCCCAGTACCTACTACCTCATCCTGAAATCTTACCTTAGTGATCGCCATTTCAAGGTCCGAGTAGGCTCTGAGTACTCAGAACTCAAACCTATTCGGGCCGGTGTCCCACAGGGTAGCATCCTAGGTCCCATCCTTTACAATACATATACTGCCGACATTCCTATCCATCCTCAGACATTACTGACGACTTACGCTGACGATACAGCAATCCTTTCCACCAATCCTGATCCTGCTGTAGCCTCACTCATCCTCCAGGAGCACCTCACTGAAATAGAGAGGTGGTGCAACCTCTGGAGAATTAAATTAAATGAGCAGAAATGTGTTCAAGTCACATTTACCCTACGCCGTCAATCCTGTCCTCCCGTCATCATTAACAACATCCTGATTCCTTCTTCAAACCAAGTTCGCTATCTCGGGTTTTACCTAGACAGTAGACTTACGTGGAACCCACATACACGACTTAAACGACAAGAACTGAATCGAAGATACGGACTGTTACGTCGACTACTTGGACCAAAATCGAAACTGACGACTAACAACAAACTTACGATTTACAAGACCATTATACGTCCAATTTGGATTTACGGACTCGAACTTTGGGGTACAGCTAAACAATCTAACATCAATCGTATCCAAGCATTCCAGTCCAAACTCCTCCGACGAATTGTCAATGCTCCTTTCTATGTCACCAATAAAGTCCTACACAGAGATCTCAGTATTCCCACTGTAAATGAATTAATCAAATCCCGATTCCAATCATTCCACCGAAACCTTTCTTCCCATTCAAATCCTCTCGCACAAGACCTTTCCTCTCATTCCCATCCTGACAATCCTCCCCGCCGCTTGAACAGGAGGTGGCCTCGCGATCTTCTCTCGGAGGATAGTGAATAATGACAATTAACTTTCGAGGGAGTGTCAGCGCTGGCTGGCTTCTCCCATCAAGTGACGTTATATTTTTCTTTTACCACATATTTGCTTATTATGTATATATTGTATATAGATTGCAAATAGAATAAAATAAAAAAAAAAAAAAAAAAAAAAAAAAGAAATATCACTTTTGAACTTTTTGCTGACGATGGCGTAAGCCGAACGGTCACTATTTGTATATCTTTTTGTGGATTTAGAAAATATAAAACTCAAACAAGTACTTTGTTTTTATTCATGTTTAAATGATAATGTCGCGCTTTGCCTGAATCTGATCGTTTCACGACCCAGGTCTTCTCAGCTAAATCCCTCTTTATAAACATAACGTTCTTGAATTAGTACAGTATCAATGTTTGGGAAGTAAAAGGGAGAAATCACAATCTGCCCCCTCCCCCCCCCCCCCCCACCCCCCGTCATCAGGTCCACTGAGGTCTTTTTATATATTCTTAACTGAATAATGGGCATAGATTTCATTGTTATTTGATTGAAATGATGCATTTCCATTCTTACAAACAGTCGAGAATTACCAAATTCATTTATAATTACTATTTCAAAAAAGTATAATGGATAGTTCCTCGAAACTACACAATACTATCGACTTTGAGACACCAGTCGATCTCACTTCGGCCACCATTTTGGTCCGACCAACTCATTTATGATCTCTTCTGTGAAATTGTATTTCTTGGATCTTGTTATCACTTGGTAAGATATGGATCATAGTTCAGGTGAGTCTTTACTTATGTATGTTATCAATATATAATACATGAGACAACTAATAGTTCTTATGGATAACAATATTTTCGAAGGTACATAAAATGGCGATTTTGTTCATATCGCTATTCTACCAGGAAATTTTTCCAATTCTGCGTTTTATTTGAAAACACAAATGGTGTTATTATTAAGTTCCTAATGCATTTTCAATTTATGAGTCTTCTCTCGTATATCATGAATTTATAATTTCTTATTGAGAATACTTTATTTAATTTCTTTGTTTTCCCAGATTTTGAAGAACGCAATATCCATGTTGAACGAAAAGTTCATATCAAAGAAGATCCCGAGCTTCTGACAGCTGATGACTTCGGTAAGTCTGTTCTGCTCCAAGTTGTACAGGTTTTTTAGGGAATTTCTATATAAATCAGATGAACTGTTCACCAGGTTGAAAAGACCTGTGGAAACTAACACAATATTGTATACTAACTAATTATATAGTTAAGTGACACCTAACTACAAAAAGCATAGACTCAGCATCAGCACTTCTAGAAACAATATAACGGCGTTCGACTGCCGCGCGCTCAGTCTATTGAGTTCCGTCTTGCTGTTCACAACACCTTTACTTTGTAATTTTTCTGTATTTTAATAAAAGTTATTTTTTAAAAACTACTTTGTTGAATTCAGAACTTAATTGGCGCTGCGGACAGGATCTCGCGAGTGATTTTAGTGGTGTTTCTCCATTGATCATTTGAATCTTAATTCTTCACGCGGGATTCGAACTTATTTCAGTAATTGTGATCTTAGTGACAGTGCTTTGGCCCATTGGTGGAAATTCATTATTTCCGGCGACCAAACAGAAGACGGACAACTCTACTTTAGACCCAAGGACCTCCGCAAGGGTATCTGCGATGTACATCATCCAACTCCTGTAAGTCCTTGCCTTATTTATCCTTAACTTTAGGTAATCATTTTGAACCAAATTTATCCATTTTTTTATAATCTTGAATAATTAAAAAAATAAATAAAATAAAATAAAATAATAATAAAATAAATACTTAATAATAATAATATCTTTTAAATTTTAAATAATTCATAATTAGATAGATAAGTTTCTTAAATTGTATAGAAAAAAAAAAAACATTTCTTATTTTAATAGAGAAACTTAGGAAATCTTTAATCTTTATTTCTTTATTTGCACATGAATTCAGCACAAGTAGAACTAATTGCAGATAATACCCAGTTACTTGAACAAATTAGAAATAATTCAAATAGACCGCTTGTTCAACCTGCTAAATTTATTATTAATAAAAATCAAACTAATACAAATATGTCTCCCCCAGTACTCGAACCAACACCTGTCGCCCCCACACAAACCGAGCTTCAGTTGCTAATCAATTCTCTACCTCAGTATTCACCCGGAGATAATTTATCGATTTTTATTACGGAAGTAGAAAACTTGAATAAACATTTAGAAAACAGACTGACACCCGACTTACAGTACATAGTAAATTGCTCGATCAAATCAAAAATAAAAGGTGAAGCTAGGGACTTTTTAAGTTACCTTGCTGCTGACAACTGGACCGAAATCAAGAAAACTTTGTTACAAAAATACGGAGATCAGAGATCGGAGGACGTACTTCTAACCAACTTGAAACAGACCGTACAACAACGAAACGAGACGTACATGGACTTTTACGCTAGACTCGTCAAAAATTATAACAATGTATTACAAAATATAATGCTTAACGTAGAAGAGCCAAATTACTTAGCCTTTAAAAAATTTGAATATACCAAACTAGCAACAAAGACATTCCAAATAGGATTGTTAGAACCTTACCGGTCTTTCCTCAGTCATTTTGAGCTAAGCTCACTGGAGGGATGCATAAATAAATGCCAACTCCTTGACAATCGTCAAACCGAATGGGACTACACAGAATTCATTCGTAGGACCCAGGGAAGTTCAAAGCCTCCGCCCCAAATTAAACCTATTCAGATTCATTCAGTACAACCGCCTGGATATCCAAACCTTTATGGATATAATCCTAGACCAAATCCCAACGTGCTAGGGTATCGTATGATGCCACCTATGCAACAACGGGCCATCCAACACCCACAATATAAGCAAGGTCAGCAAAACCTAGTTAGACCTCCTCCACTTCCCCCCAGACAAGGTCAACAACCGTTTACCCCAAGATTTCCTGTTAGACCAGCATCTGGAATGTACCAGAATGCTAGACCAAAACCAACCCCTATGTCTATTCAATCCAGGGTAAACACTCAACAATTTAACCGTAATAGACCTTGGACTAACACTCCGCCCGTGCCAATGGACATAAATACATTGGAAACGGACCTCACCGATTATAATCCTTATTTTTATTATGATGATGGAAATTACACATACCAACCCTATGAAGAAGGAGACGTAGGTCAGAGCGAAATAGACTTGACCAACTCTCACTTGACCACCCCCCACATTGAGGAACCAGACGAACAAACCGAACAAATTGAACCAACTGAAAATATTGTAAATTTTTGGGAACCAGCCTCAGAACTGCCGACCACGTAGACCTTAATTGCTTAAATTCCAAACCCAAATTACCTTTTCTATATTTACCTCAGACTAACTTAAAAATTTTAATCGATTCAGGAGCCTCAAACTCAGTCATTAATACACAACCTGCTTTTGAAAAATTCTCTCAATATCTGTTCAAAAAACCATTCAGCATTACTGGATTGTTAAACAAGAAATCAGCTGATGACAACGTTCAAGCCCCTCTATTATCAGAACTTGGCATTCACGAATCAATCAATTTTCACGTAATTGACTGGCACAAACATTTCGACGCACTAATAGGTAGCGAAGATCTAGAAAGACTTGGAGCGATCATAGATTATAGAAATAACACACTCAAAATCGCGAATCAGGAAATTCCATTCCTCCTAGGATATACTTCCCAGTCAATCAAACCTTGCAAAGTGCTTGTAAATAATTATGTCAGAATACCGGTGACACAAGAACAAGGTGATGTATGTCTCCCAGAGATAAAACTTACCAACGACATTACGATTCCCGAATCTTTAGTTACTATACGCAATGGCTTTTGTCTAGTACCTATAGATGTAAACAATACAGAGATTTATTTTGACGAACGAATTCCTGTCACACCTATCTCAGTCACAGATATAGAATACCCACAGCCTTCTAAATCTTCCAAATTAAACGTCTCTGAAGCAATTAGGACGTCACACTTGAATGAAGAAGAGAAACGAGCCATACTCAATATTTGTAGACAGTTCAAAGACACCTTTTATGACGATGAAGAGGGTTTACCTTTCTCCAATTCTGTCAAACACAAAATTAGGACAACAGACGAAGACCCAGTATACGTAAAATCTTTTAGACACCCATACCACATGATGACCGAGATTCAGAGACAAATACAGAAACTTTTGGACAATAAAATCATTCGACCGTCAATATCGCCTTACAGTGCTCCCGTATGGATCGTACCGAAGAAAATGGACGCATCCGGTGAACGAAAGTTTAGAATGGTGATAGACTACAGAAAGCTTAATGAGAAGACAATTGAAGATCGTTACCCCCTCCCGCGAATAGACGAAATTTTAGATAACTTGGGTAAATGCCAATATATTAGCACTCTTGACCTAGCTCAAGGATTTCATGAGATAGAGATGGACCCCGGATCAATAGAAAAGACAGCCTTTACGGTAAACAATGGACATTACGAATACCTCAGGATGCCATTTGGTCTCAAGAATGCACCAAGCACATTCCAAAGGGTGATGGATAATGTATTACGCGAGTATTTATACAAATTCTGTTTCGTTTACATGGACGATATTGTAATTTTCAGTAAATCTCTAGATGAACATTGTCAACACTTGAGAAATGTATTTCAAAAATTACGAACATTTAATCTCAGAGTCCAACTGGACAAATCCGAATTCTTGAGAAAAGAAGTTCAGTTTTTAGGTCATGTCGTGACCCCGGATGGTATTAAACCAAACCCAACGAAAATAGAAGCTATAGAAAAATATCCCATACCGCGAACTACGTCAGCAATAAAATCATTTCTAGGACTAATAGGATATTACAGACGTTTTATTTCCAATTTTGCCAAAATAGTAGCACCAATGAGCAAATGCCTCAAGAAAGGATCAAAACTGGACCCGAATGATCCAGACTACGTACAAGCCTTCCAACAATGTAAAGAATTATTAACAAATTCACCTATTTTAGCTTACCCAGACCTGTCAAAACCATTTCTTCTTACAACCGATGCATCTAATGTTGCAATAGGAAGTGTTCTATCTCAGAATAATAGACCTATTGGATTTTACTCCAGAGTACTCAACAGTGCAGAAAAAAATTACTCCACAATTGAAAAAGAACTACTGGCTATCATAGACTCTACAAAACATTTCCGACCATACCTATACGGTAAGAGATTTACAATAGAAACTGATCATAAACCTTTAGTTTGGCTGTACAAAATAAAAGAACCAAACTCTCGTCTTATCAGATGGAAAATAAAACTGGAAGAGTTTGACTTTGAGATCCAGTACAAGAAAGGGAAAGAAAACTTTGTAGCAGACGCCCTATCAAGAATTGAAATCAATAACTTTGATGACGAAGAAGCCGACGATTCAATGTCAATCCAGGTATGTTTGGACGAAGGGGACGCCAATCAGCTGCGCAGAGAAGCTCAGGCACTCTCAAACAATGATCTGGATGAAATACTAAATCAACCCCCAGATAACAGTGAACAGTATCAAGAAATAATACAAGATCTTGAAAAAACATTAGACGAACAAGACAATGACACTGATCTGGAAACCGTGCACTCAACTGATGGAGACACTGGAAAAACTGTCCCTATCAGCGAAAGACCACTAAATGTTTTCACCAACCGAATTATATTTAGCATCGGAGAAACTCGTAAAAGTAGATTAACTAGACCTTTCAATAGGATGACTCACTTCGCAACTATCAGAAGAAGCGCTATGGAAGAGGACCTCTCCATTCTCCTCAAACAAATCATAAGACCAGACCAAAATTTCGGTATATATTTTAAGGACGAAATAATTCATAAACCGTTCCTTGACCTTGTATACAAGATATTTAATAATTCAATAAAAATATTTATCTGTATGAAATTCTGTCAAGATGTAACCGATGAAGACAGACAAAATAACATTGTAATGGAATATCACGACCAAAACCACAACGGTATAAACGAAACCCTGAACCAATTAAAGGAAAAATATTTCTGGCCAAAAATGAAGGATACCATCAGTAGTGTCATCAATATCTGTGATCTATGTCAACGATCGAAGTATGAAAGAAGACCATACGACCTAAAACTTTCAGGACCAATGACGGCTCAAAGACCATTTGAGGTCATCCATATTGACACCTTCTCTTTCGATGGCTCAAAATTTCTAACAATAATCGATTTATTTTCTCGCTACGCTCAGGCATACCTTATCAAAGATGGAACTAGTCTGACAATTCTAAATAAACTCCGACATTACTTTTCACATCATAATCTACCTAAGAAAATAGTCTGCGACGAAGGGAGAGAGTTCAAAAACAAGACTATGATAGAATTCTGCAAACTAAACAAGGTAGAACTCCACTTCACAACAGTCAACAATCCCAATTCAAACTCGCCCATAGAAAGACTACACTCGACAGTGCTAGAAAAATTAAGAATTATAAAGTTAAAGAACCCACGTGATCTTCCATCCAATCACATGATAACTGCCATTCTTATATACAATCAAGCAATACACTCATCAACTGGATTCTCCCCATTCTATTTATTGTATGGACCATACGATCGACCCATAGATTTCGACCTAGGACTCACGACTTTCGAACAATATAACGAAAAACGTAAACAAGAATTAATGCCCTTCTATGATAAAGTCCATAATAAAGCCAAAGAAAAAGCCCAGCAGGTACTAAATAAAAGAAATCAAAATAAAGAGAATAACCCGGACGTACAAGACCAAGAAATTTACATTGAAAGGAACAGACCTAGAAAAACTGACCCTCCATTTGAAAAATAAAAGTCACAGGACAAACCAAAGGTGAAATTCAAGGAACTACTAAGAAAGACAGACCAACTACAGCCCACATAAGAAAGGCAAAAAGACTAAGGAAAAATGTTTCTTCTGTGCAGGTCGATCCTGATCCCGATCAGCTTGGCCCTCCAAATAACGAAGCTTGAAACAAACATACTTTATAGAACCACTGTCAAATGTTAGCTTACTAGATCATTACCACAACTTTCTATTTCATGTTAATGTCTCTAAATACGAAACAAGCTATAATACACTCATATTGAACTCTAATACATTAAAAACAAATGTAGTCAACAATACTATAATGAGTAGAATTAGTAGCCAATTAAAGGGAACTATTTATAAGATAAGGGAAATTTTAGATAAGTTAAGTAGTAATAGGCGTGAAAAACGTGGGATAGTAAACGGACTCGGAAGTATAATTAAATTTGTAGCTGGAAACCCGGACAATGACGATTTAAATACTATAAATAATAATGTCGATGCTCTCTTTAAAAATCAAAATAATGAAATTAATAAGATCTCTCAGTTTACATCTTTCGCTAATCATGTTAGTAAAAGAATTGAAGACGAAACACAAATATTCAACCAAAACATTAGAGATACAAAAGTCTTTTTAGAGAAGTTGAAATCTTTTGAAGATAGTCAAATCATTTTACAAAATGAGGTTTATCAAGCCGAACGTATACTGAACTCCCTACTTGTCCTTGAACGGACCATTAGCCTAGCATTCAACAATATACCTAATCTAGAAATAATTAGCACAAATGAATTAATACAGATACAAAACTATCTTAAGAAAATGTATAGGGATAATCAATTACTCCCTTTAGACAAAAATCATCTATTTAAATTGTTAAACGCTTCTAAATTATACATATTTGGTATAAATCAAATGATTACCTTCCTTCTCAAAATACCAATCCTAAAACCTTTCCAAGCAACCTATTCCAAAATTTACCCTGTACCTAATAGTGAAGAAATTATCATTCTACCACCTAAAAGATTTCTCGTCATCTTGGAGGACACTGAACTCTGGTCTGATGAAGAATGCAAGGTAAATAATGGAATCACCCTGTGTACTCAGCAGCCTAGTCAAGAACCCTGCACCACCACTAGCCTCGACCGCTGCAACTCTGCCAAAGTCAAAAACTCGTATAAAATAGTGACTGCACTATCTAATAAACAAATATTAGTTATGTTTCACCAACCAAATGAAATCATCGAAGACTGCGAAGGCATACCCCGCACAAAGACTATACAAGGAGCCGCTCTACTAAGCTCATCCTGCCGACTTATAATCGGAACATTGGTATTTACATCAGCCGAACCATCCTTCGAGATCACACCACCTAAACTAAATCTAGTGCATTTGGAAAGCAGTCATGAAATCAACCTACAACTTCGTCACCTAAGCCCGTCAACTGATCTTCATCAAGAAGCTGTGGAACTGGCCCAACAACCCATCCTGCTGTCACCAATAGTCCAATTTTCTTATTTAATCTTAACCATAACATTATTAATTTGTATGTTACTTGTGTTAGTCGTGTTATTCAGATACCGACATAGACTACATGATCTGTTCTGCAAACCTAGAACAATCATCACGGTGCGCCCCGCAGACGACCAAGAAGCTGGACCCCCCATGATGAGCTGCCAAAATTCGAACGGGCCGTTCGAAAAACTTAGGAGGGAAGAGTTAAGTGACACCTAACTACAAAAAGCATAGACTCAGCATCAGCACTTCTAGAAACAATATAACGGCGTTCGACTGCCGCGCGCTCAGTCTATTGAGTTCCGTCTTGCTGTTCACAACACCTTTACTTTGTAATTTTTCTGTATTTTAATAAAAGTTATTTTTTAAAAACTACTTTGTTGAATTCAGAACTTAATTATATGCACTTTAAAGTAGAAAAACTTTGTTTCTACAAATCGTCGATAGACTTGATTAATATGAAGGGGTGGCTAAGAACAATGTAGGTAAACCACTTTTCTTAACTTAAATTCCCCACCCATTTTATTCTCAGGTCAAATTGTCATCATGAAAAATTCTATGAATATTTTTCAGAAATGTTAAATATATATATATATAAATCTGTTGTTCGCTATTTGTTTCCATTTTCAGACCATCCATTAGAGAGAATCGCCATAAAAGTGGAGCCGGAGCTCTTCCCTGACGACCTGCCTTCTTGTTGTAGTAAGTTTCCTTCTCTTCTTATCTCGGGAGCGGATATGTGCGTATGTTGACCAAGATTGGACATGATGTACTTAGCATGCTAGCATTGTCACGATCACAACTTCAACAGTCCCTTGCTTTAACTTCATTTCTTCCTTGCAATGGTACTATGTGCTGCCAGGAGGTACCGCCAGGGTCAGGGTCCCTCCCCCTCTATTTACCTATTTTGTCATATCTCTGTTCTTAGCTGATGTTGAAGTGTCCCACAAATGGTGCTTAGTTAGCATTGTCACGATCACAACTTCAACAGTCCCTTGCTTTGAGACCATTTCCTCCTTCCAGTGGTACTATGTGCCGCCAGGAGGTACCGCCAGGGTCAGGGTCCCTCCCCCTCTATTTACCTATTTTGTCATATCTCTGTTCTTAGCTGATGTTAAAGTGTCCCACAAATGGTGCTTAGTTAGCATTGTCACGATCACAACTTCAACAGTCCCTTGCTTTAACTCCATTTCTTCCTTGCAATGGTACTATGTGCCGCCAGGGGTACCGCCAGGGTCAGGGTCCCTCCCCCTCTATTTACCTATTTTGTCATATCTCTGTTCTTAGCTGATGTTAAAGTGTCCCACAAATGGTGCTTAGTTAGCATTGTCACGATCACAACTTCAACAGTCCCTTGCTTTGAGACCATTTCCTCCTTCCAGTGGTACTATGTGCCGCCAGGGGTACCGCCAGGGTCAGGGTCCCTCCCCCTCTATTTACCTATTTTGTCATATCTCTGTTCTTAGCTGATGTTAAAGTGTCCCACAAATGGTGCTTAGTTAGCATTGTCACGATCACAACTTCAACAGTCCCTTGCTTTAACTCCATTTCTTCCTTGCAATGGTACTATGTGCCGCCAGGGGTACCGCCAGGGTCAGGGTCCCTCCCCCTCTATTTACCTATTTTGTCATATCTCTGTTCTTAGCTGATGTTAAAGTGTCCCACAAATGGTGCTTAGTTAGCATTGTCACGATCACAACTTCAACAGTCCCTTGCTTTGAGACCATTTCCTCCTTCCAGTGGTACTATGTGCCGCCAGGGGTACCGCCAGGGTCAGGGTCCCTCCCCCTCTATTTACCTATTTTGTCATATCTCTGTTCTTAGCTGATGTTGAAGTGTCCCACAAATGCTAAAATACATAAGTTTGTGTTATTTCTATAAACATTTTTAAAATTAGTTTCTTGAGGAATTATTAATTATAATTATTATAAATGTTCAACTAATTCATGTTATGTTCCTACAAAAGGTTGTAAAGTGTGTATAAGTTTGGTTCTGAGGGCACTCTTTTGCATGATTAAAAAAAAAACAGCGATTGTAACGACATTTTTTATTCGAATTTTTGATATTTACAGATTTTGAAGAACGCAAAATCTCTGTTAAAGTGGAACGAAATGTTCATATCAAAGAAGACCCGGAGCTTCTGATAGCTGATGACTTTGGTAAGTCTGTTGTACTCTAAAATATAGCAAAAATCTTCCTACGACTATTCCGATTTTCTGTGTTATCTTGTTCCAACATAGTAGCGGTCCGTAGACTTCGGGAAATATTGCTTTTAAGGCATCACTTCAATTCTCCCTTCCTCACATATTTCTTTCATGCCCCCTCCTCTCCATCTTACACAAACACTATATTCTAGGTACGCCGCGGAATTCGTATTTATCAAATACATTTCAAAAACGAGACGAATTTTATGCCTGGATATTTTGGAATGTTTTGTTCACTTTTCTGTCTTGACTTATGTTGATAACATCGCAAACGAACAAGTTATCATATTATACTCGTATATGATATACGACCGAGGCCCTTAGTTTATTTTATCTGGGAGGTAAAATAAACTTAAGCACTATATCCTTCGGATGGGACGTTAAGCGATGATCCCGAGCCTGTACGATGTCAGGTACTCGCTAAAGACCCCTGCCCTAGGTGAATTAAAATTTAGGGTAGGCAAAATTTAGGACTCCCACAGTAGAGTCATGTCCACCAGGCCAGGGCATGTCATAAAACCTAACCTATATATATATATATATATATTGTAAACCTTTCTTCTTTCTTATACGTGAGAGAGTGTGTGTGAGTGAATTTAATTAGTAAATAAAAATTTAAATCGAAAAATTATCAAAATTGAAAATTCTTATATCGCGACTTTAAATGAAAAATGCTTGGATAGCTGGGTACACTCCTCACGGGAAGAACGGTTACAAGTTCCTAATGTGTAGTTGACATCAGTAATTAATAATAATTAACTACTGTTGCAAACTTGAAGAAGCATGAGTGGGGGGGAAATGGAATGAATCGAACTTAGAACTGTAACATATTTATTTTAATGAGAACACAAAACAACATATTTAGAAACATACCGAATAAAATTAAGATATCATTTACAAACAAAATGGGCTGAATCGTTTCTAAAATCATCTATCCTAGAATTGATACTACAGGTACCTTGATTATAATATCCCTGGCGAAGACGGTGCGATCGTATTTATCTGGACATCCCGCTGAAATAATCCAGTCACGTACCTCACAAGTCATTGAAGATCTGTCTGGCCTCGAGGCCACATCTGAAATTACACTCTTCACTGGATCAAATTTTCAATATAAAATAAAAGTCTGTCTAAATTGTGACGTTCGCACTAGCACGACCCTTTGGGCCCGACTCGGAGGGCAGAAAACTGTAAGTTCACATTCTTAATTAAAGTTACACTGTGGGCTAAAATGTTAAAGTAGCACTGACGTGAACTCCAACTCTGAACGTAGAATGATGTCCGGGCAGGGTGGTATTTTTGAGTTTCATCGTGGTGGGGGACGGATCCCGACATCTCATTGGCTGTTCTTTCCCGCCTAATTTACTTCCAGCCAATCACCGATCACTGGTTTCATCAGTCAATTCTGAGAAGGGGGATTGCTAGCCCGGCTTGGCCGTTCATGCAACACCGGATGTAAACAATTATCTGTTTCCTTCCTTTCCTCTAGATCCTTTGTTCCTTGATTTCGCTCCTAGCGATCGCGATTCGCTTCCAGGCATCGCTAGTTCCGAGCATGTTCTTCTACATGAAATTATCTTCAATTCAACTCCAAACAACCCACAATTTGCTCTTGTTTCGCTCCTAGCGATCGCGATTCGCTCGCAGGCATCGCTAGTTCCGAGCATTAATCTTCTTAATAACATCTTCTTTAAATCAGCTTAAAGTGGCCTCGATTCGCTCGTAGTGTCACTGGTCCTTGCTGTATAATAATAATAATAATTGTCTATAGGGTAGACATGCTACAATATATATTTATATACACATATATTTAGTCGACAAGACGGGGTCATAGGACTGGCCACATATCAGGGACAAGCTGAATACTGAGTACTGATATCCCTGATTGATATGTGTCCAGTCCTTTGACGGGGTCATAGGACTGGCCACATATCAGGGACCAGCTGAATACTGAGTACTGATATCCCTGATTGATATGTGGCCAGTCCTATGACCCCGTCGCTCGTAGTGTCACTGGTCCTTGCTGTATAATAATAATAATAATTGTCTATAGGGTAGACATGCTACAATATATTTATATACACATATATTTAGTCGACAAGACGGGGTCATAGGACTGGCCACATATCAGGGACAAGCTGAATACTGAGTACTGATATCCCTGATTGATATGTGTCCAGTCCTTTGACGGGGTCATATGACTGGCCACATATCAGGGACCAGCTGGATACTGAGTACTGCTATCCCTGATTGATATGTGTCCAGTCCTTTGACGGGGTCATAGGACTGGCCACATATCAGGGACCAGCTGAATACTGAGTACTGCTATCCCTGATTGATATGTGTCCAGTCCTTTGACGGGGTCAAAGGACTGGCCACATATCAGGGACCAGCTGGATACTGAGTACTGCTATCCCTGATTGATATGTGTCCAGTCCTTTGACGGGGTCATAGGACTGGCCACATATCAGGGACCAGCTGGATACTGAGTACTGCTATCCCTCATTGATA